>JAODKL010000040.1:4015894-4047934 GCA_026780765.1 Petrocephalus schoutedeni
GGTGCATCCAGTGTCTGGAGGGGGTTCTGCTTTTGGTTACTCCCATCTGTCCATTGTGTGTATAATGTCTAAATTCCTATATTTTGTTTAGTTTCTTCCACAATACTGCTGAGATTGTAAAATCAGGCACAACACAGCACAGTAACAGAAAAAGTCAAGCACCCAGATTTGGATGTTATGTTGTTACACGTGCAGACCAGCGATGGGTATGCAAATGATTTGATTTGCAAGGAGCTGGCATATCTAGTCATCAGACACAGAGAATGTCTCGTAGATGTATTAGACAGCCTTACCAGCACTTGACAAGGGCGATAGGGGTTGCATTGTGGGTTTGCATGAGGCCAGGTGGTTGCATCGTGCATGTGCCCAACATGTGGGGCATGCAGATGTCACAGTCACCCGATGTTGGAACCAATGGACACGTGAGGGCACCCACACACGTCATGAAGGTTCTGGTCACCCAAGACAGACCACACCAAGGGATGATTGTCGTATTGTGCACCAAACATTACAGAACCCAACGACATCTGTGCCTGCTATCTCGACACAGGTATTGGACTCTACAACAGTACATGTTCTTCTGCACTGTCTCGATACCCCCCCTTCAAGCCAGTCACACGATCTTTCACCACTTGCAGATCCATTTCATATCCACCACTCTGTCTGGGTGGTTAACCTTTTTTCTCATTGAGTTTATATATAGTTGCATCCCAGCCTTACATCGCCAAGTGCAATGCAAAGAGTTGGATGCAGTGGTGTAAAGCACCCCACCACTGGACTCTAGAGCAGTGGAGATGTGTCCTCTGGAGTGACAAAGCACACTTGTCTGTCTGGCAATCTGATGGACGAGTTTGGGTTTGACGGTTGCCCAGAGAATGGCACTTTCCTTACTGAATTGTGGAAGTATAATGTTTGATGGAGGGGGGATTATGGTGTGGGGTTGTTTTTCAGGGATTGGGCTTGGTCCCTTAGTTCTAGTGAAAGGAAATCTTAATGCTTCAGCATTTTGGACAATTTCATGCTTCCAACTTTGTGGGAACCATTTGGGGATGGCCCTGATCTAGGTGACTACCATGACTATGCATCAGTGCACAAAGCAAGGTCTATAAAGACATGATGAGCGAGTTAGGGATGGAGGAGTGAGATATGGAGGAACAGAGCCCTGACATCAACCCCATGGATCACCTTTGGGGTGAATTAGAGAAGAGACTGCGAGCCAGGCCTTCTCATCCAACATCAATGTCTGACTACACAAATGCTCTCCTGGAAGAATGGTCAAAAATTCCCATAAACACACTTCTAAAACTTGTGGAAATCCTTCCCAGAAGTACTGAAGCTGTTATAGCTGCAAAGGTTTTACCTTTATTTCGAGCAAGAGAAAAAAAATTATTAAATGTCAGGAAATACAACAAAACAGAAAAAGGCCTGATAAGAACTGTCCTAGCAGTGCACTTCACACCATTTACTGTTTCCCATTCTTTTTGAAGGTCACTTGAGGTCATCCTCCAATTCACGAGGGCCGGATAAGTTGACGATCTCTGGCATTAGGAAGCCACTTCTGCCCTCTACCTAGCTGGTTTTTTGTCATTCCCAGTGTCTCCTGCTTCACCCTCTTATTGTGTCCTGCTGTGTTAGCATTTTAAGCCTGGAAGCAGCCTGCAGCTTAGTGTACCCTTCTGCCAGGATTGAGCCAGGACTTAAAAATGCAGGTTTTTAAAAGATATGGAGTGGTCCCTTCATTTTTTCTGGAACTGTATATATATATGTGTGTGCGTGCGTGTGTGTGTGTGTATGTACAGTATATGACCCTGACTAGGATTAGTGGTTAGACGTCAGATGGATGAATCTATTAGTTTAGGAAGAATATGAATATGTTAGTTGCATCTCTAGGCTATGTTTTTATTAAAATGCAAAAGAAAAGCTAATGAAGCCCTTGTTGACACTAAGGGACGGAATATATGAGCTGGCCATGGTCTGGGGTGAAAAGTCGTCCGCAAGAGATTACTGGAACCATGCCTTTTGGCCCGCACAAGGTCAGAGTCATGCAGCGCGTAATACAGGTGGAACCACTGGCTGTGGCCATTGTCTTTCCAGCTTTAGAACCGGAGCCATGACCTGACGTGTTGACAAGTAGCTCTGCTGTGGGGGGGTTAGCTCTCGGCACTAAGATGCAATTCCCCCCCCCCCCGCAGCCCCCTTCCTGTGAGTGACAGGCCACCACAAACTATGCCAATGACCCGGACGGCGTGGGCCCCGCCCACAGCAGCGAGCACTGACCCAGGAAGGCACCCCACAGGGGTGGCGTGTAAAATAAAATTTTCTCGCTGACCAAAAAATGGGATCGCACACTGCGTAAAATATTACAGTGAAAATGGCTTCCGGGGAGGCGGCGGCTGGTGGGGACGGCTCTGAGGCGGGTGCACATCTGCCTGTGCGCGTTACATGCATGTCTGTGCGTGCACATCTGCCAGACCGTCATGCACATCCAGACGTATCATCCTAGGTGCTGCACAAAGTGATATATAGTCAATATATATATATATATATATATATATTATAGTAGATATAGTAGTAGTAATATGGTTAACTAGTGTAAAATACAGTAGTGGATAATCTAAGCTGAATTGAGTTAAAATAGCTTTCTGACAATAATTCATCCTTCCTTATAACTGTCAGGTTTTTGTGAAAAAATGGCAACATTAGTGTCTTTTAAATCAGATTGAATTTAGCAGATTGTTTAGTTCTTATATTCAAATATTCCGCATATTTTCAAGTTAATTGCTGGAGCTCCTTTGTGACTAACCTGTGATACCTAGAAGAAAGCCAGAAATATTTAGGGTTCACAGATATATTGTATTATAATCCACATGATTTGAACAGTCTGGTTTTTTCCCTGAATGCATGCTTCCGATATTTGATAGATTTGATGCAAATGATGAGCGTTCTTTGTCTGTAACTTCACTATGTGTAACCTCATGGTATCTAATACTCAAACATTACAGGTATAGAATATATACATTCTTATATGCACAATATAAATCATATATAAGAATATTTTTTCCATAATATTAAAGTATTAAAATTTTATGCATCCATCTTACATCACATAAAGTGACACTGAGCACAATTTCTTAAACATCATCAAAAAGGATTGTATTTATCTTTTTGCCATGATCTATGTATGTAATATTTATAATACATTTACATTCAGTTGAGACCAACCAGGTTTCATTGACCAAAGCCCCTGTAAATTCATAGACCAAAGTTTAAGTCCATCAGCTTTAGAGCTGAGCAGTGCATAATAACAGCAAGCACATTTTAGTTGAATGAGAAGTCATGTAGACTGTAGAGTGCTCGTGTTAGAGTAGTGTGTGTAACGTGTGTTCTGTTTCTGAATGACCAGAATGGCAGCTCCAGCTGACAAGTCGGGCAATGGAGGGCCTGCAGGGCCCATGAAAGCAGCCCGGGCTGGTCCGGGCTCCCTGCAGCCGTCCGCTTGGCCCATCAGGCCGCCCCGGGCAGTATCGCCTTTCTCATCAGAGCCCGACGATAGATCATGGCTCGACTTGACAAGGCCTGGGGGAAGAGCCTGTGCCTGCTGTCATCGGACGGTGTCAGAGGAGACCTGGGGCTCATGACAGGCTCCGGTGTCCCTCTGCAGGGTGTGGGGGGGCTGTGCCCTGATGGCCGCCAGGGTCTTTCATCACCTTGGAAATATGGTCACCCAAGAAGCGTGGCATGCACGTGCTCATGAGCACACGTGAGCATAAAGCGTGGACGTGCGCTCAGGGGAGGCAGGTGAGGCAGAAGCACTTGTTATCAAATTAATATTTATATCTGTCTATTGCCCCGTGCTATAATTGTAATTTTTGTATGATTCCAATCATTTCAATCCATTTTTAAAACCAAAATCACTAAATCTGCGTATTTCCCATTCAGATAGACAGAAGTTTCGTCTCACTGCCCGTACCTAGCGCGTGCCTTCTGCTTTCTCACTGTATTTCACTAGTGTCATGCTTTATACACCTATATTACATTTCCTCACTTTCCGTAGAATACCTCATATATTTCGTGTATGTGCATAACAAATTTAGTCTTGCTGATCTGATATAAAACAGCATGAGGTGAGGCAGGCAGTATCTCTGCCTCACTGAAGGGGGTGCACGTGAGCACACGGGATTTCATTATTTTCCCCCTGTGTCGGCCAACAGAAACATTGCTCTGCTAATGATGATACTAATGAGGTTGTTTTACATGTGAAAAATACATGCGCACCACATGGACCATTTTAGCAAAATGTTTACACAACATTTTAGACAAAAGCCATAAGTTTTTATATAAACTTCCCGAACAGTTGATCAGAGGTCAAAACGGTGATCCATAATTTGAACTTCAATTGTTTTCTAATTAACAATTGAGTTAAAACGTTCTTCTTAAATTATTCCTGTAATTAATTGTGGTCGGACAAATGGACACATTTAGATTTACTAAACGTCTTATTAGGATAATCTTACCTTTTACTTTTAATTCATTTTCTTTATTTGTTATTTTGTTAAACCATCAGCATCAGGCGAATGAGCAAATGTATTCCCCCAGAGCAAATCCAGGGCAGGCTCTTTACGACCGGGAGATTTAAAGACGGCTTTAGTTTTTCTCGGCATAATTGAATTCACGCTCAGCTTTCCCCAGCTCTTTTTTTATAAGCTCGCCTGGTCTAATCTTCTTACAGATCTCATCTGATTTATTTGCTACCGTCTTTCTTTAGCTGCACAGATGTTCAAAGGCATTTCACTAGCAGGAAAGAAAAAGACATTTACAAAATCTTTCCACCGACGAAAAACTGACAAAAAAATACACTTTCTGTTTTTATCACTCTGCATCACCCTCTTCATATACATTAAATGGCTAATGCATGTGGCGGACAAGTTACTGGATCATTATAATGAGCATGTTATGAATAAATGCTTTATCTAGTGAAATGGCAAATGTTGTAGTAATTGACTGAGGATGAATTATATTTATTAGCATTGGATAATGTATGACGTAACATGACAAGCATTCTCACAGACACACTGACGGCGCATGACGGGGCCCATTTACGGCCCAATTTCTCACTCAGGGTATTTTGCTAAAACTTAAATTAAATTAAAACGAAATCCGGCTTACTACAACTAAATGCAACCGTACTTGCAGAGAAAGAGGGGGGACTTTATAGCAATGTACTTTAGCTGATAGCGCTCTTATAAATACTCTTTAAAAGTTCGATTATTCTGTTTCATAAATCTTACGGCTGTTATTCCTTTTGAGAAAATTTCGGGGTGGTAAGTAAGGGTGTAGGTTTGTCTTAACATCGGAAGGTATTCCCAAGCGAATGCTAGGGACAGGTCGCTGCCGTCCACACCCAAATTTATGCCCCTGGTGGTCAGTAGATATCAGTCAAATATTGTAGCGGAGCAATGACTTGTTGTTAATGTCATTTCTGCCCCATGGAAAGTGTCCAAGTGCTGTTACTAATGACTAAATACTGCTTATTAATTATAGTCACAACATGCTAAACGACATATGCAGGATTTTATAAGCTAATAATGATAATGATTATGGTAACCATGTCTTTTAAAATTGCGCTATTTTGCAATTGCAGTGACATTTGTTGACATCTGCACAGCATACTGTAAGTGCTTGGAAGATGGATGGATGGATGGATGGTTGGACGAATCACATTGATTTGCGGGCCATGCTGTTGGCCAACCCCCTGTCTGTTACAGTTCAGTGTTGTGTGGGAGATCCTTGGAGCTTAGCTGCAGTGAGGTCATGCTAAGGTAGATCTGTATTGGGTTGCAGTCCTTCTATGAAACACACGAGGGCAGTGTTACCCCAGCTTTGAACGATAACATTTTTGTGTGGTTGTCCATAACATCAGAATTCGTAATCCACATTATTGTACCAGATTACAAAACAATGCACTGTCTGTCTGTCTGTCTATCTATCTATCTATCTATCTATCTATCTATTTATTTATCTATCTGTCTGTCTGTCTGTCAGTCTGTTTGTTTGATTGTTTAGTTTTACTAGTCTTTTTCTTAGGTTCAGTGGGCTGGTAACCTCCTTCCACAGTATATTTCTCTGTGACCCTTTGGTTAATTGTTGTGGAGGCATCATTGTTAAAGCATGAGTGGATCAGACCCAGAACAGCTTACAGACAGTGACGTTTTTTATGTTGGATTTTGCTTAGTGTTTAAGTTTTGAGGTCTTGAGAACAAGGCAGCACTGACTCAAACCCTCCATTATATAAATAATCCACTGTATGAAATTAAATATGGACTCCAGAATTCATGACCACTTAAGTGCACAGTATGATTTTGTTTTTTAATATATATTTATCAATAATAGCAAGGGCAAGCTTACAATGAAGTGACTTTTGACAGCTGGGGCTCAACCGGAAGTCCTTCTCTAGAGACCATGAAATAGGGAAATCTATGGGAGCAGGTGGCTTAATGGAAATGCAGAGGTGACCAAAGAGCGCTGCCCCTCTGGTCTTTTTCCCTTCACTTTTTGCCCCTCAGCGGTATTGCCAAAGTCACAATCTTTTAACACGGACTGTCATTTTTACACTAAAATTGCATAGCACCAAATACAGCTGGAATAAAATGTAACTTTCAGAATGTGACACACCCCTGATGCTCGCGGCGTGAGAGCACTAATATATATCCCCCCGCCTGCTGGGGGAGACTGTCAAGCAGGTTGGGGAAAATGATACAAGGGTGGCCGGACCTAAAGCACAAAGGGCTTATGACCTGATTCTGAGTGAGCAGTGTGTACATCACCTGCCATATGTGCCATAAAAGCCATGCCTACTGATGCCAGAATCAATGTGTGTGGATACATGCATACGCACACACGCATGGATTATGGTATATATACACTGTCAGAAAATAGGGTACTGCCCTGGTACAGGTTTGTTTCTCAAGGTACAAACAAAATTAATGCACCCCCAATGATATAAAAATGATCCTCAGATTCCATTTTTGTGCCTTAAAAGGTACATTTTCCCTCAGTGGTACATATATATATATATATATATATATATATATATATATATAATTCTTTTTGTTACGTGTTTTGAGGCACTGAAATGTGAACACTTTTATTTAGCAGGTGCTATGTGTAATGCTTGAATAATCTTTAGAATTTCTGTTTGTGCATATACATCGGCTAGAGGGGCAGGGGAAAATACCCAGAATGCACTGTTCTCATTAGCCAAGCTTCACTGTGGACCCTGCTTCTGCAGGTCCTCAACACACGTCATAGGCAAATGTCACACTGGAGACACAATTTGACTTTTAAACACTGAAAAATGTCCAGGGAAGCATGCGATTGTAATTTTACCCTATTTATATTTACTTATCTCAGATGACTTCAAGTGAGGGTGCAGCCAAATGGAGGCAATGGCAAAATGTTTATCAAAGGCCCCAAACTGTAGGACAATGCCATCTTCTTAAATGCCTTTATAGATATAGGTATATTTTCATTTCATGTCTGATTGACTATCCGAGGCTAAAGACAACACAACCTTCATATTTTAGAAGCCCTCCATTTGTGTGACATTCAGGCAAAATAATTGAGTAAGATGCATTTGTATACAGGTTAGATGTCCCTTTGATCTGACAGTGAATGACCTCCATCTGCTCAAGAGCTGCTTTGGTCATCTGCCTCTGTCCAGCAGCTCATTGCTGCTCTGGAAGCTCACTGCATATCTCCCTGCTACATGATTTGGGTAATTGCCTATGATTGCTTGTTTATTTAATATTTTTAAGACATTTTCCTTGCAGTTGGGCCAGTCAGCTCATAGTATGCCTTAGCTGAGATGACCACCCTCACAGGGGGTGAAAGCTTCAGTTTGGCCATGTTCTTGCTCTGATCTAGCAGTATGATTTCTTGGCAGGAATGTGAGCTCACAAATAGAGACATTAAGATGCAACATAAAATTGTGTTTTAAGCGCAAGCCATTCTTATGTGCAGATGTATAATGGATCATTGGTTAGCTTTTTATGAGTCAGAAAAATAATCATGAAAAAGATTTTGTATTGACCGTCTTGAAGATTAGAGGTGTGTGCATGGGTTATCTAAAATGCTCAAATTTGGTTGCACTGTTATTCAGAAGAGTTAATTAGCTGACCGTTTTACCATCTTCCATTGAAAGACCTTAAATTAACTGACCTTGTAACAACAACGAAGCTTATCTACATTTCACAATCAGGGCTTACAGTTTAAACAAATAATATAGTAGTATATTATAGCTTTATTTATTAGGGTCATTGTGACGGAATCTATCATGTGAACTGATGCTTGCACAATCAAATATGATAAAAATGCTCTAATATAGATTTTTTGACAGCCCAATTATTTTTTTCAGCCATGTAATTATTTGGTATAAAGGGATTGATTCAAATATCAATATTATGGTGAAGTCTATTAATTGCAACAAAGATTTATTCTGTAGGTGATAGAAAGACTAGGAGTATTAAATGTTTTAAGTCAAGGGTCAAAGGACAGGTCACAGATGTACATCTTTGGTTAAGGTACGAGAGACTTACGGGCAGCACTGAGATTTGTGTTTGATTAAAAGCATCACGCTCCATTAAAACTCACCACCCGCTGAACCCGCATCCATTCCTGTGCTCAGTGCTGGCTGGACGTGAGCTTCGTTAATGTTATGTGTGTAATATGGTGGAATTTTGGCCAGGGGAAATCTCCAATTGTAATTCATTTTCAAGACCATGTTGGCACTTTGCACCTTTGCTTAAGCGATTTGTTGATACCCTGTAGGTAGACAAAATAAGTTGTGTGCATCAGATACATGTGTTAACACATAAGGTGCGTGCCCCCCCCAAAAGGTGTACAATAAAAAAGGATAAAAATAGTACCTCCGAATCAGTTTAGTGATGTGCCAAGGATTTTATCTTGTTTGTTAGTCAGAGCATTATTACGGTTGGTGGAGTTATCCATTCATCCATTTGCTATTCTGTACAAGGAATCAGTCCAGTACATATGTGTACTGCAGTATCATCTAATCAGCTTTCTGTTTCATAGTTTAATATGTGGTACTCATTCAGTTATCTAGAATAATGGATATCAAAAGTGTAATGTAAAAAAGTGTGATGTAAAAAAATGATTTCAAAACATTTAAAAACCTTTACAACATTTGATGTGACCCATGACCTACTGTATACAATTCAATTGAAAAACAAACAAATGTTAGATTTGTTTGAACTATGAAAATAATAAAAAAAACATGATAAGTTGGTTGCATGTTTATTTTATTTGATTTTACCATGAAGGTTCCATTGAGATACGATATCCCTTCTTCCAGGAAGTCCTGGCCAAGATGGCAGCAAATAAGAAAAAAGACAGAAGTTTCATATACATACATACACAGATAATTTTTCAATATGATCACAGATTAAAACACATATAAATACTCAAACTATACATAGAATAAAATGAATTTATATGAAACAATGACTGTGTTCTTTAAGCATAAGTGTGCACATCCTTAGACTGATACTTTGTTGAAGCACATTTTAATTTTCTTCTGGTGAAGCCATTCTTTTGTTGATTTGGATGTACTGTATGGTCATTGTCATTCTGAAAGGTAAAGGTTCAGTTTTCAGCATCTTTTTCAGTTTTCACTGAATTTGACTGTTATTTGGAGCTGTTCATAATTCCCTCCACCTTGACTGAAGCCCCAGTTCCAGCTGAAGAAAAACAACCCTGGAGCATGATGCTGCCACCGCCATGCTTCACCATAGGTGTTCTTTTGCTGATGCACAGTGTTGCTTTTGCGCCAAACACCATAATGCATTAGACTATACTGAGTTATAAAACCTCTGGTGTAACTGTAGAGGACAGCAAGAGTTTCATGTGTCTGACCAGCAGTCGGGTTCCTTGCCCCAGCAGCCAGGGGACGTGTCCGGGCCAAAGCTGCTAAATCAGACAGCTGTGCTGATGCGCTGGAGCCAGAGAAGCGTCCCCCGCCCTCGCGGGAATTCCCAGCAGCCACTTCTAGGATGTCCTTAACGTGATGGCCGGGGAGTTGCTCTGGATTCCTGAGCACCTTCTGTAACAGGATCGGTGTGGCGGGGGGGGGGGGGGGGGGGGGGGGGGGGGGGGGAGTCCCGTGTCTGGCTCCCCCACAGCTCTGCTCTGAGGAGCTGCATGGTAAGGCGCCGGCCAGCTCTACAGTCCCCTCAGGGCTCCACAGCACTCCAGCCAGCAGATTGCACTTCAGAGAGGCTCACTGCTCTGTGCTCTGCACTGCAACCTACAACACAAATATCACTAAATACACAATGGATTTCAATTGTCATTTTCATTGATTTTGGATCATGTCTATATAATCACAGTACTAACATTATTTTTAATATCATTAAATAAATGTTAATTTAATATATAATGTTTTATAATATTCCTTTTTCAAACTAATATTTGTTCTTGTAATCTTATTAGAACTATACAATTTACATTACATATTTACGTGATTTTTACACGATTTCGGTTCGGATCATTTTTAAAGAAAAAGATGGAAGTTTTCAAATACTTCATATAAAAGATTTTTAAATGGTGTAGTATTCCTTGTTTCAGTGAAAGATGTGTGGTTTATGAGCTATTAGTATTATTTTTAAACAAAGGCTTGATAAACCATGCAAAAAACCACTGGTATTAGGAATGTGTTATATACTAGGTTGGCTTACTAATTAAAAATTCATCATATGAATGCATTTTTGATAATCTCATTGGAGATTAAGTTAAGTTAAGTTATCCATGTTACAATTCCTCGAGTTCTCCTCAAGAGAAGTCGTACAGTATATGAAGCTGCTTTTTCTGTATCATCATGATTTAAGCTTTTCCCTGTATAAAACTCACTGTAATATTTTCCATAATTTAATAAAACAGGATGTATACATTTTGGGTAATCTCCCTGCATTTCCAGCTTGTTTGCTAGCTATACAACTTCAGGCACAAACTGATTTATCACAGCCAGTGCATTTCCATCTTACACATCTGAGTAATTTGCTGAGTGGCACGTTTTGCAGATTTTTAAGTATTTCAGAGTAGCAAGTCCTGCTGAGCAAATCCAAAGTGTTGCCTTCAAAGAATAATTAACAAAGCTTACGATAAGGTGAAAGTAAACCAGAGCAGACCCAACGTGAAGCTGAAATTCCTAACTGGTTTACTGATCCGTTGTACTTTGTTTGATTGATTTGCAATTAATTCTGGTTTGTGGTGCAAAGAGGATCGAGTTTGGCGCCAACCTTCAGAACCCCCGACACCTTATACTCACAGAGAGAATGGTTGGCATGAAATGTCAATAATCGGCTGACGGTGCTCTTGAAATAATACACGTTCTCCCTTCTGTAGCCCGCCTTCTTGCTGCTGCATGCAGCCACTGCCTGTGTCCATGTTGGAGCAATGAGACAAAAATATAGGTTGATCGTTGTGACCAGGTGAACAAAAAAGCTTTATTGGGAATATATTCTGGGTGGAAAGCAGGGGCTCTGCTTTTTTCCTCGTTCCTGTCTTTGTTCAGGTTTGATGGACAAGCAGAGTGCGCACCTGTGTTTTGTGTAAAGTCTTTAATCTACAGCGAGTACGGGGCCCCGCGTATGTGCGTTTTTTCTGTCAAAGCCTGTATTTCTGGGCAGGAAGAAAAAAACGGTACACGTGTCTTTGTGTAGCATCTTTCATCTCAAGCGACTTGGAACGCCAGGGAGTGAGGCTGTGGGTGCTGAGTGCCTTGCCGGCAGTCTCCTTGAGGGCCGGCCCATGGATGATAAGGGAGAAAGCCCAGGGAATTCGGGGGAGAAGCTGATGGAGGAGATGGGGGTACCATTTGCTCTAGGGTGCATTCAGCAAGGTTCAACCTGGTTGTTTTGCCTTTTCTGGCTGGGTCCTTAATGTTCTTGGGGTTGCTAGAGCAACAGCCTTCTCCATCAGGAACAGCCCATGGCTGCCCTTATCGACAAAGGGAGTGAAGGAAGTGGTTTTAACTAGGGAGAGAGAAACCATTAGTGGGATTCGGAGAATGATGTAGGTTGGCACGGTATGTCAGCGAGTGGCCGGAGAAGATAGGGGGCAGTAGCGCAGACAGGGGGCTATGTGCATGCCCGGGGATGCGCATAATGTGATTTGTGATCTGGTAAACTCCCAGTCAGCCTGAAAATCTATGGTAGCTTTCAGAAGAATTGTAAATAGTGTCCTCTTGGACTCTCCAGCTAATGGTTCTACATATCCCTTATAAATGACACAGGACCTTTCATTCCTGTGGCCCTCAAGGTCACTGTTGTGATCTACATGAAAATATTTTAGCTTGTCTTCAGATTTTTGGCTGCCATTTCTACTTCCAGGATAAGAGAATTAGGCCAGGTGAGGAATGACACAGATGGACACAGCAATCCCGGTTTAGCTGAACGTGTGAATTAGATACTATTGCCAGTACACTTCAGAAAGGAAAGAATTTTCATGTGGAGAAAACTTCCTCTATTTTCAGTAGACTGACATGATCTTTTTGGAGGTGTTGCCATAAATGGGCAGATAATGCAGATCACACCTATCAGTCCTGTTGTTCTTTGTCACACAAAGAAAAAAGACAGAAAGCCGTTGTCCTGAAAACGGTGTTGCCTATTGACACGCTGGGCCTTATCTTGTGCTTTTCTGCTGCCAAAGGAGTATTAAAATACACACACAATGAAATATTAATGGCAGGATGACAGTTGATCAACTCCTTTGGCAGTAAATGCTTCGCTGCCATTTAGTGCCACCTTTTGCACGCCTTACACCCAGGATGTCCACCCTTCGGCTTATGTTTGTCTGTGCCTGTATGTTTGTTGTGTGTGTGTCGGTATTGTGTATGTCAGCCTCCACAGAATCTGCACTACAGTATTACATACTGTATTTGTCCTCGTCTCTATGCAGGTGGTTTTTGGTATAATTTTAACTTGCATTGTTACTGTCATTCTCTGGTTCAAATGTCAACTGCATTCTCAACAGTGGAAGGAGCAGGCAAGAAAGAGACTCGCATAAACAAATAACAAATAACCCCTCTTTCCATCAGAAAATTATTCTTGCAATTTGCTGGAAATTTGCGGCCTGCCGATCCATTTGGTCTTTTTTCTCTCGGCTCGAAAATGGCACTAATTATGCAAAAAAGGCAAATATTTTAAGCTTTACTGGAACTCTGCATGCGAGCAAAAAAGAGAAATCCTGCATGCGCACCAAGATAAAAGCAGAAATACATTTTTTTTCCACCCGATGTTGTGTACCCTCTACAACATTTTGATGAAGTGCCCCATTGAGTTGAGATCTCATTAATTACTTGATTTACTCGCAAAAGTAGAAGTTGGAGGTAAAATGAGAGCCCTGCCTAATACCATGATGCACCATCTTAAGGCACAAGATCTTTTTAATGTATTCGCTGCAGCAGTGGCTGGGGGGGGGGGGGGGGGGGGGGGGGAGGAAGCAGAATGGATCCATTAATTTAATTGAAGCGGGCCCCCGACGAGAGATAAAACATCTCCGGCCCACATCTCTTCAGGCTACGTCGGCTTTATAGCAAACAGCCGTCGAGCTGCCAACCAGGCGAAATAAATAAATAAATGGACAAACAAATAAATAAATAAGGGCAGGAGACGCGCTCCACACAGACTTCAAGGCCGCAGAGCATGACACGGGCCGGGCAGAAAAGGGCCTGAAGAGGCTCGCCTTTTTTCATGTGGAGGGCTGCGTGAGCATCCGAGCCGCGCTCCATTCATCGTGCCGCTGCCTTGCAATCTCCACGGCGGTAATTTGCCTTCTGGCTCGCTGGCTACAAAGGCTGGCCCCCGTGTTTCATGTCGCCGATCTCCGAAAGGACGTTGTGATGTACCTTCCGCGCCTGCATTTCTACGAAAGAAGTATTTTATGCACGTGAGTCTATGAAAACAAAAGCGTCTCGCAGCGATATGAACTGCCGACTGGTCTCTGTAGGAGGATAAATGAAAAAGCTGAAGTAGCTGTAACGATATGGGTGATTCTGGGGATACTGGGAATGCTATTTTATAGACAGGAAGGTTGGAGTGAGCTGTGAACTGCACGGAACTCTGGGAACCCATCAATGGAGACTCAAAAGCCGTGTCAATGGAGACTCAAAAGTCCCACTCAATGTGGATTCAAATACCTCCATCAGAAGGGTCTCAAATCCATGTCTATGTGGTCTCAAAGACCCCTATCAATGGGGACTCAAAAATGGTAACTCATCAGCAAGCATAAACCATTAAACACACACATATGCACACATATATCCTATTGGAATCACGCAGGACTGCCAACCCCTTCGCCAAATAAATAAATAATTACATTATTGGCCGCTAGAAACACTACTTTTACTATTTAGGCATAAGTTAAATTCCCATAATTCCATCTTTCCCATTGGATATGCGTGTTTCAGTTTGCGATTTTGGTGAACGCAAGGTTTTTCAGGAACCTGTTAGTTACTTTCACATACGACCATCAGACTGCAAGTGTGCTGCTTCCCGGAGACCCTGGCAGTTACAGTATGTGACAGCGGCAATGCCCTGGAAGCCTGTCTAGAGAGCAAGAGTATTCTGGGGGGGTTGAGTGAATGGGAGAATCTTTGTTTGCCTCTGGTTTTACAGCTACATCTTCAGGTCAAACACAACCCGTTTCTCATGACGTCCTCCGCAATGGATGAACACTAGCTGTGAGGCCCTACCTGATGGCTAACCCCCTGCATCACCTGTCTCTGCTAAATTAAAAATAAAAATTAAATCTGAGCCAGGCTGTGCTGGGGAAAGCCCTGCTGTGTAGACAGAGGTCTCGATTTACAAGTTAAATCGTGATTTATGGGATTTCCATCATGGAGATCTAATGGCTAAATTAAAGAACACATCCTTCTTTTGAAAACATTTATGTTTTTACCGTTTCTGTTCACTGTTAATTAACTATTCACAGCTGAACTGTGTGTTTCCCAGAAATAATGGAATTAATCAATACAAGGGTGGGCTCTGAAAAATTGTTGAAAATGAAAATAAACAAGCAAATAACAACTTGCATAGATGTGCAATAGTTTCTGATCACTCAGTGCTCCTCTGATATTACCTGAGTTATTAGGCGGCTCGCAGTGCTTGTTTTGTTAAATCTCCTGCTATACTACCTGTAAGCTGTAGCAGTGAGCCTCTAATCCCAGGTGAGGGACCCTGATCCCAGTTCCTGTCCAAATCGCACACACGGCTCACCCTCCGCCGTGCCATCGGTGAGCCCTACCCTCAGTCGTTCTCTCCGCTCACCCGATTTCGGCTGATACGCCCTCACTCGCGCCGTTCACCCTGGGGCACAAGTGGGGAAACCTGATCCACACAGTGCTACGGAGACATAAACAGACAAGAAAGCTTCTGATAAAAATATCTAATATGCTATAACAGCTAAATGACAAAATGCAGACGTGGATTTTAGCCTAAGAGACCCTTTATTAACAAGAACTGTCAAAATCAATGATCCTTTGTACTGGGGCTATGGAAATGAGTTTTCTCGCAAAGAGGAATGGGTCTGCTTTGCTCTAGGGCCTGCCTGTGCGGGTACAAGCCATTCCCCATTCCACCCTCTGTCCTGCCTACTGACGCCGCCTTATATATTAATATCATTTCATATCTCTGATTAATATGCATGCAGTATGCAGTATATCTTTATGCTACCCTTGAAAGATGAAGAAAAATATTCAATGTTGACATGAGTTAAATACACCATTGCGTTTTCTAAAGATGGGACAGTGTTAAAGAGACAAACTGTGCTGCTGTAAATGCAGGAGTTAAAAATAAACCGAAATAATGTGCTGTTTATCTCACTTGATCACACAGACTATCAGCCTAAGTGCAACTTCCAAATAGCATAATAACAGTGAATCAATGACAGAGGGAAAAAGTAACATTTTAGCATCGCTCACTTATGTCAGCTACCATTCTATTCCGGGCAAACGGGACCCGCAGCTCATGAAGAGAGGGAGATGCTTTATGTGGGTTTAGGGCAGCCATTAAGCATTTCATATATCCACGCTAAGTGATCCGCATCTCTCTCTGCTAAGATCACCCCCTCATAGCATGTCGGGACATGACCTTTCTGGAAGTTACTCTCCACTGCCCCCTAAGGGAGGTGGCAGGAAATAGTGGTGACGTTTCACCTACATTGTACTTTTCTGTGAGGCATGTTATGGGTGAAGATCTTAAATCAGTTATTAATTTAAGTGGCAGGCCTGCTCAATAATTAGCAGATAGGAAGTGATAATCCAGGTTAATTAATCGAATGAATTTTTCATTAATCAAATAATTTATATCATAGAAATCATGGTGGTGTGTCAAACCAATGGGTGGCCGTCTTGTACTGTGGGGTTTGATATTTAAATTATAGTTAACAGTGCAGTATGTTATAGACTATTCATTAAAGAGCCTCCACTGGTCCAACTATACGTAATGCAAACTGGTTTATCAATGTAGAATGGAAACTGATTCGTCCATGCTCAGTGCAAACTCGCTCAGTAGTATACAGAAGAGAGAGGCCCAACTTAATAGAGCATAAACCAGTTTTCTAGTATAGATTATAAACTGGTCCATGTGCAGAATAAACACAGTTCTTCATAGCGGTTCTGGCAGGTGAGACAGCAAGGTGGACTTGATGAACTACACTGCACTTTCTGACTGCTGTTAAGTTCCACTGGACGGGCTGCTACATCAGCCCTTTGTAACTCGATTAGCTTCTCAATACTCTGATTTCAATATAACTAATACTAGTCTAGCCACCCGTGAAGTTGGCAAGGTCACATCCCCACCGATGTGATGTCATCTTAAAACACCAACTGTCCTCTTAAAGGAACAACAGGACTTAATAGATTGGTGTTTATAGTAGGAGATATATGAGCAAAAACATAATGCCCTCCACAGAGGATAAAAATATGTCTCAGGAAGGTAGGACAACCATAGTAGCCGAAGCTCAGAAGATTACATTCTGACGTCAAGATGTACCATCTCTGCAGAGATTCTCTGGCTGGATGTAGCTGTGTTTATATGTCTATATTGTATGCATGCTTTGCTTTTGTTTCTTACATTACTTAATGTCACACCATAGTATTTAACTTCACTATTAGCTTTGCTAATGAAATAAACATTAAAGCAGGCAGTAACAATTTCAATAAACTTAATGAAATTTTCCTTCATCAGCACCAATTTCCAGTGACAAGCCGTTCCCAAATGAACTGTCACATCAGGAAGGCTCCTTTGTCCAGATGGCTATTTGAAAAGAAGCAGAAACATCCAATTAATTAAGTGCACAGCTGGAACGAAAACCAAGCACTGAGAAAAACAAATTTAATTCACTCTCTTGCTCTTTGCACAGAAAAATCCAATTGATCTCATGGCAAAAAAGAACAGACCCTTTGTTCTGTTGCATGTTTGGTGTACAAAGAAAGCGCTGAGTTTGACTCTTGTGACTTAGAAGCAGTATAAGAGTCATATGGGAGACTGACATATTTAATCACTATGATTGGACGAGGAGATGGAGTTTGATTAAGGCCAGTCGGCCAATCGGTTAAGACCTTGAACTTGCGCCATTCTCCACTCACCGTAACGCAGATGGTGGCTGTTTTATTTTACTTCGCCCCCTTGACGGCGACTTGAGTGATTCTTCTCAGAGATAAATATGTCCAGCTGACCCCGGGTTTAAACTCCTCGAATACGTTAAGTGCAGAATTTTCAGGATGCCGGTTCATTGGATGCAGAGTCTATCAGTTAAAATGTTACTCTGTCTTAATGGTGGGAGGCGAGCATTGCACATTCACAGCGGCCCCCCCTCAGCCGGCCCGCAAGCTCTGATGCTTGGGCAGGGGGTGGCACCTCAGCGGCAGCGACAGGTTGGGTCACGTGCCGTCGTTTCAATGCCTCGTCCGTCCTCCCCCTTATTAGCTTTAAACAAACGAGGAATTACTCTCATTGATTAAAGCGCAGATTGAATTAGCCACCGGAGGGCGCCGCGTCCCGCCAAGGTCACGTCTCTGGCGTCATTGTTTAACGCCGCCTGACAGGTTCAATCTGCCGTGCCCCGGAGGAGGACTGCCCGCGTCGTCCAGCACACAAAGGCCACGCCGTCAGCGGAGACCCCGATCGAAGAGCTGCAGTTTGTCAAGCCGCGGGCCGGAGCTGGCCGCCCGGCCTGGGGTCGTGTTGGCAGACAAAGCCCCCACAGCAGGAGGAGAGGCTGCCTTGGACAATAATTACAAGTGTCCCACGGGCAGGGCCATTGTTACTTTTAAAACTCCCCCAGAATCCATCTTGTCGACGCGACCTAGCAGATGGGGGGGCTTTTTCCTTTCATTTATGGCAAAAACCACCTAGGGGAACAGGCTAAAGAAGCTTGATTGGGAATATTGGCAGCGCCCTTGTAGGTAGGCTGTCAAGTGCGGGCTTTGGATTCCAGGGGCGGCCCACGTGGTCTTCGCCCGTCCGGCTAATTTGTGTCGCCTAAGGTGGCACGTGGGGTACTGATGAGCATCGACGGCCAAATGAAGCAGGAAATCCTGTCAAAGTGGGACTCCGTAGTTTTTCTGCGCCCAATTAGTCGCATCACTGTTTTATGGATGAACTTTGGGAGTGTTGAGAAAAAACGGGACCGTCGCGTGTTCTGCTAGACGTGAGGTGTAACCATCTCCCTGCTGTGAGGTTTGTCCGTGTTAAAAGGTAACAATTAAGAAAACGAAATGTAACACCAAACCTGATGTCATCCTCAATAATCAGCACTGAGTGACAATTTACATTTGGCAAAGTACAGGTCTGGCAGAATGGAGTGGCAGAAGAATTCAGACCCTCACTACAGTGTTTGGAAAATTACGAAATTGTGCATGGTTCAAAATATCACTGTAAAAATCGATAATTGACAGGTGCATTGCGTGTAATGTCAGTAACACCCACAACTGAAATATGCCGGTATCACAAATATTGACATCAATCAGCTTAGATCCTGCCAGAATGACCATCGCTAGGAGGAAATCTATGGAGTGCTGTGAGCTGGACCGGTTTCAGAAATAGGGACTTAGAACTTTCCTCTTAATGCAGGATCGGATGGTTGACCCTATGTGATGACTATGTGTTGGTTTGACTCTAAGAATGAATGTTTGTGAAATGCCCCACACATTTCTGTGGCTTATAGGGTCCTCCCCTTAGGTGTGGAGCTTTGTAGTGTTAACAAAGCCATTGCTGTCAGTTTGCTGTGCCAGGTTGCTCTTTTTGAGGGCTGGTTCAATTAAGGCTCTGGCCGGGTTCTGCAGTTTTCCTTCCATGTTTTTTATGACTTGGTAGATCCACAGCAGCACACAAAAGATTATTGTACCTTTCTTCAAATCTGTAATTTTATTAATAGCATTATCCTTGATGTTCTTCGGAAGGTCATGCAGCCTTCGCTGGCAATTTGCAGCCATAATAGTTTCACCAGGTCAGCTTTTAAAATCTACTGAAATCACAGCAAGCACTATTATTGCATGTAATGAAATATAAATATTCATCCATCCAACTAGCTGCTAACCATTCATCCAGCACTGGGCTGTTCTGTTCCTGGGGTCCATCCTGAAAGCAAAGGGGATACCCTGAGCCCGGCACCACACACACCATTCACACTACAAGCAAAAAAAAAGCCTATTCACCTAATTGCATATTTTGGACTGCTGGAGGGTATTGGAGTTCACACACATTTAAACTACACACGCACAAACACACATGATTGTCTTCATATCTTTGTGGGGGTGGTCCATTCATTTCTATAGGAAAAACCCTATTCCCAACAATGGCAACCATAACCCCAAACCTTAACACACGTAACCAAACAAGATACATGACCTTTTTTTTGTTGCATTCATAGATTTTTATAAAATTGAGTTTCCTCTTGTGGGGACTGAAAATATAGTCCCCACAACAACAGTATAACCGATTTTTATTATGTCGGGGCATATCGTCCTTACCATGTAATATATACATAATCCACACACACAAATACACAGTGGCAAATATGAGTAATGATGGTGTGTACTTCTGCGAGTTCTGAACACATTTGCATTGAGGGTTCAAATCTTATACTCAATTCAATTTATTTTTATATAGCGCCTTTCACAACAGAGTTGTCCCAGGGCGCTTTGCGTGATAATTAAATCACTGTTAAGCCCACTGTTAAGCCCAGCACTCTCAAAACTTGTTCCCACCTGTATACTGTCAATGTGCGTCTCTAACGGAGTGAAAACTACCCACTCTTCACTGGGACAAAGTACCACTAATCTAGTCTCTATTCATAAGTATAATAAGCCAAGTAAAAATTGTAATAGTCCTGAATAGTCCTGTTTTATCTGTGGTTTATCTTTGCTATGTCTACAGTGTGTGGATGTGCAAAGAAACTTTTTGACACATGACTTCCTATCTGGCGTAATAGATGTCGTCTGTTATTTTCTGTTCAATGATGATCTGCATTAAGGGACTTTTGAGGTTTTCAGATGGTCGTGGTTGGGAAAGTGGCTTGTTTATGATTTGTTTTTTAAAGCAATTGGGGATTAGCAATCTGAGCAAAGTCAGGTATCTAAAGGAAGGGTATATATACACACACACATAGAAAGAGTCAAGATTTTGTTGGTCTAAAATTCTGAGATGCAGAGCAAACAAACACATTGATAACACAGCAGAAACCTTTGTTTACTTCATGATCTCAAAGGAAATGTCTCTTAGCAGTATTATCGCAATCTGGGCAACACATTCTGGCGATTAGGGAGGTGGGAGAACAGCAGAGGGTACGGATCCACAGACAGGACGTGCCAGACTTCGGGAAGAGCCCCTAAACGGGCCGGAAGTCCTCGTTGGGGCAGGGTGAGGAGCACAGGATCATGAGAAAGGAAGCCACCATTCCTGGATTTGGACCTTATCTGCATACCAACAGTCTCCTGAAACAAAAAAGAAAAGAATGCCAGCTTCTTTTGCTAACCTCAGACACGGAACTGGACTTCCTCTGTTTGTACCTATTTCATCAAGCTGGATGATGAAGCCAAATGCGGTTTGTCCACAGAGCCACGAGCGCAAATTGGGTGCACAGTGAAAATGGAGGTATTTTGTAAATCATGATTATAATCAGCACAGCAGACACAGCAAACCTGATATGGGTACATGCCTGGGAAAATGGTTAGATCAATTAAGCAGATCTCGGAGATTACACCACCCATCCAGTCAAAATGACATTAATGAACATGACTGAGTCACTTGTGCTCTAAATTAATTGTGCTTTAAATTATTTTTGACGGGGCTATTGTGACTCACTAAACCAGAAAACATTTTGATATTAATTACTGGTGTTGGCAATGTGATCACATATAATGTTCAGGGATAAGTTCTAGTACCAATAAAACATCGGCCCACAGGTTTAACCAAATTTCTCCAGTGTGAGGCGGAGGGCAGCTGGCACACGCACGAAAGATTGCATGAATTTTCATTTTCCTCTCGCCTGACCTCGGTCGAGATGACGGGGAGAGTCATATCGTCGGGACGGCGTGTCCGCGGTCACTCAGAGCAGACCGTCACTCCTTACCGGCCCTGGCTAGGTCAGACGTTGCCGCAGATCCACCTTCCAGAGGGACTGCCAGTGTTTAATTGAAATCTTTTGATAGATTTCAGAGCCAGGTCAGATGTCGTCTGCTGCCTAAGCAGAGGTCACCGGGGGCTCCTGGAAGGACCACTCCTGGCCTTTATGGTTTCCGTAGATTAGCTCCCGGGAAGTTGATTTTCCGGAAGGCCGTGAGCCTCCTGTCAGGAGTCACTGCGAGAGGGCACTCTGGGAGAAAGTGCTTTATCAAAGGCATTTTATTTTTATTAAGAATTGGTCTGGATCGATGGGGAAAATAACTCATCTTACTGTGGGGAACCCACAGGTCGAAAGGTTAAAAAAAGACGACTTAACTAATGTTGTCTTACCTCTGAACCAGGCTACTGAACCAGATGCTTTTGCTTTTGTCACAATGTTTTTTTTTTCCTTAAACGATCAGCGCGAACTACTTTCCATTTTAATAAGCTGTCAGCAGGGTCTCCCTAGAGTAGCGGAGGACCACCTACGTAGTTTCTATAGTCCGTCCTACTGGCAGCAGGTCTTTGGGGCTGTAAAATGTGGGACACAAGAAGAAAACTACTGATTGTGAGCAAGGCAGGTCAGAAAGTGGCATTTGTAGTATGTTTTAATGGGCTTTCATTGGCTTGTTAGAACTGTCCCCCATACAGTCGTAATAGTACTGAATACATCTTGAAAAACACTGAAAAACATATAGTAAGTGAATCCACCTGGAGGGATATTGGAACACTGACTATAAATAACACACAGCATTAAAGTAATTGATTAATAAGTTTGATTAAACTAAATATAATTGCATAATAAAATGCATTGAATTACTCAAATAAGGTCCAGGCTAGGTTATTTAGATTGATATTATATTCAGAATATCACTGGTTTGTATTTAAGTGTTCTCTCTTTCACTGACATTCCAGGATGAAAACAAATTTCTTTTTTGTTTATCCAAGAGATTTAATGAAAATAAAGATGAAATATGTATATGTATATATAAATATCTCTCTACCCTTTTTTGCACTGGGTCTTGTATTAATAAAATAATACAAAGTAATATGAAATTATATGATATATATATAGTAAAGTCAGAATGATTTATGTAGTGATTGAGTTGTCTCATTCCCTTACAAAACACACTGCCCTATGTCGTTTAATCTCACTAGGTGCTGAGATCAAGACCTCAGTACGAATGCGGCAGATAAAAGAGCATCTGTCACATGGGACCAGGAAATAAAGAGGAATACAGTCAAACGATGTTTATATGGTGTCGGACGCGTGTCCCCCTGCGACAGACAATGGGGCTAAGGGCTCCCTCACGGCCCATATGCAGGGCCCGGCCTCGTCGCATCACAAAAGGGAGACATGTCGCCGCCGGCCCCCGGCCCTTCCCTAAAGTGCGGCATTGTTAAGGGACAGTGAAGGAGCAGCCCCCCCCCCCCCCCAGCCCCTGGGGAGAGCTGCAGTAGGGGGCGTCGGTCTCCCTACTATGCAGAGATCAGGGTCCCAAGTCCATCTTTGACCCCCGTAAAGCTGAACAGATGGACATGATTTAATCACATTTCATTTTATGGGGGTGAGCTGGGGGGGGGGGGTGTCGCCACTGCTCTGGAAATGGGTGGACATTGGTCTGGTTTGTACTTTGATTTGTTTTTTCTGCTAAGCTGCTCTCGCTATTGGGGGGGTGGGGGGTGGGGGCTGCTCTGAGCTGATACACACGTGTGAACTTTTGGGGTTTGTGGTCCCTTATGGTACAGTGACAGGTGTGGGGGAGGGTGTTCCATTAGTGTACCTAGTGTTACAATGTGAGAATTCAAAAGTGCCATAGAGACCTTTTAATTGAAAGTTCCTGAATGTTTTCCACACAAAGTCCCTTAACACCTATTCAAACAAGCATGTGAATTCCCAGTGACTGAAAGAGCTTCCTTCACAGAAATCCTTCATTTCTACTTTCTTTTATCACACAAGCTCCCTGTGTGGATCTGGGATAAAATTAATAGTTTCACTTTTTTGAACGAGTCCATGTTCCCTGTAGGCATTTGTTTTAATTAGATCCTGCAAATATTTATCAGCTGTGACCCATGGGTCAATTATCAATCAATTACTGAAACACCCCACAATGGTTTAGTGGATCTAATAAATCTACAAAATTCTATGAGGGAATTTGTGACATTTTGCCCTTAAGAATATCCACATACCGAAGATGTTAAACACCATGTTAAATTTCAAGTAATATATAGGCATCCCATCCAGGTTGTACCCCTGCTTTGTGCCTGATACTGCCTGCCTCCTCTGACCCTGACAGACATTAAGTAATAATTATAAATATTTTTTCTGTTTATATTTCCAAAACCATCCTTGTAAATGTATAGCCCTGCCAATGAGCATCACACTTCTGACTCTTAACAGTCACTATGCCTGGTTGTGTGACTTCATGATGCTGAGAGGACCGGCACTGCATTTGGTCCCTTCTTGTATTCATGGCCCAGATGGGCTTTTGTGTCTTCGACTGAAGCACATCTGACATTGCTGTTGTCACCCAGGAAGCTCGACCGGAGCCTTGATAAACGGCTCTCTTTGGGGGACACCGATCAGCCGAGGTGGGGTCATTGTCCTTTGATGATGCAGAAAATGAAATGATTACTATTGGGCTCCATCGACTTGACTCGCCGGAACTCTGTTGCTTCCTTTTAAAGGTTAATTGGACTTGAACCCAGAAAATCAAGAGGTTAAGCTGAGTTGCTACCAACAGAAGGCTGTTTTATTCATGCTGCCTCCACCCCCTACCCCGAACTCCAAATGGCAGCTAATCAGATTTGTCTCGGCCTTTGTGACTGTACTGCTCTTAGCTTGTATCGCTTCTATCTCCTGTGTTTCTGCTTCATCCCATTGATTTTAAAATAGCATTAGCTGCTCGCAGGGACCAATAATATTTACCTGACAGGTTCCAAACATTTATCTTCGGCACCCATTTGAACCACTTAGCCATTAGTGTGTTTTGGCTGTTCAGAGGGATTATGTGGCTAAAAGATTTTCGCGCGCACACTCACACTAAATATAACGCAGTCTCAATAAACAGCTGTCTCGCTGTGCGTAACAGCACTTTCTCCGAGCAAGAACACACTGCCTCGTCCTTCTGAACCAGGACGCGAGTTTCTGTGGAGGTGACACGGAAAAGGTCTGAGTCGCTTTTATTAATGATTCTGCAAGTTTTTGAGTTGAGCATGGCTTTTGTGAGCCCACGGGTTTCCTTAGCGAGGTCCAACATCAGTCTCCTTGGATGGAGATGACATTCCACAGTCTGCCTAACAATCCCACATTGTCAGGCTTTGTTTTTTCTTGTGTTTGATTCTGGTAAATGAGAAATAAGCATTACAGCATCTTAACGAGTAAGTGGCTGTAATATTTTATTGATAAAAAATGTTGTCATCTCATATTTGATTCAGTCGAGCACTTTTGTTGTCTGAATCAACCATCCATCTGTAACCACTTGTCCAATTCTGGGGCGTGGGGGGTCTGGAGCCCATCCCAGAGGTTACGGGTGCGAGGCAAGGGACAACCCCGGATGGGGCGGCATCCCATCGTAGTTGTCCGAATTATCTCTCTTGAAATGATAGATTCAGCGGTTAAATGGACAGCTGATTAGCGCACGGAGTACCAAAGATGGTGCGGCTAACAGATGACTGATACACCAGCACGAGCAACACCACGATGACGACATAGCCTTCCTTGTCTGTGCCCCCCAGGTCTTCACAGAGCTCTGGCAGCTGACGTTGACATTTCCATCAACCATCAGCAGTATCTCCAGCCATCGCCAACCATCTGTCACCGCGACACCGGTCTCTGTGCGACACGGAGAGTTTACTTTGTGTCGACTGGGATATCCTCATAGGAGAACGGCGTCCGGGCCTCTTCCAGTCATTAAGCTTCTGCGGCAGTGACACTGAAGGCAATCATCTCCTCACTTTGTCACCCGAGCCAACTGTGCAGCTAATCCATTCAAAACAAAAATGTATGTGACGCTGACAGGTATATGGAGCTCATTATTCACATTTAAATTAAACAGTTCAAGGAAAATTTAAACTACATGAAAGGCATAGAAAATGTTAATGTGGCATTATGCCTTCAATTTTTGTGTAAAATCTGCTCCTTCCTAGGACATTAGTCACTTCCAGACTCATTCTATATGCGTGTACAAGCTTCTAAAAAGCCAAAGAGTAGCACTCGGAGAAACAAGGGTGCAGCAAAGAGGTCTCTAGAAAACAGCGCCCTAATTTTCCTTTCATCCCTTCCGTCACATAGCAGCGGCTCGGCGCGGCCGGTCAAGCGCGGCGCCCGAAAGCGGCTCACCTGCCTGCTTTCGGCGGATTTCATCATACGAGCCCGGAGATACAGAGGATTTTCTGTCATATCGAACCGCCGAGGTTCACGTCACCAGAGCCAGGGGTCAGAATAACACCGCTTCGTAATTCAACCTGTGCCGCGTGGGGCTTATGTCGTTATCGCCCGCTCCCCCTCCCCCAACCCCTTGTCATCGCGTTCGCAGGTGTTTATTTCTCATTAGCCGGCCCGGGTTCATTTGCAGTGCAGAGGATATATTTTTAACCCCCCAGGAATGGTGCTCTGTGTCATCTCCGCTCCGCTTAAGCGGCATGGGCTGCTTCTGATCTGGCTCCAGCCTCCCGTCCCGGCTTCACGCCCCCCGCCCCCGAGCCGCAGGACCCGGCGCGAGCCTGCCACGAGCGCTTACACCCCACCGCAGCACCACCGCCGCGCGCCTTTGTGAGCCTAAATGCCCTCGTCGATACTCATAACTCACATGCAGCATGACTGAGGCTGCTCTGAGGAAATCCCGTTTTTCTTCAAGTTACTTCCCTGCACTGTTGCCTTCGAATCAAAAGCAAAATGTATCCGCTCCTCTATTTTTTAATTTACAGGTGCAATTTCTGACACTGTTCAGTATAGCTTGTATCTGTAATTTAATACACTGTTGTCATAATTTGCCTACCCGTGGCATGATTTATGTGCCACATCACTGATCTTATCGGGCAGTAAGATTGCCGTGTTTGGTGCTGGCTTTCACGGGCAGCGCAGTGACATACTGACCTTCAAAAATGCTTTAAACCAGTTAGTTACAACAAACTTCACCTGGAAATTAAAGCAAACTGAAAATTAGTTTACTGCATTTAATTTTCCATTATACTAACTCAATACTGTATTCGAGCAAAAGAAGCACATCGTTCTTTTTGTAGCTGTTTGTTCACTGTGTGTTCTGTTGTTTTCTAATGTGAGAATATCCACAAACTCAGGCAGAGCGTCGAAGTGCGCTGCATGTCTCCCACTTTATAACTGTGTGGCTATCTTACTGTGTGCTAACCATGACAACCCCATCCCGAATAAACCTCCAATCCATCTCTTTCTCAGGGGGAAACTGACGAGGGAGGACTTTCTTTTTTCTTTTCTCCTTCCTTGGTCATCTTCGGTCTGTCTATTCAAATTGGAGGTCTGTCTGCTGGACTTTCCTAACAAGGGCTCACTGCAAGTATGAACGCCCTACAGTGCTGGCGCGGGGATTTCCCCCCATCTCCAGCCCACTACACGGTGAGAAGTCTAGCGGAGCTGGTCACATGACCCCCCAAGGGTCGGATCGTTCTGTCGCTGACCCGACTCGTGAACCCATTTTGGGAAGAAGTAGAGCGTAGATTAAAATGATTCCCTAGTTAGGCGAAATCAATTCACTGTAGCGCGGATCTGATCGTGCAGTTAGACAACATGACCACTAGATGACACCATGAGATAGGACGCTTTTTATTGATTAAAGCATTGTTTTCCGTCAGTAAATGAGCAACGTGCTTAAGGCTGCTTACATCAGCATTAAACTTGAAAAAAATTAAGTTACCTATGAGCAAAACGGGGACTAAAGTGTGAATTAAATAATTGAACTGTAAAGTGCATTGTATCAGAATGGATAATGGAAAATGCTCTTATTTATATGTATAATAATAAGGATTTGTTCATAGTTATTATGCTGCCTTTTGTAATTATTACCCCAGTTATTATATTCACATATTTTCTAGCAGTATCAGTCATCGAAGTATAAAATTATGCGAGATGGCAGGGCTGGTTCTGGTAGTTTTTACCCCGCGTCTTCTTTTAGATTGCAGGTAACAGATTAGAGCGCACATGCACTCACTGTATTATTGGTGCACTTAACTGGAGTGTTGGGAAGCATGTAATTACCTTGTAGGCTTACGCCCTGAAGTAGACATCAAAAGTGCTGCTGCGTATTCATGAGAATCAGGAAGCATAGAGGCAGATTCTGCCGGCAAGCCCTCTGCATCCATCCACAGCCTTTTGTGTCCTGTTGCCATGGGAAATAATTAAATAGAATTTCTGTCATTGTTGTCCAGGTGGAAAATTCATACTTGTTCCTTTTGTTTTTGCATATATAGGACCAGATGAACATGCGACAATAATAACAACAGCAATAACAACAACAATAACAATAATAATTATTATTATTACTGTTATTATTGTTATATTGGTGTTGTTATTATTGATAAATTTGAACTTCTAAGTTTTTCAATGTAAACAAATCTAAACAGCTGAGGCTTTTTTGTTATATAAGAAAGTAGCAGCGCTTACTCTTAAGGGAAATTGTGAAGAAAAACTGTGCAAGTATGTTGTGTGAATTTGATTTCTCACTAGGACAAAAACAATCCTGAGTGCTCGTAGAGTTCATTGGTTTCATTTCATCTTATTCTGAAATATAGACAGTCTGTAAATATATAAAGGTATTTAGTATAAGCGATTACTGTGATCTGTAATTTCTAAATGTTATTGCCATTACCAATTACCATTCGTTTTTGTTATACTTTTTCTTGTAATTGAACCTTTATAAACTAGAAAGATTATAAAAGATCTAATTCAATAAAAACATTACATTAAAATAAAAAAATAATATATATATATATATATTTGCAACATTGCATTTGTCTGTGAGGAATGTTTTGATGCAAATCTGAACCCAAAAACTACAGATTTCTGACCTGAATCTGAATTTGGGGCATGTCCATTCAAGACAAAAGCGAAATATTTCCAAGTGCCTGAAAAATGTGGTATGAAATTGTACTTGCAGAGGCAGTGAGAGTAAATAAGTTAAGAATCAGTATGATTCCACCAACTGCCATCGATAGCAAACAAAAGGCATGGTGTAAATTAAATGAATACATTCACCGCGGTAAATGACACTGTTTTCTGATTTCACTCATCTTAACATCTCCATTTTTGTAAATGAATAAATAGTTCGACAGAAGGCTTACTGCTCCTAATTATGGCTTAATTGTTAAATGGAATCTCTAGGAGGTGTAGACATGAACTATTTTTTTAATCCATCAATCACCCGATACAAGCCATTTTACCCAGCAGCATTTAAATGGGGGACAGAGGCACTGGGGGAGGTCTTCCTTCGCCTCATGGAATTAGGAAGTGATTATCTCTAAGTAACATGGCAGCCTTTTCCATACAAGTTGGGAAAATAGCACTTTAATTCTCAGAAATGACTTGCCTAAATTCCAGATCCTCCAATGACATGTTTGAAAATTTTAAGAATATCTGTTGGAAATGAAAATGGCAATAATATCTGATCCCTTTCTGTCTTCCATAATGAGTTTCTCCCCAAAATTCTACATACGACAGAGACTCTGGGATTGCCGGTGTTTATGCCGAAATCCATCTCTGTGACGCTTCTCCAGCTTTTAAGTCCCCCCGATCCTCTTCGCTCTCCCTCCCAGACACATACAAAGCAATCCATTAGTGTCAGATCTGCAGGAGACACCTGTCCATTAGGGAGACTGTTTCAGGGAGCTGCACCCCCACTTCAAATTATTTATTACATTTAGGGAATTTAATTCCCTAAATGTACCAGAAATCCAATGCATTGTTTCTTTTATGATTTGATAAACTGCAGTATTTTGTTTTTAATCTTTAAACAATATTCCTGAGAGTGAATAACCTGAGCAGGACCGTGTTTCATAGATTTCCCATTATAATTACAACAAAAGGCAATAAACCCTATAAATGTAATGGCAGGGAACAGTGATGTGTCTGTATTTGTGTTGTCTGTGTGCACAGGGAGGCCACCACTTGATCAATCATTGATCGCTTTGCAACTTCTTTTGTTCAAAATGATGAGGGATGTTTTGCTATTGACAAAGTTGGAGAGCCTCTTATGGACAGTGTTAAAATGCATTATAACATTTGATCTAACCGTTTTTGAATTTTTAGCCATAGCTACAAGGTGTTTATTTATTTATTTTTTAGTTTTTTCTCGAGAAGCACATATCATATGAATTATATATTTCTGGTAGGGTAAATCACAGGGATGAAAGTAAGGAAAAGCTAGGGACATTCTTACTGAGGTACCACAGCAGATGAGGTGAGGCATGAGCTACACCTTCTTGAATACTTGGGTGTTAGGTGTGGAGTCATAAAAATCTTTGGTTGCAATAATGCTTCTACATGATATACCCATATGCACTGGGAGCTTGGCAATGTTAGCTCAACAGGACTGTTACTGGAAATCCAAGTATCAATTACAAAACAGGGAGAACGATAGTTAAAATCTTGGTTTTTTTTTTGGTATTGGAATGAACATAAATATTCTCCAGACTGGTGCTTAGATTTACACTGCAGGAGGTGACAATGAAAGTGACCCCCTACAGGAGCTGGGAGCGGCCCTAGCAGGGTGGGAACACAGGGCAAGCGCCAGTGAGGGCACTATGCTGCAGACAGCTCTGCTGCAGCTACACTTTACACTTTGTTGTGAACTTCATCTCCATATGGCAGCCTAAAAACCACTCGCTTCATTCTCTTTCTGGCTCTAGCTGGGAAAATAGTAGCAGTGGATCGCATGCAAGGCCTTAAGAATCTCTCATTAATCTCCCACAAGATCTTCTGGTCAAAAATGGAAAAAGAAAAACAATTAAATAATCACAACAATAAATGCAACTTGCACCCATAGTCTCCAGGGTAGGCTCTGAACGTCCCCCCCCCCCCCCCCCCACCATGAATAGGACAAGTGGTTACAGAAAATGTATGTATGGATGGAAAATTGTAACATGTAACATGTAACATAAGTTGGTTATAATATCGTGGCATCCTATCCTGGGTGTGGCCCAGTCATACCTGGGTCAGGCTTCAGGTACCCCCATAACCCTGCTCAGAAAAACCCACTGGGTGATGGAGGATCTTTGATGCAGCTCTTTTTAAATATTTTATACATACATTAGGGTACCTGTGTTTTGAAGGGCATTATACAAAAATGCACTCAATTGTCAAAGAAGTCTAAGAATCTAAAAAATAATCGCTGAGTCTGTCAGACACTGGCGAGTGATTGGAATCCGTAATAAACAAGGATGAGGTGTGGTACAAAGAGATATAGTTTGGGGCCAATTTGAAAGAATTTAGTTTGTTTTAGTAAAATCTGTCACTTAATTTTTGGCATACAGAGAAAATACTATATGTCTTCAGGATTAAATGTTTGAACACCTGTAAACACCTGGTTTATTTGGCCACTCAACACAAAAAGCATAAAAAAACAAATTATGTTATTAATTATTAGGTTAAACAAACAAAGAAATTCGTAAATGAAAGGCACACGGCGAATGACATGACAATGGAGAATTATCATGAAGTTTGAATTTACAAAACATCAGTAACATGCACTTCTAATAGATGGACTGGGGGCCCTAGTCTGACAAGCGTAGGGGGCCCCCTATGTGGGACATTTGAGCTATTTTTTGTAGCCGAAATAGAAACAAGTGGGAGTATAAACGATGGAACATGAACAATATGGTAATATACTGTAGAGCTTCAAGGCCATTGAAGAGAAAAAAAATCAATAATTTTAGAGTGAAAATTAGCTTTCGAGAAAAAAGTCAAAATAAACTTTCGAGTAAAGATTTGCTCTTTGACCAGTGAGAGCCAGCGGGGCATGTAAGGGCGTGCTGTAAGTGAGCATGTGATTGGCTAGAAACTAATCCTAGGACTGAACGTATACGCCTACAATGAACAAAGAACCAAGAGTCTCTGGTTTTGTTCTGAATGAGAGACCCAAAGGAATGAACAAGTTGGCGAGTTGATGAACAAGAGTCTTTCCACTCCTTCAAAGAAGTGAATTAGGCTACTGAGCCAGTCTCCTCAGCACCCTGCTGCCCCCCAAAGCAAGAAAAGTCTGAACCCCCACCAGTATTGACACCTGGCTGCCCTTCAGTCCTCACCAAGGATGGAAGCTTGTCTTCCCAACCCCACCCCTGATGCCCTACTGCCTGTCCCTCCCCCAAGGACTGAAGCCTGCCTCCTCAACCC
>JAODKL010000040.1:4049073-4064373 GCA_026780765.1 Petrocephalus schoutedeni
TACTGCCTGCCCCTCCCCCAAGGACTGAAGCCTGTCTCCCCAACCTCACCCTGACACCCTACTGCCTGCCCCTCCCCCAAGGACTTTACAACTACCTCCAGGCGAACTACCTCTGTTTTATGTTCTACTTTTGCACTACTGTCTTTTGCACACAGTCTGCATAAGCCACTTTTATTTATTTATTTTGTTATTGTCATTGTGTTATTTTTGTCTTATTTACCTAAAATATTACCTTATGTCTTCCTTTCCTTTTCCTTATTTTTCTATGCAGCACCATGTGGGCCTGAGTGCATTTCAGTGCACTATATATATTTGCATATAGCTGGATTGACAATGAACTGTCTCTTCAATCTTGAACTAGAGAAGAGCCCTGCTTCAGTCGTGACTGAAATACTTCTTCTGTTGGTGTAGTACACAGCCCACATGTGCAACGACTTCCCATATGCTAGAACTGGATTTCAGAGATGCAACATTTTATTATTTAAACCAATTTTAGCTAAGGTTTGTTAGAGTTTGAATACAATAACTGACTGTGATGAGCGGTTAGGTTTGCATTTTTAACAATAGCTAAGGTATGATGTTGAGAGACTTAAGCTAAGTTTACAGTACACAACTTTGTTATCAGACCGCTGTACTGTTCACAGTACCAGACTCGTTGTGGTTTATACACTACACGACTGATCAGCAACAGGGGGTCACACACTACAAGATCTTTCACCAGGAGGAAAATCACAAAATCACACGTGTGAACAATACCAGAACATCACAACTGTAGTGTCAACGCACTACAAACTGTTAAAAACACTTTAATCAAACACATATGCTCCACATTTACAAACACACAGAAAGTTAACAAGGAAAATTTATATTTCAATGCCTGCGTTAATAAGCTGGTTTTTTTCCTGTCACAGAGAACAAACGTTCTCTGAGAACAATCGGTCTGACCAAGTGGACCGTGTCTTCAAATACACACAAAGGTGTATATTTTTCATCCTCAAGCTGCAAAAGGATAATTGTTTTTAACCCACATCTAAGGGGAAAATGATAATAATAACAAAATTTGACAAGGCTTGATATTTTCTATGGAAATAGGATTGCTGGATAGAGTAGCAGGCAAGTCCATCTAAAGCGCTGACTGCTGTAAAAAGCATCCTAACAGGCCACCTTTGATCCATCTGGTATTTCAGCTTGTTGGTGGCGTTGTTCCTGTAGAAACTGTAAATGTTTTTACTGGGGAAGGTGCTTCAATTTGCCACTGTGAGCTTCATTGTGAGGAAAACATAGCTCCATTTGTGAAGTGGGGGACGTTTTGAGTTACACATTTAGAAAAACAGCAGCTTTCAGCCCTATTTAGGCCCATGATTACCTCACCGCACATGCGGACTACCATTGTAATGAAAATGCAACAAATCTCTGCAGTCTGCCCCTTTGTCTATTTTTTATTGTTAAAAACCTTCCCTGACATTTTAGCCCAACGGCGCTGAAGAAACGGTGCTTGGTAATGTGCGTAGAGATGCCTTTCCTTGTCAGTTGTCCTGGCACTTAAGTGTCACGTCAAGCTGAAGATGGGGCAGGGAGTGGGTGACCTGTCCTTACTGGATTCTGTGTTTACCGTATTCCTTAGAAAAAAGGCTGCTGCAGGACACAGGCTGTTATCAGTGCAAAAAGTCTAGCCGAGATTGCAGAGTCGAGTTTCCCCTCCCAGCCAATGTTGGTTTTGTCTATTGTCCGGTCTGACAATGGTTTTGCATACTCACCAGCTTGGGTTTCTGTCTTCTTTCTTTGCCCTGTATCACCCTCTACGTAAGCAGCAGCCATTTTAAGCCCATAAGAAGCACTCAGAAAAGACACTGCAAGCGAGAGGCCACAGGGATGCCAAGTTCGGGGGCTGGGTTTTGAGCTGTCTGCAACGAGAGATGTCATTATAAAGATGTCCGGAGGTCTCTCTGGGTTGAGAGGAGGGGAAACAATTAAGCACTGTCTGCTGAAAGGCACTGCTCCTGACCAGTGTTGACTCAAATGAATACACACTTGTCTTCTTTCTGAACTGGAAACAGGCAGCCCTTCAGGAAGTGCCGTTGCTTCAGATTTCACATCCTTGTTTTAAGCACAAAAACACTGAGATGCATGTGAATAGAGATGCAGAGTAAACAGAGAAAAAGAGATGGCATCTGTGTGTTATACACACGCGTTAAACACGTTAAAGCTCTAACTGTATAAGAAGACATTTTATGCTTCTTGTGTCTGTGCTTGTAACGTTAATGAAAATGTTATTTTGCCTTTGTGTTTTGTGGGCTATTTATACATATACATTTATCGGATACTGTAGGGGTTCCTCAAGGTACCAAGCAATGTCCATTACACACTTTTCACAGTCACAAGCCCAACGCCACTCTTACTGTAGACTGGGAGGACCAGAGACTCTCCAAAGATACACCACACACTCTGTGTGCAGAATTGTTAGGCAAGTGTATATTTTATTTGTATCTTTTCATATATATGATTTGATTATGATTTGTGTCAAATTAACAAGGAGACTTCCAGTAACACTTTAGAATAAAGTATCAATAGTTTTCAAAATCGCAATTTGAATGGAATCTCTAAGTACTAGGTGCATTGTGCTATGTGACATTGCTAGTGCTACATGCTAAGGTCGCAAAGGCTGAATAATAAGGCAAAAATAAAAAATATAATAATAATCCATCCATCCATCCATTTCCTGAAACCGCTTATCCTTCTGGGTCGCGGGGGGTCCGGGGCCTATCCCAGAAGCTACAGGCACGAGGCGGGGAGCTGATGTGCGTTCCATTTATTCATGATAAAAATAGGGATGGTGAGATTCACAGATTCATATTGGCACTCTGCCATAAAAGTTCACAATGTAACTGCCCTGACTAAAAAGTGTGTGTACCCCCAGCAATGAGGTCGCCGAAGTCCGGTCACTGAGCTAAAAATAAAATCTGAGGTTTAATATTTGCTTGAAGAAAAAATGGGCTAGATTAGTCATTAATTTAAAAAAAGAAATTAACAGCTTATGAAAAAGGACGGTATCAATAAAGTGATTGACAAGAGCCACCCCCCACCCCTGGGTCCTGGACATCACTATTTTTCATACCCTGGCTATAGGCCTGTTCTAAAACATTTGCATCAGCAAAATACAATTTAAATAATTTTGTATTTGATTTTCCATTATTTATTTAGGGATATATATAGCTTAATATAGTTTAATATATATATGTAATATATACAGTTTAATTTCTCCAGCCTCAGCCAAGATATATATATATATATATATATATATATATAATCCCGCCCAGTGCCACCATATCCGCATATATATAATCTCGGCTGAGGCTGGAGAAACTAAACTGTACATTACCCTTGCATGTTCTGAAATAAAAATATACTTCTGGTTTGCACAAAATATGCTTTTCAAGTAGATTTAAAATGCAGCATGTTCCATAAGCTTAAAATAAAAATCTATATTTTTTTCTGAGAATCACCCCTGGCAGTCTAGCGCTCTAGGTTAAGAGTTTCTCAGTGTAACGAATGGGGGTATTGAATTCGACACGGATTACCGTTGTATGACAGCCCTTTTCATCAGCATAACAAAGACGCTGGACGTGTAAAATCCACGTCAGGCTGCTTCACATGTCTTATTAACTGGCATTTTACTGGAATTTTCTCTTTCCCTCCAGCATATTGAGTAGATTTCCTGCCCAGTGCCACCATATCCGCAGCATTCACCAGTCAGCATGTGCCCACTCTCTGCTGTGAGTAAGTAGCATTAGCTACAATGTGACCAGGGATTGGCCAAAACGTCTCTGTCGTTCCTAAGTCCCCAGTGGTGGGAGGGGGGCAGGAGACTGGGAGATGAGCCACACTTTGGGGGTCAGTCCATTGAGGGCGCTGTGACTGAGACATAAACAGGTATAACTGTCTTGGACCTTGTTAGTAATTATCTGCCCGTGATTGAGCATGTTGCGGGGGGAGAGGGCCTGGATGATTTTCATGGCTGCAATTTTTGGTGAGTCAGCAGTGAGCAACATGTAGAGCATTTTAACATTCACTATAAGTAGGTGTGCTTATAGTGTCTTATCTGTCTTCAACAATGTCCAAATCAACTGCTGCCAATTATTTAGGGCCACATTCAGCTGGTTGCATTCAACAGGTCACATTCAGCAAGTCACATTTAGCAGGTGTTTTCATTTCTTCAGGGCTCCATCTGCAGTGTGCTATCAGTACACCCTTTATCGTACATCCATATTTTGGCCCGCATCTCTCTGCGGTCCAGCACTGAGATGCTGGGTTTTCCCAACTTTGATCGGCGACTCCCTCACTCTCCCTCGCTCTTTGATCAGCCGTGTTAAGAGAAAAGAACAAAGGAACAGATGAGAAGGGAACCCTTGATGAAAATGTCAGGAAGAAACAAAGTGAGTGAAGCCACCAGGCTCATACAGGCAGCCACTGCTGCGAGGCTGCCTCTCTGTACCACGCACCCATTTTTAAAAAGCTTCTGCCTTTCTGGGCTTTATGACTTCACCCTTAGTAATACAGACAATTATTATTAATTGTGAATAAAAAAGAAACAGTTTCAAAAAGTTTTTCTATTTGTACATGTCAATTCTGAATTTGTTAGAATCGTTGCTCCTTTATCAGCCTCAAAACACTACCTAATTAAGGTGATTAACTGGAAGTCTCAATCATCTTAACAATTAAAGTCTCAGGAAGTGATGTCAGGCCATAGAGAATCCAAAGGAAGCCCAGTACCAGGAACTCTGGAGAACAGTCGCAGGAAACTGAAGTTTTACTGCAGCCTGGTCTCTGAGACCTTACGGGTTTTTGCAGTAATGAAGTGAATTAATACAAACATTCTAATAATCCTGTAGGAAATATTTATTTCCCTACATATATTAATTTGTATCTCTGAGACATACAGTCTGCCAGTGTAAATAGCATCAAAGGTACAAGGCTATGTCTGCAAAGGTTCCAACGGCATTCTTACAATCCGCAAGCTCAGGGTGAATTTCCAGTCTAATATGTGATGTTAATAAATGCTTTTATCAGAAGTGTGAAAGGGACTTGTGTACTTGATAATGTGAAATTATGTTCTGAATCTTCTGGGATAACCTGGCGCTACAAAGGTGCCTTGCACAAGTTTCCCTCATTTGAACTTCCTAAAAATAGTCTAGTCCGAGTCGGCGAAGCCTGAGCACACCCAACGGTAATGAGATTTAGAGCAGAAGCCACGCTGTCGGCCTGGTAATTGGGAGACAGCTTAAGAAAGCGCAGTGCTGCCAATACTACGGGTTCAAGGCTGTGCCAAGGGAAGCAGCTTGGGGAGTGACTCCAAGTGTTGCCACTGCAAGACTAAATTGCATGCTGCTTGACAGATTGTACTATTCCATGTTATAAAAGGTGACATCACTTTGAAAAAGACCCAGTACAAAAGTGCCATGTAAACCTGTTTAAGCACATACAAATTTCTCAATATATGAAAAACAAAAGAATAACAGAGGAACTGCGTCCCTTAAAACCCTCAGTTGCATTAGGGGGATATATTGATCTGGTACAGTGACAGTATCGGACTGAACTTGTCCTTGAATGTATCAGGAAAAGCTGAATCCTCCTCAAAAACTGAAGCTCCAGGAAACTGATATGTTTGACTGTGCTGGAAAGACTGGATTGATGCTGCCCTAGAGGTGGCCAACCTGACTATCAGCTGATCCCTTTGTGATCTACTATGCTACATCCCTGAGGTTATAGTTATAGTTATAATTATAGTTATAGTCATACATCCACAAAAGAGGGTTATGGGTCATTAGGTGACAGGATGGCCACTCTCCCAGCTACTTAAGCCCTTCACAGGACATCAGCAAGCTGAGTAGCTCTGCAGCAATATAAACAGCCATGACTTTAACCCAGTCTTACCTCATGGCCTCTACCACCTCTCCTAGGGAGGGGGACATTGCAATAGGAGTGCACTCTGCACTGTGCGATCTGTCCTCTTCCATCAATGCAAAGGTCCTTAGACAGTAATTGGTGAATTAATTATTACCTCCAAATAACATGTCACAACCATTACAGCTACTATAGGGTCCCAGACTGTGGCAGCAGGGTAGCTGTTGCTTGCATACATAAAGACAAGACAGATAGGACATATTTCTCGCCCATTTTTGTACATTTTGTACATTTGTTTTATGTTAATGACATGGGCCACGTGAGCTAAGAAGCGTAAGTAATATGCGTAAGATCATTTCCTACCACTTTCCCGTTTACACCTTCATGCCCTGTTTCTATCTGCAGAGTATTCTTTCTCCCATGCAGCTTACATTTTCTCTGTGTCATGTGCACATCAACCTTCCATCCCTCTCCAGATCCTGATCTTCTCTTTCCAGACGCCCATTGCATCTTCCCCATGTCCCCCCCAAACTCGCGTGTGTGTAGAACTCACTCCCCACCTTTTTACTTTAGTCACTGCGACCAAAATTCCTAGCCGCTGATTCGGTTCTCTGCTGATTCTCCAAATAAACTCTCCAGTCCCCACATTTGGGTCTCCCAGCTTCTCTTACCACAGTTATAAAGAACAATATTGGTTGATAAGGTAAATGTGTCATAGTTTAACTCTTTTTCATAGCTTCTGCCTTGCTACAAATGTTGTTAATGGGTAGAAATGTATAATCACGTATAAAAAAAAATGTGTATAATATATGTAGATATACATAATTACAGCATGATAATGTGCTTTCACGTTTTTAAACCTTGGGTAGGAACCTACGCTTTACAAGCAAGGCTATGAGTAATGCAGTCATTTACAATATTATGAATACATAAAGTTATACTCGATAATTGTTTGATTTTCTTTATAACTTTATGACTCAGATTTAATATTTTTTCTTGACCTACTTATTAATCTTAAACATATGCAGCGATATATCATAGTTTGGTGGGTTGTAACCTGACCTCATAATTAGTATCGTTTTAGATCCTAATCTGAAGACCTCACCGCACGTTTTGGCAGGCAGTCATTTTTAGGGCTCCCCTGAAGTATGACACAGGCCTCCCACAGCCAGCCTGCAGGCCGCGCGCGCCACAAGGAGCACAACATCCGGGCCGCGGCTGTTTTTAAAGTGTGGGAGGTGAAATCAAATCTTATCTTTCGCGCTATTGTGGACGCGCCGGGTCCCCTGGGCGCTTCAGGAGCCGGCGTGTCGCGCGGGCTTCTAAAAGCGAGACCTCGTTCGCGGAGCTTGAGAATAAATCGATGCGAGCTGGGGTGCCGGAGGGGGAAGGCCGGCTTTCTGCAGGGGTCTAACAACCAGTCCCACAGGTCAGATGATGGAACACAGAGGACAGAAAAACTACTTATGCAATCAATAGCATATAATACCTCACAAAGAAGTTAGACAATCCTTTCAGATTATCCAAATATTATATTCTTGATAAAGTCATCTTTTAGGCCTCTGCTTGTGCTAGCTTTCATACTATGTGAAGTAGATGGTGTTCCTTCCGCTAAGGTCAATTATTTCATAACAACAGTCAAGTTGCGGGGATTAGTTTTATCGGCAAAGTCATTGAAACTCATTAAGCAAACTGTTTTATAGAAATAGCTGTCACTGATCTTTCGCTGGGTGATTAGCTTCCTGGAGTTTCCTGTGTTTTTCTACAGCATAATGAAAGGGGAAATGAGCTTCTGGGTTATGAGAGCGGGCGACATTTTCACCTGTGTCACCCCAGGCAGCACAATGTGACGGACGACACAATGAGCCAGCCGCAAGAAAACAGCTAATTATTTTCTCCTGCTCCTTAATGATGTGTTGACAAATAGCTGGGATAAGGCCCCCAAGCACATAAATGGCCATATTTTCATTTCTTATCTGTCTTCTAGCAAGACAAAGAGTAGCTAGAAGCGGTTTAGTGATAACAAGGCATGTTCGGCTCGCTGATCGGAAATGCCGCAACTCTGATATCCAGCATACAATGGATTGTCCGTATCAAAACAAAAAAATGACAATGTAAACAGAGCATATTTTGCTACTTGGTGTCATTACACAATAATGTTTTGGGTTCAGGAATTTTATCGTGCTTCTTATACGGTGCTGGCCTGATGGGTTTTGCTACGCGGCTGAAGTTGAGAAGTTTTCTCAAGCAAGCCAGCAGACAAAGTCCTTTTTGTGCTGCCCATGTCTTAGCGTTTCTCTGATGCTCTAACCCTGTAAGGTCATTGTTTACATTCCTCTGTCATTGCTATCATGGAATTTGTTTCTTCCTTTAAATGATTTGTTGAAAATGTTAAATTTGCCAGGATTGGCAGTCCTCAGCTGATCACAACACAGTAACGATCCTAACCAGCACCATCGGTCCATTTGAATAGCACGTGCCGGCGGACTGCTGCTGGAAGCACAAATTACATAACGCGATCGCAAGCAGTATTCCGGCACTGCCGGGAAAGTGTTTGGAATATCAAACCTCACCGCTCGCTCGATATTCACCTTGCCGGACACTGGAAGGTGTCCTTGATCCATTTTGACGGCTTGATAACCGTTTCTTAAAAGACACGATTTCTCTCTCTTCAAATTGCCAGTGTCCTGCAGGTGTTAGTGTTTGCGATCAGTCCATTTTTAAAGCTGTTTTCCTCTCTACCTGTCAGCCAGGCAACTCCCCATAACTGCCAACTGTGCACCTAGGGGAGGTTTTCTGCATGCTGCCTACAATGTAAGTACATATATTTTTTAATCTGCCGATGCAGAGAAATGGGCCCATTTTACGGGCCACTTTCAGCTGATGGAGGGGGTGCCACGTATCTCACCCTCTCTGATTGTTAGCTCTTAATAAGTGCGGGAGGCTGGAATCTTTTCAGAGCAAAAAGGTTGAAGATATCTGGCAAAGCTTTCTCGTGATGCGTCTACCACTAAATGTTCCTCCAAGGTTGGCATGGTAACAGCTAACAGCTATTCAGCATCGGTGCACTCTGAAAGGTTTAGGGCCTAGTTGAAAATCCATTTGGGCCAGTGCCTGAATGTTTTTTTTTTTTTTTAATTATTCCCTCTTGGGTTGAAATTGTTGTAAATCACATTATATACAAAAAAACTGTTATAAATCATAGTAATTTTGTTTCTACAATCTCAGCTTCATTAGTGGCAAACTTAATTTTTTTAATGCCTGCAAAGGACACCACCTTGAGAATAATGGAACGATGGGTCCTCGGAGTTGGATGAACCCGATCTGTGACCAAAAACTACCAGCTTTCATACAAGTGGCATGCAAATTAGACACACGGACAACACTGGCGACACAACACAGTCTTCTTATTGGCCACGAGACGATACCTGTCGGGTTTGCTTGCTGCTTGACCTCTGGCCCAAATGCTGAACAGTATTGTTGTTGCCGCTGAACTGGGAGGCACTCCTATCTTCAGAGAACCTTTTTCCTCTATGTACAGCCCATTTATGAAACAAAGGGAAGAGGGTGTGGAAAAGGTGTTCATTCTCGGGAGAGAGTGATGTCAAGACGTAAATCGCTAGTTATGGGGCTATGGGTCGTCATTTTTCTGGGGCTTACCTGGAGGGTCTCACTCCTATTGTATCTGTGGATTTAGAATTTTCTCCAAGGGTGAAATGGGTCTGTTCTACTCTGGGGTGTGTTTCCCAAAAGCACAGTTGCTGACTACGTCCCATTAGTTTGGACCATCCAGAGAAAGACGGACGTTCAGCAATGCCAAGGAAATCACCCTCGTGCTCATGCGGGCCAATCGATGCTGAGCACATTACCTCGCCGTCCCACCTGCGACATCTGCTCCCAGACTTTATTCTGTATTTCCTTATGTGGGTTTGCTTCCCTGGAGCTTGGCCCAGGCCATTAGCCTCCTCTGGAATATGATGATTAATCTCTCAGCTTTCAGCCGTGACAGGCATTGCTGTGGCCTAACGAGTCAGAAATGCTGAGAAATCATGTGTCTCGCCACATTACATTACCAGCAATTGCATTTTGAGGCCCCTAATTGGTCTCGATGTTTCCCAAATTCAATACAAATGCTTTTCCTGCTGCTCCCCATTACCTGGCGGTGCTGTGTTTGGGCAGCTTGCGGCGTCCCACTCCGTATTCCCGCTATCTATGCTTATAGGGTCGCTCAGATAAGCAAACCTCTGGAAGGGGGACAAAGCGGCTTCTCACTCATTTCTTTCCCATCTATTTCTCATATTTTTTATAGGTCAAAGGGACATTGTTACTAAATAATGATGCTGTTCTGTTTCCCCAAGTACAACCTATAAGGCAAACAAATTTGAAATGCTAAAAAGCCACCCTTAGTAATGTGTAATCCATTACCTTGAAACTAATAAGAAATCTTTTGAAAGTTATTACTTCAAAATCACATAGGCATGAACAAGTTTTCCGTAGTTTTTGAACCACGACAGAGGATCAGTAGGGTGGCCTCACAGTCGCTGTGAGTTTGGGTCCTGTGTTGTCCTGCCATTTGCATGAGTTTCCTCTGGGCCGCCACCCAAAGATGTGCAGGCATGCAAAGCAGTGCCTCGACGATGTGTGATTGCATGTGACCCCCGCAATGGACTGGCATCCCACTGTGGGAGAGACCTTGCCTAGTGCCCTCCAGTGGCTGGCATATTCTGAGGGCCCTCATGACCCTGGATGAATATTATATATATATATATAGACCCATTTATGGGGATGCAACTGTTCAGGTGTTTTTAATTAATTTGAAAATGGAGGAATCATTATCAGACTGTGCAACTGCCATAGGACATAATGGTTTCATTACCTCTGACAGCAAAACCGTGCTAATTTTCCCATCATCCAAGTGTGTAACATGAACAAAAGGATGAATGAAGCACGCTCGAAATATGATCAATAGATACACCCGTGCTCATCATTAGCCGCTGCGGCTTTTAGCGACGCACTAGACAAAAACCTGCTTGTTTTGCCAAGGTAACTTTCAGAGCTGGCATATCTGAATGGTACCTGAGAGTCAGTGGAATATGAAAACCTTAAGGAGTCATCCTGCTGAATTAGAGAAGACTGGTGCTCACGGATATGCTCTTTGTGTCTTTTTAAATATATAATTAATTACTGTGCCCGTGGAGTCTTGTTGCTATGGCGACTCCATTGCGGCCTGTTTATTAAAGAGATGTTCTGTTTAATTGATCCCGCTAATGCATCGCTCCGTTGTCTCCGCTAAACAGTCTTTTGTTTCCCCGTGTCATATTCCCGGTCCAAACATTTACATAAAAGTGTTGCATTTGCTGAAACCAATCATTATTAGCAATTTCCCTTTTTGTCCTTCAGTGACAACTGCTGCGTAAACATAGATTTGGAAACAGTAAATATTGCCTTGTTGTGGAATTATGTTTTTTGTACGATGTTTGGACTGGTCTGTATGTTTGGCCCTCACTGAGAAAATTATAGGCATCTGATAATCTACTGTTGATGAAGAACTGAAGGGATTATTCATATTTCTGCTCCTGACTATGAAAATAAACACTCTCCTCTTCATGCCTCTTCAGTATAAGGCAAGGTATAGTTTAGATGGTCTTTCAGAAACAAAAAAATCAAATCAAATCATTTCGAAAGCACTCCATAGTCTTTTTTACGATATCCCATTTATGCTGGCTGTATGCTTATGTTTATTTATAGGACAAGTTATGTTTGTATATGAATATCCATCCATTCATCCATTTTCCATCCATCTATCCGTCCTCCGTTCCCACTTATATTGTGAATGGTCATGCTAGGTTCCGAGCCTATCCTGGAAGCTGCGGGTGCAAAGCAGGGAACAGCCCAGGATGGGGTGCCAACTCATCACAGGGCACTCACACACACAGCAAGCATGCACACACACACACACACATACACACAGACCCACTTACCTGTCTATATGGGGACTGTCCATTCATTGCTATGGGAAAAACCTTAATCCCAATCACAACACCCTTAACCCTAACCCAGCCCAAACCTTAACCATAAGTAACCAACCAAAGTACAACACTTTTGCCATTTTTGACTTTTTTGATATCAGTCGCAGATTTTTATAAAATTGAGGTTTTATATATATATACATATATACATGCTAAGGTGAACTGGAGGTACCAGGTTGTCTACAGGCATAATTGTGTGTGAATGGTGTGTGTGAGTGGTTATATATATATATATATATATATATATATATATATCACACACCACACACAATATAAGGGAACATGCAAACTCCATACACATAGAACCACAGTGCATTTAGGAATAACACATTTCACAGAAATGTATTGGCTTTGTCAGTTTTGTATTTTAGTAATCATCTGGCCTTGTTTTAATTAGAACATACCCCACTTTAGACCACAACAGCATTGAACATTATTACCTTACCATTGCACTTGGTCTGCTGACCAGACTGATTTGAAGAAGGCACAACCAGTTCTGGTTGCAATTTGGTTACACTTTATATAATCCCAGCTGTTCATTATTGCACGCTATTTTGGATGTTTGAACTTACTGAATAACTTTAGCACTTCGTCAAGGAGACACCGATCCTAAAGCCGATTTTCACCTGTTTCGTAATGCCTCTGTTATGTCTCTTTGGTGCTTTTTATGGTAAAGTATGGTGAACTGCTTTTAACAAGAAATATTTTGGAAAAGGTAATGTTAGTGACATTTGTAGCATAAATGGATGGTTGTTTTCTTCCTTTCAACCAGAAATTTAACAGTTTAAAATAACTGTTAATGGCTGCATGATCAGACACTGATATTAATTATCTGGTCATAACCCATATATAAATATACATTTAAAAAAAAATCATAAATTTTTTTTTTTTCATTTATTCATTATTATTCATTATTCATTATTATTAGTAGAGGAATCAAATTGAAATACTTCATATTAGAAAATATTCTGGAATTTGAATTTTGGACATCTATAAATTTCAAATAAATAAATTTGAAATAAAGTTCAAATTCCTCAATTCTACCCAAGACCTTGAATTATAGTTTGGGAGATCTTGTTCTTAATTGTACCCACGTTGTTTTGCAGAAAAGAAATTATTACTATTTCTTGATCCACAAATTAATATGGAGACTAATGAGGTCTGCTAGAGGAAATTATTTTGATAATAATAGATAATAATACATCTAAGTATATTCCACACAGGGAGTATGCCACAGAAATTGAAATGAGAAGTAATAATGGCTCAGTGACTAAAACATCTTGTTCCTAATGTTCCCAATGTTGTTAAATTAATAAATCTCCTTGGTAGCCCAGGAAAAAACGACGAATGGAAATCCAACTCAGTTCCTCAGTGCAATTTGTATTAGTCAAAGTTTGCCCATTAACTCTGTGTTAGAGGAGCTGGTTCTCCAGGGGAAACCAGGACCTTGGCGCTGAGCTTTTCATAGCCACAATTACAGCAGAGATGCCTGCAGTTAAGCTGATCATATGTTCTGTAAGTGCCCTCTTCTGTTGAGTTTGTCAAATGTCAGCGTTTTCCAGAAATTAGCTTAAGATCTGGAGGATCAATGCAATGGTGAGTCAGTCGCTACCTCTGACATAAAATCAATAACTCTCAAAATGGCTTCTTGGGTAAGGATTCAGTCTATTCACACTCTAAAGTCCATAGAAGGTTTCTAAATGAAAAATGAAGTATTCCTGCCTTCCATTATTTCTACAGTGAAAAGTAAAATGTGCTTACAAGATCCAGGCTGAAGCAAGCTACCTTCCAGGAGAAAAATGAAGGAACATTATGGGCCTGTCCAACATTAGTCAATGCAGGCTTTGCAGTGGTACTTTGTGATGGTGGGGACCTTGGTTTGCTTGCATAATGACTTACATATTACAAAGGAAAAGAAGGCGTTTATGACAGGGGTGCTGATTTTGGGAGGACAGGTAGGAACTGAACAATAATCACTGGACTGAAACAACAAGACTCACTTCAGGCACATTAGATGTACTGGTCTGTACCAAACTCTTCATGAGTTGTAAACATTATAAAAACATTATCCTGATCTAAAATACACCACTCAAACTCAACTCTTACTCCAATTACATTCAATTAATTTATGTAATTAAGTTTTAACCTTAAAAGCACAATCCATCGATCTAAATAAAAATTGTTACATAATCATATTGATAAAACTATCTGCTTGTCCTATTTTATATAGGCAGATGATCAGACTTTGGGAAATGAGATTGCAGGCTAGATACCTGTTTTAATCATTGCTGGAATTTATTAGATATAATAATAAGTTATGTAGCAATTAAATTTTTCTCTTTCACACGTTAAAGGCATAAAGGCAAAATCCTGGTAACAACCTGTCACGTCCAGCCCTGCCCTGCATGTCTATTCCCTGTGTTTCCCACAGGCGTGACTCTTAATCAGCCAACCTGAGTCTTGCTAGTCTTGCCTCTACCCTCTTGTTAACTGATCACCGCTGCCTAGTGTTTGTTCCTTGATTAGCTCCCTTTATTAGTTTGTGATCCCTCGCTGGTCATTGTTTATGCTGGCCGTTGTTTCCTTCCTGTGTTCACCCTGCCTACGAATAAATGCCCCATGAGGGGTTTTGCCCGACAGCCTGTGCTTTAGGTCATTCCTCCCTTCTATGACATGATACAACCTTTACGTAAAACAAAAGCTATGTCACTACACATCAGAAAGGAATCCACAGCCAACATGACTTACCCAAGTCTGCTTCTTTGTTCTATTGAGTAACAGGTTTCACAAAAATGAACAGAAATATTTTTTATGAATGAATGGACAAAGACATAAATATGAATGTGTGTGTGTCCCAACTGTATAATCTGTTGCCAAATATATAATAAAGAAATCAGTCGTAAAAATTATCACTGTCTACCTCAGCTAGCCATTTCTAGAAAAAAGTACACAAGTCTCCACTGCACAATATACAAAGGACCATAGATAAAACTTTTAACTAGTAATTAACCAAACTTTAGAAAGAATGCTAGTCTGAAGGCATATAGTTTGTATACATTTTACAGTTTCAGACTTAAGTAAAATCAGCACTACTCTTTAATACTCTGAGGGAGCCCTCTGTTTTCGATTCATTATTAAAAATGCGAAACTAATGGCACTGAAAATGTTTTGCTGTTTGTGTGCCGTCCTTTAAGGGGTGTAATTAAAAGAACATCCCATTTGAGCAAAGCTGCCGCCTTGTGCCAGTCCAATGTCTGCCAAGCGCTACACAATGTACAGCCACAGAAAAAATGTGCCTTCCTGCCCCCTGGTTTTGTCCCTCCTGTATCTGCTCCTCGTCCTGGTGTCCCTCCGTACTCTGCCTTTCTGC
>JAODKL010000040.1:4064473-4121433 GCA_026780765.1 Petrocephalus schoutedeni
ACGTGAGTGTTTCCCGATCGTTTCCTGATTGTTTTCAGCTGCCCCGTGTTCCGTCTGTGATTGTCTTGTGTATTTAGTCCGCCCGTGTTCAGTCCTTGTGGTCGGTTGTTGTATGTATTTGGGTCACTTAGCCCCATACGTCAGTTCACGTCTCTGTTTTGTTAGAAATCCTGTCTTCCGTTTCGAATAAAAAGCCTGTTTCTGAACCGCCTGCAATTATGGGTCGTCGATCCCGCAACGGACGTGACAGGTGGTAGTTTGCTACTGTTAAAATATTTTTTCAAGTGCACAACATGAAAGTGGATAACAGGATTTTCCCTGGCAGACAATGTATAACAGCCTTGACTTTGCATATTCCTTAAACAAATACCAAAATTTAGCAAAACGAAGTTAAGTAAGTATTTAACTATCCAGCGATCTTTGTGCACCAAAAGGTCTTCTGTTTAGGGGGTTGGATAGGTATTACTATTGAAAAAAGTGTAGCTGATTATTTCTCAGTGACAGTATTTAGTCTTCAACAGCCTGTCTCCAGTGTTTCACTCAGCAACATAACAAAAGCTTAACTGCACTGCAGACAGAACAACTGTGTATGTGACTCAGCTTAACTGCACTGCACGCAGCCTAACTGTATATGTGGCTCAGCCTGACTGCACAGCACACAGCATACCTGTGTATGTGACTCAGTCTAACTGCACTGCACGCAGCCTAACTGTATATGTGACTTAGCCTAACTGCACTGCACACAGCATACCTGTGTATGTGACTCAGTCTAACTGCACTGCACACAGCCTAACTGTATATGAGACTCAGTCTGACGGCACAGCACACAGCATACCTGTACCGTATATGTGACTTAGCCTAACTGCACTGCACACAGCATACCTGTATATGTGACTCAGCCTAACTGCACTGCACACAGCCTAACTGTATATGTGACTTAGCCTAACTGCACTGCACACAGGGTTTGAGGGAATGTTGTGGGAAGTGATTCTCTCACAGTGTGTGACCCCCTTTCACATTTGAAACCCATTAATCTGTCAGGTAAAAACATCACAGGATAGATGCATTTTTCTTCCCACTCATCCTTCCATAACTAGGCTTGCCATCAGGGTTTTTGTCCACGGTTTTCTGGGACCACCCCAGATTTTGGTCATCTGTCCTGGAAAAACAATGAATGTCCTGGAATCTTGGAATACTACACTATAATATAATGTAATAAAATAATATTACATTATTCGTGTGTCCTCAAGTAAAGTGTTAAAGATCTCAGAGACTGAAATCTAGGTTGTTATTTAAGTCACTTTCATATATTTCTATATCAATATCTATATCTAAATTTGGGATTACATGTAATACAATAAACCTTAATTTATATATTACATTTAAAATGTTAAAGTGTTGTTTTGTTTATTTTGTAAGAGAATCCAGCCACATTGAACAATTCTTAAAGCTAGATGTGATTAAACAAGACTGTCAACTGTATTTGAACCGTTGTATTAATTGCGATTGTTAATCAGCCAGTTAGCTCACTAGTAATGTTTTTTGTTTGATGCTTTGTTTCACATCACACAATGATGCCGGCATTTTTAGGAAGGGATTTTGACATGGTACTTTTTAGGTGCAGTACCAGTACCCTGTTTTAGCTATGTTACTCACCTTAGAGTAAAAGGCCTCCAGGCAATGAAGTAACACATATCACATACTATATTTCAATGGGCAAGAGAAGTGTTCAACTTCTCTAAAAATGCTCCGAGGTTTTAGACACTTCAAAACAGCTAAATATAACAAATAACAAATAACACAAGGAGAGGTGATCCTAGGGACTCTGGGGGCCCCAGGCAAAAAATTTCCATGGGGGCTCCCCATCTCCCCCGCCCTTGGCATGGTAACATTTATTACTTTTATTTAACTGTGAAGTGTGTGTTAATCATATCAACAAAGAGAATTTCATAATCATAAGACATTTATTTTTACATTTGTGAAAAACAGAACACACAAATAAAGCAGATTTGTCATTTGACATCAGTACTGTCACTGTACTGTGCTATGTAATAGGCCAGCCCTCGGGAGCCCCCTCCCAGCTCGGGGTCCCAGGCCCTGTCTGTCCTGTCGCTGTACTGTACTATGTAATCAACCAACCATCCGGGGGCTCCTTCCCTGCTTGGGGCCCCAGGCCCTGCCTGTCCTTTTGCTGCCCTGTACTATGTAATCAGCCAGCCCTCAGGAGCTCCCTCCCAGCTTTGAGCCCTAGGCCCTGTCTGTCCTGTTGCTGCCCTGTGCTGCGTAATCGGCCAGCCCTCGGGAGCCCCCTCCCAGCTCGGGGCCCCTTGCCCTGTCTGTCCTGTCGCTGTACTGTGCTATGTAATCGGCCAACCATCCAGGGGCTCCTTCCCAGCCCGGGGCCCCAGGCCCTGTCTGTCCTGTCGCTGCCCTGTACTGTGTAATCGGCCAGCCCTCGGGAGCCCCCTCCCAGCTCGAGGCACCAGGCCCTGTCTGTCCTGTTGCTGTACTATGCTATGTAATCGGCCGACCATCCGGGGGCTCCTTCCAAGCCCGGGGCCCGAGGTCCTGTCTATCCTGTCCCTGCCCTGTACTATGTAATCGGCCAGCCCTAGGGAGCCCCCTCCCAGCTTGGGGCCCCAGGCCCTGCCTGTCCTGTCGTTGTACTGTGCTATGTAATCGGCCAGCCCTCAGGAGCCCCCTCCCAGCTCGGGGCCCCAGACCCTGTCTGTCCTGTCGCTGCCCTGTACTATGTAATCGGCCGAACATCCGGGGGCTCCTCCTTTGTCTGTCTGGGTTGCAGTTGCTTTTCTTTGTATTGAATCGTGGTATAAACCCACATGAAACTTTAAACTACACAGATGAGCCCCCCACATAAGATGCATCATGGCTATTGATGAATTTATTAACTACATGTATATCAGAGTTGCTCCGTGAAATTGATATGACGATATTTCATCATTCTAAAATACACCTATCCGCACATCTTTACCTTGCAAACAAGTCGTCCAATCGATAAACTCGCTTTAAGTAAAAGCTTGTGTTCTGACTTCACCATTAACCTCTTATTAACTATCGAGGAGCAGGTAAATGCTTTGCAGTCAATAATGCTAATTTTAAAAGCCGCGGAGAAATCTGTATTCATGCTATGGTAAAGTGGCCGTCTTTATGGCTCACTATTAAAAATTTTAAAAGCGAATTAGAGATGTGAAATATTTTGCCGTGGGGTAATTTATGTTGCTTGACGGGAGTTCCTGGCCCTCGTTCCCAAACGGGGTCATCTCTTCCAAGTGGCCAAAGCCTTTTAGGACATTAATATTAAAGTGATAGAGATACCCCTCTGCTACTTTAACATCACCCTGTAATTTTGCCTCTTGGAGGGTAATAAATGGTGTTCATAATTGAACATTACTTTAGTGATACTTTAAGGCACTCTTGGGGCAGATCTCTTAAGGTCAATACTAATGTCAATTATAGAAAAAGTATACGGTATTTTTGGACCTTGATCTACTTTAAGTATAGATAAATGCTGTAATCCATGTGCAGTTCTTAAGACCTGAAAAATAATATTTTAATGCCCCCATTAATTCCCTGTAACTGCAGTGGAGTGCATTTCGTGGTCTTCTCTTGCCCTGTTTGCCTTTTTCAAGGACAGCCAATGTCAGGTTAGGTTTTTAAATTAAATAAATAAGATGTATATCTACTAGGCTCACTTTTTGAAGTGGACACCGCGCAGGAACCATTTGAATGCCTTCCATTGCAAATATTAACATGCAGCAGAAGGACGATGCTTATGGTGATGAGGATGATGCTGAGGGTGATGCTCATGGTGGATCTTGATGATGATGATTGAACAGGTTGTAATGATGCTGGTCAGGATTGAATATTGAGCGTCAGTTCCTTGTAGCTGTTTTCATTAAATGCTTTATCCTCAAGAATGTCTGCTCCATCGGTAGGCATGGCTTTTTTGCTTTGTGATCTAACATACCCCTCCAATAAACAGGTCTTCCTGTTGCCTTCTAATCACCTCCAGTTAATAAGATTCACACCCATGTCTTTTTCGGAAAAAGGTAAATTCTCAGAAAATGATTTGTGTACTGGAAAGGTGTGGAAATAAAATCATAGCCTGGGTCTTCATTATTGAACAATTAACAGAAATTAAGTGTCCATCTTGTTAGTTTCTGATAATCTATAACGGTAGTATTGTAGTACTTGAGTTCGGTCTCGAACCACCTCTTCACTTATTCGCTCTCGTCTCTGAATCGCAAGCAGTTCGGCTCGGTTTGGAGTCGGTCTCGGACTGGCAGGGATCGGACTCGTCATTTTAGAGGGAGATCCAGAGACCGAGCGCATGAGTATAACCCCGATTCGTAATTTGAAGGTGGCTTCTGAAAATATGCGCAAATGTGGATTTTGAAAACACGAGTGCGCAAAACGCTTTTGTAAATGCAGACTTTGCTGCATGTGTGTACAACACTAAATTCCGTCGTAATATTCACTCTATAACTAGTAGGGGTCCATGCGGCATTAACTACAGGATCCATATTGCTTTTTGTGTTTTTATTATTATTATTTTATTAAATTAACACAGTCACAGTTTATGAGATAGGTGTGCTATGTTTCATTGCTCTCTTTTAATGTAACCCTTGTGTACATGAGACATCAAAGAAACACTATTACTTTACAAAGGGTTAAAAAGCGGTCGATTGCTGTTTGCAAACGCAGCACAATGCGTATGTAACAATACCATCACCTTACCATGTTCGGGTCGCTAGTGACCCGGCACTTTTTTGCTAATTAATAACAATTAAACAATACTTTAAAGCTATTCTGTCTTAAATTTGTAGTATATTGTTGCGGATGAGGAGTATGTGGCATCTGGGACCAGCTTCCCCACCGAATCATACAACCGTCGTCGTCATATGACGGTGTAAAAAGTTCAGTTTGTTTAGAAACACTATATAGTATTCCGGAATGAGGTATTCAATAAAGATTTGCACAGTTACGGATACTTATGGCATGATTTTTATATACAGTATGTATATGCTGGTCCATTGCTGGATCACTAAAGACTCGAGGTATGTACACAAGGGTTAAAAATTAATACAGTATAAGTAATAAGAGTAATTCACATGTTTAAATGTTCATCCTCACCTTATAATATAGACCAGTTAATTGTTTGATGGTATCTCTTGTGGTGATGCTATGTGATACTTTTGTTTAATCTATTACTCACTGAATATTGAACAGAAGCTTGACTTTTAAAAAAGTTTATCGCAAGTCAAATTGCAATCACAATATCTATCAGAAAAATCGTGATTAGATATTTTCCCCAAATTGTTCCGTCTTGTTTCAGACTTAGCCACAAAGTCCCAAAGTCTTGACTCAGACTCGACCCAATAAGGTCTTAGCCTTGACTTGGACTTGATATAGGTGGTCCCTACATAATAGTGACCTTGTACAAGGTCTGTAATGGCATGTCGTGATCCATTAAATATCAGCTTTCACATACTCCTGAACAATTCCTTGAATCTGCAAATTGCCTAAAAGATGATTTTATCAGTGATTTATTTATACCTCTTCTAATGCTGCAATTAGGTGTAGTTAACTAGACCATTTTAATCATTTAAGGAGAACTGCCCTGATCTATATAGAGCAGAGATTGCCATATGTGGGATCCTCTTCTGCAAGGAAGAGGTTTAATAGAAAAGCAAAAATGCCTCTTTTCATCTTGTCAGGGTCTTATTTTACAGAGCAATATAGGCTTTTTTCCATCCTGAGTTCCTGTAAAACGCTTGCAGGAAATTTTAAGCACAATTATGGTGTCAGGCACTCGGAGAAATTGCTTTTTTCCAGCAGAACCTTTGTGACAAATGCATTGTGCGAGGGCAGCTTCTGACTTGGAGATAAGTGAGTTGTCACCATGTGCTGCTTATGACATCTAGTTGGATGTCATCTGATCCCAAGGAGAAGAGTTAAATCAGCCAGCACTACTCATTTTAACACAAGCCCGTGAATAGATTCGTGGAGGGCAGCCACAAGACCTCACCTGCCAGGGGCTGTGGTCACTCGACGTGTCATCAGACGGGGAGACGCAGGGAGCTGTAAGTGACATTAAATTTATTTTGTTTCTCAAAGGAGTAAAAAGGAAACAGGCAGTAGTTGTGTGTGCATGTGGGGGGGGGGGGGGTCCCGGGTGGACTGACCCATGTGGAATTCTCTCCTTCAGGAATCCATGAGCAGAAAAAAATCAATAGGATACCTGCTAACTCCATTAGCCTGATTAGAAAGAAGGGGCACAGGGACATCTAAACAACTCCATGGGCAGACATCTTTATTTCAGGGATCACGCAAGACAAGAGCTCCTTTGATTTCCGGATGGGAGATTAAAAATAAACGACCCGGCAGCTGGATACGGACCGTGGGGAACGAGGGAAAAAAAACAGCCGAGAAACTGACAGGTAAGTCAGATGATGGTAAGAGATCTGATTCTTCAGCAGTAGGTGTCTCTCCTAATTGGGTCATCAATGGCACAGCATCAGACATGGGGGATGATTACGGCACAGTGCCAGTAATATGACAGTTATGACAATTGTGGTTAACCTCAATCTCTTTTATATTGGAGCATTTTTAATGCCCTTTTAAACTTTTAATTTACATGTTCCTTTTTTATTATTATTTTATTATTAATCTGTGTGTGTGATGCATGTAACATTTATTGAGCTGTTTTTTTTGTTGTTTACTATCAGAATTCAGCAATGTTTAGTATATTACAATGCTTGGAAATTTCGTATTAGCAGTTGTACGTGTTTGAATTGGCACGCTTACGCTGGCACTCCCAAAACCACATCGGCTGAGGATGTTCAGAGCTTTAAACATTGTGCTCGGGTATTCAATAAACTGACAAGCCCTGAGTTATGTCATTGTAATGAAGCACAATAGGCTGTGGATAGATTCCTCACAATTAGTGACACTGGGCGAAAGTTAATGTGAAGTCGAAAGTGAGAGTGGAGTTGTGCCCCATGTGAGGGCTTAAAGGCAGCCGACCGGGCTGCCTGCACACAGCTGTTAGGCTGCCCGTCGCAGGATACGGGCAGAGGGGGCTGCAGAGGGCCTCGCCTTGTGGAGGGAGATGATCTCATTAATACTTAATGAGACTTTCTGTCACCTGTGGCTGCCTGGACCACTTCCTCATCTCGGCGATATTTGCATTCTCTCCCAGCTGTTTGCGGGGTATCGCTGGCATCAAGCAGCACTGGGAGAAAACAGGTCTTTTTTTTTTTCCTAAGAGCTTTTTGCTTAATCTTTGACCTGAAAAAATTCTGGCTCAGAAAGGGTAGAAAGTGCATCTAGAACAGGGTGTAAACATAAAGTTGTCTTCGGACAGGCTCAGTCGTCATCAGCTACACAGGAGTGCTGTGTTACTGTGCATGTTATGACTCTGAGGGACGTGCGCTGCAATATATGTCTATGCCTGTGTATAACTACTTGGGTAATAACTACCTATTCCATTGTTTTTGTCTACTGCACAATAGTAATTGATTCTCTGTGTCAGTCTTTAACCATTTTATATGAAGTGCTTCACTAATCCTAGAAACGGTGTTTAGATGTCCATAATGACACTAATGAAGCATTCAGGTGTCGGTTTCATAGGATGGAATGTGGTGAAAAGTATGCAGACACTTGAACAAACTTTTTAGTTTAAATTGAAAGACGTCAGTAATTTGAACGAATCTCTGACAGTGGGCATGTTGTCTCTAATACAGCTCTGTGAGTAATGCGCTGTCTTACTGGTGCGCTTCAGTAAATCAGAAGGCTGCGGAAATCTGTCGGATGTGAGATGACAGTTATCGATTCCATTGTTTGCCGGGACACCGAATGTCCAATAAATTTCACTTTCCCATAGCAGCGCGTCTATGTCCTTTAACAAACTGGACAAAGCTTACACAATTAACTAGACTGTTTCAGAAATTCAATAAGCCTGCGGTGACAATGGTGGAGGTGCCGGGTTCCGTACTGTGGGATTTCGTGGAGGAGGTGACATGGAGAACAGTGTGGATTGATTTCTGAGTCTGCCCATGGCTCTATAGACTTGACCATGGGGTCTTCCCAGACCGTTTTTATTTTTTTGAGGGACGAGCTGTGACTTTCGGGGGCCCCCCCAGAGCCCAGCCTGTGGCCGGGCTGCTTCTCCTTAACCGCCCCTGGTATCGCATGTCTCGGTCTTGACAGCCAGAAAAAGGCGACACGCAACGGCAGAAATGATCAGCCACCCACCCTGCGGCCTGCGGATCCCTGGCCCCCGAGACCAGGGGTTGCCAGACCCAGCAGCGTCAGACTGGGATCTTCACGCAGTCCATTCACAGCAAAGAAAGGGGGCATCTAGGGCGAGAGTGCCTCTGTAATCGCGGATGACAAAGTACGTGGCCGGCTTCTTGGCGGAGAAGCGCTGTCCGCCGTCGCTGTGCTCTCACTCGCCGATACCGCGCCTCTGGCCCGACACACAAAAGGTGCGCCAAAGTCAGCGGCTGGGGTTCAGCCGCTTTCAGGGAAACACGCAAACAAACAAAGGCCCCAGCGAAAGCATAAATTCACCTCCTTTTCAGGGGCGCTTCCAGGTGGCTAAAATTGCACAATAGCACCAGCGGGGGGAAAAAAAAAAGTAAATTGTTCAACTGTACAAAGGGAGCGACTTGCACTTCAGGGGAGATCCGAAAACCTTGCTGCCAAAAGCTGGTGCAGTGAGAAGAGGGGGTGGGAGCAGACAAAACAAAACAATAAAAAGAAAAGATGATAACCAGGTGTTAGTACACTTAAAAGGTTTGGTGCGTCTAAGAGGATGCAGCGCCAAGCTAATATGGCAGATGGGACCATTTTGTGCTCATGTAAAAAGCCCCGACCCATATTACGGTGCCATTCCTGACCTAATTTCACCTGGGCCTCCACATTCGAAGAGGCCCAATCAACACGTACACAAAGAGCAGGTCCTTGACGGGGACGTCACCGCCTTCTCCAAGAGCCCCCTTCGAACGCGGCCTAGAATAGCCACAAAGACCTATTAAGCCGTAATGTTTGCAACCTGCTTTTTAGCAGAGCCTCTGTGGGCGCCTGGTTGCCATTTTGTTTATTTGTCTCCGGTATAATACAGACGCCCGTATCACTTTAACGTTCACTATGGATTAGTGTGTGTGAGATTGGCATAAGCATCCTGGATTTCTACTGTAGTACTCCACGTCAACCATTTTGCGATTTCTCCTTTGAAAGACATCTTGTTGTCCTCATTTATTTGACTGATGTAGCTGGTCTAATATATTTGGGCTTTTATATCAGATTAAATTTAATTAACTGGAAAGTAAGTGCTCATTCTAAAGTTGTCTTTCTAAATCCATTTAAATTTACATTTTACGTTACATTGAAGCAACATTGTTTCTGTTTCTGTTACAAAATTAATTATTCATATAACATTTGCTCTGTAAGATGCTTCAATATTTTAAAAACTACGCAAGAATAATACAATTTTTGCAATTGTTTTTTTGTAAGTTGTAAACAAACTTTTTACAGGGATACTTAAAGAATGCCACGATGTATGTAATTGTGGGACATTTTAGTGGGAGGCGCAGCAGGAGTGCGATAAGATTATTCTTTAAGCCATTTTTGTTTTTTTTCCCCTAAGTGATGTCCATTGAGGTTAAAATGGACACCTACTTAATTCAGTCCCCTTGCAGCAGAATGGATTGGCAGTGGCAACAGACAGTTTTCATTTAAACAACAAAGAACATAGACTTCATTCATAGTAAAGCTGTCTTCTTTCAAACTTGTATTCTAAAGCTGCTTTCTGCGGGGGCCCCAGCTCAGTTTCATTGGTGGACGGAAACTGATTCCACACAAAGTCGAGTATTCGGTGTGCGGGAATGAATAGGCGGCCTTTTCTAGTGCTGTGGGCCTCAAGGACCCGTTAGAGTTGCATTTTTCGTATTGTCTGTGGAAGTTGGGTGGAAAAATGGAGGAGAGGTGGGGAAACATTAAACAGGTGGGCAGCGGCATTGTTGTGTTTATGAAAGATTCTTTGATGGGGATAAAAGGCACTGCTGGGCCAAAGTGATTTCAAATGAGGTTTTTGTTACTTGCACCTTTCAGATTCAGCACCTCGTGGGTAAAGCCTTGTATGGCCCAGGCCCTCCTTTTACAGGACGTACATGTGTTTGCTATTGAAGGTAAGCCAAGCTCCTTAAAGTTACTGGCTCGGATGTTGCGAGCCGTGTGTGTGTGTCTGTGTGTGTGTGGGTGTGCGAGAGTCACTGTGCGGTGGAGCTTCCGGAACAGAGATGCATCGCAAGAGTGCGGAGAATGGTCGCCTGGCTTTATTTTAACCGTTATTTATTTTTTTTATTCCATCTCGTGACATGTTGCACTTTGCAGAACGTGCCTTATTGGCGGTTATGCTTTGATGCTGCCGTGGATGGATTTCGTCCCTGTTTTTACGTGTCCCATCAACGTCTGCGCGCTCTCGCCTGGCCGATGCTCCTTGTGCATGTGAGGATGAAGCTGGACCGCGGCAGTTTCGGGTGACGGGTCCTCTGCAGGCTGCCAGACCGCGTTTTAGATTTATTGTATGCCCGGTGCATCAGCTTACGCCCTGGACCACTGAATGGAGAAGAACCGTAATGTGGAGGTCCCTCAGCCTTATAGCTCTGTAATTGTCTAAGAAAAGAACCACTTAAGAGACAACCTGTAGATACCCGAAGCTCAAGAACATTTTAAGTGCAATTTACGTGCAGTGAAAAGTGCACCAGTCTAGCACATTAAATATAAGTACCTATATCTAAAGGGTTTCCTCTGTAAAGATTTACCAAAGTGGCAATGTCAGAAATTTCTCAGATTTTCAGTGTATAAAAAGATTTCTCATCGATATGTTTTGGGGCTGTAAAATGTTTTAGTTTATTATTATTTTGAGCGTGATTTATGCAACAGCCATCATGAAAAACATAAAATTGCTGTTAGTCTCTTAGCTTGTACGAAACACCTTATCTATAGATGGTCTTACAATAGCTGGATTCAGATCCGTACTTAAAGAATGAGGTGTCATTCCTTTAAACACGGGTTCCGCTATTTACGAACAGTATAATTACAATGTATGCGGATCTGTGCATATCTTAGCAGAAATGTGTTAATTGCTTCTGAAATGCACCCATTTGCAATACTTTATGGTTATTTTTGAAAAATTACATCTAAAATTAGCATAAGGAAACATGTATGTGTCTCTCATTATCCTAGAGAAATGGACAGCTAGTTATATTTGAGAACTAGCAGAATTTGTAGATCTCCTGGTTCACTGTACTTGTGTTTTAATGTGTTAGGTCATAGTGCTGCCATCATGAAGACAGCTTGGGAGGGCTGACCCTTCACCTATCACCTTCAGACCCATCACATCCATAACGTCCGGGTCAGAAATACGTTTTTTTTTTTCTGCCCATGCGGCAATGTAAAGCCTGACCCACATACGGCCCAGTTTTTCAACCAATGTCCGGCATCCTTAGTGCTTGCAGTGCCAAAAGGGCCGGAAAGTTTGAGAGAGACACGCGAGAGGGTGTCACAGCGACGCGGGGGGTCGAGGACACGCACGCTTTCTGAAGGACTTGGGTGAGCTTATCCCATGAGTTTACTTAACTTTATGTGCTGTGAGCACGGTCACTCAGTAATGAACGATATTGTTTTTTAACCTGTAAGCTGTGCAAAAGTGGTTATTTCCCAAATATGGCACACCCAACAAGAATTAATGATGCATCTGGCCTATTAAAAGCACATCCAGTTTTGTAGCACGTTAATTATGGCCCTCTCTGCACGCTGCGATTGCGGGTCAACTCTGTGTGTTCTCTTAATGTTTTCATTTGGTCCTGAATTGAAAAGTGTGACCAATGTGTGGTGGAAAGGTTCACATTTAGCGCTGGGCACTGCTGACAATCCTTATTGTATTATTGCTTCTATTTTGTGATAGTATTCACATTGAGTGGATTACAAATGCATGCAAAGAATTATAACTGTATTAAGGCCTTTTTTTACTATTTAGACTGGATTTGCTGTAGGTTATTGAGTCAGTGATGAAAATATGATCAGAGAAAATAATTGAGTGCCTCCGTCTTGGAATATATAACACTTTTTTATAATCTTCATTCAGTCCTTAGTAACATATAATGATTATTGTCAGTAAAGAGCAGATCCCTTAGTGTAAAATGTAAGTCTGACTTATTTTATATATAGATACATTATATACGCATATATCTTATACAAGAGCTGAAATTAACAACTCAGATATGACTGTGTGCACATTAAAGTGCTCTGTATAAAGGATTTTTAAAGATGCTGTAAACACATTATTAGAGCTATGCTATAATTTATCTGAAGCACTGTCTGTGATAAGCCAGCAGGTATTGACTGAATGGACACCTGTTGTTTGTTTTATGGGTAATTTTAATGTATGGACATGCATTTAAGAAAAATCCGCATTGCAATGGTATGATTAATTGTGAGGCTCTGACCTTTTCGATGAATTTTATATGGAAATATAAACGCACATTTATAAACCAGTTAAATGATTCCCAGTGTCACTAAAAGGCAGAACAAAATTTTAGACCATAAGTGACACTTTTATAAAAGGCTAGTAAATGTAGTTATTAAATTAATTATAGCTGTCATTATTTATTAATTATATATTATTATTATAATTATTATGTGCTACAGGTTACTAAATAGGCTAATATTTTATGGTCAAGGTATTTTCTTGGCATGACTTTGAATGCTTAGTGCAAATTAAGGTCATATTTTAAATGAATTAAACACAACATCTATAACTTCAATGTTTTTAAGTAACCTCATGTATAAATGGAGGGAAAGGCAGCAGTTATATGCCTGATAGCATTATTAAGTCTTAAGAATTAATTATTCCTAATTCTGTATGATATTTCGGTAGATTACCAGTAAGAAATGTATTAATTATTTAAATTAAATGAGATCCAGATTATTGAACTAGGCTTTAGCCTTTATCTTTTATCTTAGGCTACTAACAAATACATCATCTTCAAACCCCCACGGACGCTCACCATTATTCCAGAGTCAGAACAGGGAGGGAAGGTGCATGGGGGCAGCCTTGCTTAAGTTCTGCAGACAGAGGCTGTCTGATACACAATCAGCGGTACCAGGAGCCTGGGTCAATTCGCCACGGTGGGAAAACGCCGACATCGATACGGGGCACACAAAGAGAGCGGGTCCCCGACAGAGAAAGCGGCGGCTCGCTGGAGGCGGTCCTTTTCTCCTACGCCAGGGCGGGGAGCATTCTTCACGCGGCGTATCGGAATACAGGATGCACCGTGTCTTGGTCCCGCTCCCCTGGAATAGCCTGCCGTAGTTCAAGCCTCCTGCAGTTTGTGTCACCGATACGCAGCTTCCAGAGAGCTGCCTGACCGTGACGGGCAGCTCCAAGCCTCTGGTAGCGTGGCCACAGGTGCTGGGAGAAAGTCCTGATAAACACCTGCTCCACCATGGTGGGGGTTGGAGTGGCGGGGGGGGGGGCGGGGGGGGCAATAAAATGGGGAAGATTTGTGGTGCTGGGCCTTCACATGTTTGGATGCTAAGGGGACACGTTCATTTGTCTGTAAGCAGATCGGAAATCCAATTAATAATCCATAAATTACAAAATGTAAAACTTCATTCAGAAAATCAGAATCTCACCCCAGCAATTTATATGTCAGGGTTTTGCACTTTGTTTTCAGAAATTCTTAGGGAGCATACTGCTAATATTGAGGATGAGCTTTACCTTTGACCTTTTCTGTTTACTAAGGAATCATGGGATGCTTTTGGGTAGAGGTTGGGGTGCCAGTTTTTTATGCAAAAATTATAACAGTGAAACAGTTTTCAGCAGAAAATGCTCAAGAATCACATAGGTGCTGAAATCAGAATAAAATAAAGATTTGACAAATGCGTGAATTTTATTAACTTGAATTGGAAAAGTGTAACACCGTTAGAATAGATCAAGAAATAGTCACTTGTTCCACAGATTTTGGACAGGAGTTAGAAATCTCCAAATGACATCATGAGCACATCTCCTGACGTATGTCGTAATCAGCTAGCCGCTGTGTCAGAAAAATATTTATCGATCAGTAAACAAAGATGAACAGACCCTTCATCCCTTACGAAAATTAACCATGGTTTTACTATGGTTTTTTGGGTAACCATGAGTTTATGATTATGGTTTTATCATGGTTTCACTGCAGTTACCATGCAGTGCTTTAACTAAACCATAGTAGTACCACAGTTACCTTGAAGTGCTATAAGTAAACCATGGTAATACTATGGGTAGGAGCTTAGTTATCATCATTACCATGAGGTACCATCGTAAAACCATGGTTACTTTAAAAAACCCATACCCAAAACCCTAAAAAAACATAGGAAACCATAGTGAATTTCCGTAAGGGATGAGGAAAATGTGTATAAGCAAGGATGCTATTTCCTGTTTATGTTGGAAATCTGTGAGGTTAACGGTTTGAATGGAAAACCTTCCTTGTATGGGAAAGGCACTTGTTTATTTTTTAAATCTGACTTGTGTAAGTAGCTGTGCAGACTGTAAAATGAGTTGTTTTAATGAAAGAAATACAAAGGGAGAGACAGTGAGGCAGGTGGAATTCCCGCCAATGAAGGCTCCCCGAGCTACTGTTTGGCAATTCCATGTGTATTACAACCTTTAAACATATTTCATTACAATCTCTCTTTGCTGCTGAGGTGTGAAACGCAGGCCCAGTTTGGAAATCCAAACTGCAGCCGTGCCCCACCCTACACGCACTGAATGCTACGTTAAACTCGATATGGGCAAAACAAATGGTAGAAATTCACCTCTGAAAGGAATAAGCCAAAAGAAGCTTGGTCCTTGAAAGCAACCTTAAACAATATCCTCACACTTGTGTGCCAGACTGGAGTGTCATGTTCACAAAAGTCTAACGGTGGGCCTTTTTTTAGAGAAATGACGTCACAGAACAGAACGCTTATTGTTACGAGACGATGCTGTAAATCATTGAAAAAAACAGTGCCTCGTACTTTTGTAACTTTATTTTGTCTGCACATAATCATTTATCTTTAGCGAAATTTATGTCGCAAGAGAAGGACAGGGGATGGCATGGCAGAATTCAAAGTGCCAGGTTGAAGCAGAAAAGAAAAGCTGGTTTTAGAGGGTTGTAGGACCCATACTTATTATGGGAACATTTGATTACATTGTGCTGCGCTAACACAGCAATATCCTGACAGAACAGCAACTGTAGTAATGTATAATAACAGATACATTTAGATAGTAGCTAACAGATAATACTATTATGTGTCCATCTGTCCATCTCCCGTAGCAGGGTCGGGTCACAGGAAGAACCTTTTTCAGGATGTAAACCTGTCAGGTCTCTCTTTTGATAAAGACTTCAGCATATGAGGGGTGCATGTTACCTCAAGGAGTGGGGTTCTCTCCTTGAGGGATGGAAGGGGAAGTCTCACAGAGGATGAGAGGTGGGAATGAGATGTCTGTCCCTTTGGACGAGGGGACATCAGAACATCCTGGGGTGTGTGCTTCAGTGAGGGTCATTTAAAAAGGCTGATGCATCTATTCAGAGAAAATGTATACTGTGCGTAATGAATTCACACAGTGTTACCAGTTACCTACTTTGAAATGATTGGTAACACTTTACTTGTGGGGGCAAAAGAAACTTAGTTACTCAGTTACTACTAGTACAAACCATGAATAAATATAGCAACTGCATGACATGCATGAACCGTTATGATCGATTAATGATAAACGAACATGGGATCAGTACCCAACTAACACTTAGTTTCTGGTTAATTAATACATTAAGTAAGAGTGTACAGCTACATTATTTGTGCCCCCTCAAGTAAAGTGTTACAAAATGATTTTATTTTCACTTATATTTTTTGTTGTTTGTATTTCAGTCTGGCTCTAGACAAGATCACCGGTTTGCAAGATTCAATAATACTATTTGTGACTTTATTAACTTGTTTAATGTTATGTAAATGCCCTGTTGATTGTATGCTTAATTACAGAATGTCACACATGATTGGTTGGGTTTCTGTTCTCAAGTAATTAAGAGAATATTTATTAGACTGGATCTGAAGGCACTAATCAGGAGAGGACATTAGCAGATGGATGGATGGACATGAGTTTAGTTCCATGAAAAGAGCTTTAATATATTTAATACTCCAGAAATAAAACAGAGCATATAGTCCAAAAAATGGAAAAGTGGCACAAAAATGTAAAAAAAACTAACAAAAAAACATTTTGACTAACCATAACCATTGAAGCCATAAATGTGCTGGAGGTTAAACTAACATACCCTTTCAAAACAGGGCAGTTTGAATGTTTATATTTAATTATACGGGACCAAAAGCCATTATTATTTTTCAGAGAAGCCTACATGATGCCATGCTAATTAGCTGTTGATGTTTTGTGCTGGTCTTTTAATTGTGCAATTATCATGGGCCCCTTTTTCTCCTCGCCATGTATTAAGGAGCTTATTTGCCACAGCAATCTATGCTAAGTACTCGGCTGTGGTATAAAACAGCAGTTTCCTGCAGCTCATACCGTTCATTATGACCATAACTGCAGCTTGTATCGGTTTATGTTAAATCTTTCCCTTCCGTAATAAAGTGGATCACTTTCCCCGCAGAGAGGGCAGAAGTCACTTTTCCGAGGAGGAATAACAATGAATGGTTACTTCTTTGCATACTCAGAAATTAATCATAAACATGCACTGCATGTACAACCAGTGCTACTTCACGCAATGCTTGTTTAGCTACTATGGTGCTTCACTAATGCCGCAATAGCTTCTGTGCTAACCTGCAGTGCATGCTGGCCGGCCCGCCCTCCCTCAGACAGCCTTGTAGGTCATACGGAATGAGCGGCCTGACGAGGGTAAGATGTAGGTGGGGTGCTAGCGGCAGGAAGGGCTCTTTAGACACGCCACATGCACAAGGCGAGTGGCTCAGCTGCCTTAGCAGAACCGCGGTCTCTGCGCAGTAAGGCACAGTGGGAACTGAAGCAGAAAGTCACCCACGTTGAACCTAATAACTGAAAAAATGAAATGGAGTGACCCTAAAATAAAGACATTTGTGGCAAAGTGGGGCTCAGATCTAACAACTCTTTAGCTTTCAAGAGCAACGTATAACCTCTGAAGTGAGTTTCCTGCCAATGGCCATTAAAGGCTTTTTTTTTTTTTTTGCTCCTTTGTGTCAATAAATAAATCAGAATTTTGGGGTCATGCTGTTATACTTTGGCACTCAGCCTTGTTCAGTGTTAAAATCAGTAACATTGTTACCTGACTCAAATTGTTTGTTCTTAACAACAGAGTGAATTTTCACAAGTCTATGTTTGATAAGTAGACAGAAGTGTCAGTTGGTGGCACATTTCTGTTATGGTAATAACATTTCTTTTTAAATAGCAGTGAGTATGTATTAATACAGCTTGATTGTGTGGTTGATGAGTGTAGCTAATGCTTTTGCTAAATGCAGCCTGAGTTAGGCGATCAGTTGAAGATTACACTTACAAATGCTTATTGACCCAGACGCTGAAGTACATTACCTATAAAATAATAAAAGTTGTGATTTTTGGAGTTTATAGAGTAAAAAAAAAGGCAAATAAGGTGCAAGCAAACGTAAGAGGTTACCGACCAAACACCAAACGCTGTGGTGAACCTGAAACTAAATAGGGAGTGTATTCTGTTCCCCTTTTGAAGGGTGTACATGCTTTCCTACCCCCTGGACATGGGGCACATAGCAGGCCTATACTCCCTGGTAATGTTAGATGCTGCTGACCCCTTTATGTATATATGTATGGCATGTGTTTTGTTTGTAGTATAGTGTGTACAGGTGCTGCTGCAGGCTCGTCTTCATAATAGATACAAGTAGCCAGACAGCAGGCCTGCTTTGAGGAAAGGAGTGGCTTGTCGAAAAGAACAAACGTAAATGTACAGTATGTAGGGGTACAACTGGCTTATGGTGGCCCAATCGCACTATTGTTTTTTTACCTAGTTTATGTCAGTTCTTCTATCTCATACGTCGTCAAACTTCTGTTCTTAACTTTTAAGCTTTTAAGCAACTTGCAGTCCCAATTATGTGCGTGTAAATTATTGTATGAACTGGTTGATTGCACAATGAGATATAGGCAATAATAATAATAATGTGCCCAGCTTGATACAAAGCATGGGAAAGGTTACAGTCAAAAGAGGAATGACCTGTAATTAGCTGATCTGGAACACAGTAAAATGAACTTTTGACCCCAACTTAGCAAACTCTGAGAAATATGAGTAACATCACACAAATATGAGCTTGTCTAAATACATAAATACGAGCGTGTCGGGTGTAACAAAGGGATTAGTGGAAAGGGAAGCCGAGTCCCCCAAATCTTCATGGGACAAGGCAGTCTGGTTTAGGTTCTTGAGCAGTCCGGGAGGAACAAAAAGAGCAGGCAGAAAGGAAGGATGGCAGGAAGCAGAGTTTTCGGGAAGTCTGCTAGTGCAGAATGGCGCCCCAGAGCAGGAAGGGTGCCTTAAGCACAACGAGCATTTGACGGGTGGCAAGAGAAGCTACCCCAAAGTGCTATGGGGTCTGTGGTAGCAATGGACAAGCAGAAAGCCAGACTTAATCTGCAAACACACGGCTTAAGGGCACTGCGAAAACTGTCACATACATTTATCTTACACCAGATGCATGTATCATAGCATAACAAAGGCAGCTTCTTCTGCTTATTAATTTGAGTTTACTTATTCATTTCTGACTGATAAGGGAAAACATCTGAAGCCAGTTTTTCATCTTACTTGTGATGGATTTTATTGTTGACGTTTAATATGGAGCACGTCCTGACAGTCCATGTGTTAAGCGTTACTTGATATTCTTAGTGCTGTCGTTGGAAGCCTTTTGAGAACTTAACACCAATCCATGAATGCAGCAACTATCACAGTAGCAACAATTAGATTCTGGCAAAACTACAGTATAAAGTATGTTCCCTTCATTGTTGAAATTACTTTGTTATGCCAAGTGTAATTGTCTTTTATCTCTTTTCAGACAGGACATGCGATAGCAATTTATGTTCTTGTGTGCCTCCACTTAAGCCTGTCAGAAAATCTTTAATGCCTGTAACTGATGCATTATGGGAAATGGATCCAACATGATACCTTGTGGCAATTATTAATGGTGCTTTTGAGGGCACAGTTGTGCACTGCTGGTGTTAGCTAATGTACACTACAGCCTCCCCCCCCCCCCCCCGCTTATTTCCAAAAATTTAAATTAGCATTATATTTCCCTTCTGCTTCTAAACTATTTTGAGCATTACTTTAAATGAAAAAATGTACAGTGACATTCCATGCATATGGAGTTAACCTTTATACTGTTAAAGCTGAATTATCCAAGCTCAGTGAAACAGAAGCGTTTAAATTGCACAGGCAGACAGCAGTAAGTCGCATGCCTCCTATAACACTGCAGTGCAGACTTCTACAAACGACGCAGCGTTTTTTTTATACAAATATGTTTCAAGTGCCTCCCCAACAAATGAGATGCGCAGCTACCATTTTTGCCTCAAGATGCCTGAATATATTCTTTATTTGTTGCACTTTTAACACAAAATAGTTGTTTCAATGAAAGCCAATAAATATTTCCATCAAAAATAGGCAAGTCAATTTTTAGGCAACAAGCGGATTAAAGAGTGGCGGGAAAAACAATGATTATTATTAACCCCAGGGTGCCGCGTTCTGTTTGCGTCCCTGCCACCTTTCAGCTGATAATACAAGTAATTTAGGGACCAAAGCAAAGGCCACTGTGAAATGTAATAGCTACCCTGCATTAAACTGGAGTAGAAATGGGATTTACATGGGCTGCTGGAGACTGGCGCGCCAAGAGACTGACAGTTTGCTTGGTGGTTTGCGGGTCGTAGTTATTTAAAGTATTGAAATAAAGCTGAAAACACTAACAATAGACCCAGCAGCAGACTCATTAGTATGTTTCCCTTTTGTTTGGCCGACTGGGTTGCTAAAAAGCAGCTCCTCACGAAACGCTGCAAATGACCCTTGGAGTCATTAGTTTCCGCGTTTAGTTTTATAATGAGCAACTGTTTTAAAATGTGGAATCTCGATAATTTCCTGAATAAGGCTTCATTTTTAAAAAGGTGTCAAGCGCTATCTAAATTGTTTTTGTTAATATTTAGTAAATACAATAATGTGGTAAATGATTTACTGTACTCATTTGTCATGGTGCAGAAACATTGAGCACAGAAAAATAACATTAACAGTACATATATTAACAGAGGAAACACAGAGGAAATTTTTGACTTTCTCTGACTCTTGAACCCACAGGTAATATAGTGTAGTGAGTGTTTTTTGATGTATAACATTGTAATTAATAAAAGTTTTACATGTCTAATCATTCCGCTTGAACATTCGAGTAATCAAATCAAGTAAATATAGTTTATCAGTCTTGCCACAGGTGAAACAGATGCTGCAATCAAATTTTATGGCCAGTTGTTATATGTGGCACTTTTCTGTGACAGTTTTTACCTTGTTTTATTTTTTGTTACCTTTAATTTCCTTAAATAGTATGTTATAAACAATAACAACCAGGAAATCAGCATTTTCCTGTGGCGAGAGTGAGCAGGGATGCGATTGGTTCCCACAACCATGCATGGTAACAGGATGATGCCGCTCTCCTGATAATTACGACTTTATCATGAAATGCTGACACACGAGAAAGTTTTTGGGGCATTCCGTGGGCCATGAGATGCACTCTGGGGTATGGAGGACGGCACCAGGCCGCTGGCCTTTCTTTTAATTTTTATCAATAACCAGACACCGCTGAAAGACACGACCATTGTATGAAACCGTCCATTGAAACCAGTGTCCTCGCTTTTCTTTAACTGGTGACATGCTCCACGTAGCACTGCTTTTTAGGGGAATCTCATGGAATATACTGTAATATCTAAAGCCTAACGCTGCATAGTAAAGAAAATTGTAGTTGATTATAAAGACGAAACACCTGAAGGTTTCATGGATAAAAAAATAAAGCTATAGTAGAGAAAAACTGGAACCGTCAGCTCTATAGAATATTATTCAGTGCTGTAAATAGATAGCCCCTTGTCACTCTGAAAGCTGAGATCACCACATACAAAAGACGATTATAAAAAAGAAAGGATTACCTCAGGAAGACAGAAGTTTGGTATTCTAGTCAGAAGATTTCATGCAGGATCCGGACTGGAATACCAAATGAGGCATCGAGGCTCGTGAAAGAGAGCACTGCAGATTTTATTGTGTGATAATAGTAGCTTCTCAGCCAATTCTTGTTAGCAGATGAGTGTCAACGGTAAACTGATGTCAACTCGACTGTTGACAAGATTGGGGTGAGAGGTCTGTAATCTTCCTGCAAAACATACGTTCTGAAAACCTATCCCAACAAGGCCGAAAGAGCGAATGAGAAAAATGACAGGGGAAAAAAAACGTGTCAGGTATTGTGTCCACTGCAAAATGTGATAGCAGTGCATCATGGAACTATAGTTACATCGTTTATATACTTAGATGTTTAAAAATATCACTGAAACAAAGATTTTTTTCCAGGATCTGTTCTCCATCATGAATTTATCGAGGAAATACTTTGCCTTCCCTAGAATTTTTTTTTTGTTTCTGTGTTTATTGGAAAACTGTAATGCATTGTGGCAATGTGTAAAATGAAATTTGGCAGTGAAAAAAGTGCCATCATAAATGATAAGATTAGGCTTATTAAACATAAAAAAATACTACTGTAAAATGCCTGTCATATCTATCTTCATATTCAGAAATTATCGAATCGAAGAAATGGTGTTTACAAATACCAGGTGATTTAATGTCCTATCCATTTTCCCTTGACCACTGATGCTACATTTGTACTATCAAGCACCTGTTTCGTATTAGATAAGAGAGCTTTGAATCAGGACTTACCAGAAAGTGCTACTTGCATGTTCAGTTGCAGCACAATAATATCCAGAGTGAGGTGAACTGTCACTTATCCGTACCCCATAACTATATTCCATTCATCTAAATAATAATAATCTTTTACCACCACTTGAAGTGATCTGTACTGTGGGTTTAATGGAAGTACCCTTACTTACATATTAAAGCCTTTAACTTTTCAAAACAAGCATTTTCTGAATGAGTGTATTATGAGTTTAATAATCGGATAAATACAAATAGCGTTGTTGACTTCCTTCACCTATGTTTACCAAGCATTGCAATCCTGTTGGTAGGTTCAGGAGCACGTGCCTGCGAACGAGCACAACAGACGCACATGAATTGCACTACAAGTGACCGTGTCCACAAATAACAATCGAACAATATGGCCGTACAACTGGAGCTCGCGAATGCTGCTGATTCTCGTGTTGCAAAGTGCGCTTGATTAGCTGTTAAAGCCGCATTAAGCCTAAGGCATAAACAGACATGTTTGCTGTAAAAAAAAAACACATAATCAGGAATAGTGAAAGTAGGGTATGGCGATATTTCTGTATGTTATATATCAAATAGATGGTGTCACAGCTACACAAAAATACATGCCAAATTAAGTACTAAAAATTGAAATCAGGATTTGTATAGGTGTTATAGTTTAAAAATATACCTCTCACTGAAATTAACGTCATAATCATCCTGTAATAATGTAGGCTGCCATAGTAACCCAATCTGAGTTTAATTATGCATTTACATAACCATTCAAATGACTGTTTTAATATTTGTTAAATTTTTCTTTGTTCAGCTAGTCATATATCCCACAGCGTACTGCAATTTTTTCGACTAGTCTGATGATGAGTGTTTTATTGCAGAAATATATGTTACACAAGAACTTCAGACTGCCCCAGCTAACCCTACCTGTCCAGAGTACTCGTCTGCCATGCTTTCCTTGCTATTTCTAAACGTACATGCATGCAGGAACTATTCAGAAGTTCATTCATTCTGATTTGGATTGATATAAACACAAAGATTAAGTAATACTGACATCTAACATGGATGGATTAGCCTGGGGGGATATTATTGGCTGCCTTCCCTGGCCTGTTTTCTTCTGCTGATGGCTTCAGGTACCACACAACGGGGGTATCTGCCTTTTAGTCGGACCTGGAGCAGGTCACTGGTATGTTATCAAGCTGAGTCGACTTAAAATGTTGATGTGGTGAAGTCTTAAAATTGACCTGTCTTCATTTATCTGACTTGGTGAAATACCACACGACAGCAGTTTCTATGTCTTTAAGTTGATTTAACGCTACAAATGCTATCAAAAACTATGGCATCCCTGCTAGAAGGATGAATTGGGTGTTAACCAATCTAAGCAAAGCATAAAAATCTTGCATACAGCCCGAGTGCAAACCTTGCTGTAAACTGTAACTATTTCAGCTTTGTCGGGGTGTCTGACAGGAATAAGGGCTGGGTGTCTGGTGAGTGTACAGCTGGGGCTCCACATTTCGGCTTCCGGGAGACCTCCTTTCTGTCTCATCCAGTTACTTTATGACACCATTAGATGCCATTTAAATCATAGCTCAAACGAAAGCATTCCTTGACATGACTAAATTCCATTCACCAATCAGAATATTTCTTATTCCCAGGAATCATTGGTAAATTGATTGCTATAAAAAGAACAGGAAAAAGATGCTTACATTTTTTTTACTGATACAAAAATACAGTTGCTGTGAAATCACATTATCAGCTAAAACTATTAATTAGTTGATTAGCAACTGTATATATATACATATTGATTAGCAACTATATATATATACAGAACTGAATTCTAGTTCTGTATATATATATATATATATATGAAAATATTAAATTGTGAATATATATACTTATATATAAAGTTTTTCAGGTTATGCATATATAATATATAGCAAAATGTAGCCAATGATTAAAAGGGTGATAAAACATGCATATGCATAATTGTGTTTATGTTTCAATTAATTTGATTATATTGGCCAAGGTTATGTGCATTAAACTTGTGCAAATGAACTTTATTTGGATGTCTAAGTAGATGTGGGATTTATATCCTGGTTGGGGTGGACCCCACCCTAGTGCCCTGGGCTGCCTGGGACAGACTCCAGTGACACACTTGTCAAGGGCTTTTATCTTTTATCTGTATCAGCAGGGATCTGCAAAGAAGAAATAAACTGTAGAAACAGAGACCATTTTGAGGCTTTTCATCGTAGCTTGTTATCTTGTAGCTAGCATGTAGAATTATTCTCTTTAGCATCAAGGTGTTTCGATTGTACCACCTGAGTGATGCCATAACAAGATAGTGGGAGTCGGTACAGGGACCTGAATGTCTGACCCCTTGTAACAATGGCACTATATGTGATATTATGGAAAATAAGTACAAGGCTCAGGGATGAACCAGGATTAAATTTCAGCCCTGGACTTTGGGGTCTCTGATGGCTCTGAATGCTCTTCATGGAACACATTTTGCGTAATTAGTCTCCTTTTTTGGCAATCGTGGGGGGAGGGGCAATGTCCCTTTGGTTACTTTTTTGCTGCGCATACACAGCAGCCCACTCTATGCAAGATGGCCAGTCTTGCCATGGGCTTGGCAACCAATGAAAATGGTACATTGTTAAGCAGACACTGAAAATTTGTTCAGATTAGGGTTTTTTCGTTTTTAATTGTCTACCATATAGATCATTTCCATGTCACAGTTTCCTAACAGCCCTGTCAGGAATTATTAGTTTGGTGTTTAGGAACAACAAAGTCCATTGTTACTGTTTAAGTTATTCACCTTTAGAAGTTGAAAAACATTGTTATCATGAACAACACACTGTAATGAAAAGATATATTCTACTAATCTTGACAGTATTTCTTCCCAAGTATTTTAATTACAGAGGCATGAACCTGGCATGGTTCAGGATCTCAACCATCAATTACTTCCCATACAATTAATCAGATGAAAAACGACTGAGTAATGTTGAACCACAAGCAACACAATGGACAACATTACTGGATTATTACTGGAGTATCTTGCTCTTCTGGTCTCGTTAATGTCTACTGCAACTGCTTGGTGACTTGGTACCTGCTTGGTACTGCGATGTGTCTCCCTGGTCTGACGATCCTTTTGTTTCTTCTGTTAAAAAACTGTTTCTTTCCCATCCTTCTATCACTGGGAAGGTTTCACAGTCCCTTCTGGTCACCAGAATCTTCAAGGGAACTACAGTAGGGTCCCAAATAGGGCTTGAACCAACAGCCTTCTGTCCACATCCTTAATTACCTGCCAGGGGCGGCCTTAGGCATGTGCAAATAGCAAACAATAACAACGAAGAATTACAAAAGTAAAAGAAAAAGTAAAAAAAAAATAAAAAGAAAAATAAAAAAAAAACAGATAAGCTGCTCAGCTGGGCATTGCTGCTACTGCCATGTGGTGCCCGGTGGGAACAGCGAAAGATTTCTGCAAAAGATAAACGCTTATGTCACGAGCACGAGGCGGCTATGCAGTGTTCGTGACGGACGTGGCCATCCGCCGTGCGCAGGATGCCATATGAGCATCCCACCGATTCTTTCTCAGCCCAGGGCAGCCACGAGCCTAGAGCCGCCCCTGTATCTGCAGCTCAAGTCACTCTGTGGGTTCTCCATTAATGGGTTTCCTCAGCTAATATGACATCATAGCAAAGAGCTTCTCTGGTTTGTGTCCCATTATGACACCATCCACACACTCAAGGTATACAGAAATGTTACTTTCCACGACATTCTGATAGTGGGCCAATCATATAGCGGTAACGACATGGTACATCACACTCCTTTCATAGCTACAGCACACGCCATTGTTCATATTGGACATATTGTGTTTTATTTGACGTTGTTGTCATGCGCATGCAACATGCAATCCTTTGTTTATAGCTCTTGTGGAGGAAGGTTTCGGCACATTCCTCAATTAGAAGTGAGATGTGAGACCAGTGGAAACCACTACACTCTTAAATGAAGCATATCTTACCCTGCAAATGTATTCGAACATATCTTACAGTCTTGGGTAAAGAAATTATTCTCACTATATTTAGAATTTGTCCAGTCAACATTTTAACAAGTACGTTATTGCTTCTTTTAATATGGGTTTCATATCTGTATTAGTTATACATTATAGATTCTTGCAGTAAACCTGTTATGTATATGAAATTATTTCATTTATCTGTATTCTCTAATACCTTTACTGCTAAATTAAGGATACAGTACAAGTAATTTATATGATTTTATCAGAGGATCACTGGTCTTATATGAAATGTGTAATACCTGTTTTTTTCCCAATTATTCAAAGGAAGACAAACCACTGACATGCTAAACATTGAAGTATCTGAAGAATTTGTTTATTCTCTGTATTCAAATTAATTCCCAGCAAAAACAAATCTGAGTTCCTCCCTTATAATGTCAATGGTGTGTGCAATCCTGTGGTTGTCTTCTCAAAGCATTTTAAGAAGTGATCATTAGATATGCCTTCATTTTGGTCTTGATAAACACCTTACAATGTATATGACATCTTATATATGACATTTTGGTCTCGCTTACACCTTACAGTGTGTAGGACATCTTTTACCTGTTACATTTTGAAATAGTTGTAGAAGTTTTAAAATTTAGAAGACTTGTGGATTTGAATTTCCTGTCTTTCACTTCCATACAAACCTGTTAATATTCTCGGTTTTATAATTTTTTAATTTACATTGGTACTTATTAGAAATGTAAAAAGAATTTGCTGATAAATGTGAGTGCTGAACACCTTGTTGTTACATCTGTAAAATTTAAATTCATGGGTGATGGTGCATTTTTTAGAAAAAATGCCATGTTTTGTCTTGAATATTTTGAATATCCTTGACCATGAAGCAACTGTCAGGGGAACTGGATTGTATTTATGCCATGTGACATTATTGAATATAGGCATTAAATGACTGAAGTGGACCTTTCAATGAGAGATGTACAGTATAATTAGATACAGTTCATGCTGGACGATAGTCTTGTAGAGGTGGAATATGTAGCATGAATGCAGACTTGTGCCCTGCCTAATTACATGCATTATCTCATTTGCCATTGTAAGGGACTGTTGTTCCATTTTTCCCATTTGTTTAATCACGCTTTTCACATATTGGCAGGTACCATTTGGTCTGAAAATCCACATGGGGGGTTTTGAATTGGGAGAGGAAAAAAAAACCTTGCTTTTCAGTAATGCGGTGCAATTTGTCAAGTAATTAGCCACGCTAATTCAATTTTTGTAGCACTAATCAAACGAATATGCTAAGGGATTCTTTCCGCCGCCAGTCCGCTGTCTGCTCACATTTGACTTGATGGTTTGAAGAGGCCCCTCCTTTGCCCCCCCCCACTCCACTTAATCACCTCATTTGCATTTTATATTGGTAAATCAAATTAAGCACCGGCGGCTTTTAACGTGATTGACTGTGGTCAGGCCTGCTCAGATGGGATTTTTCTTTTTTTTCATCGAAAATTAGACCAATTTTAATGTTAGTAGAGCCTGGCTTCACATATTCAGCAAACTGCATTCACTCAGCTAATTAAAAGCTTTTTTTGTGGGTGACCGAGTCCCCCAGCTGGTTTTGGCCTTCCCCAGGTTTTACTTTTGACCCCCCCCCCCCTCCAAAAAAACCTTCTTAGACTAGCAGCCACTGAAAGTGAGGCCCAGTAATCCACACATAATGAAATCATGTTTGATCAACGTTCACATTCACCTCTGCAACCACTGGCTCTTTTAAATGGGCAGGATGCTGTTGCTGGCATGAAGGCATGTGTTCATTCCTCTCATAGACAAGTTATATATATATATTTCTGTGTGTGTATATATATATATATATGTGTGTATGTGTGTGTGTGTGTGTGTGTGTGTGTGTGTGTGATGTAAATTCCAGATATATATTATAATTTGTTGTCCTATAGTACTACTTTGGTTATTTTGTTTTTATTTTATTTGTTTTTAAAGGACATTGGTGAGTTGATGAATTGTGCACATCTATAGTGAAGCATGACAAACTATTTGAGAATTATCTGTATGGATGGATGGATGGATGGATAATCACCATCACCAGTGTTTAGTGTTATTATTAATATTATTATTAATAATAAATAATAATGATAATAATCACTGAATATGTACTTCATGTTCCAGCAGGGCCAAGCCCCAGTGGCAGCAGAGATATGAATGAGCTGCATCAATATATGTGAGATATATCTCTGATTAGAGAAAAATAAATCTGAGAAAAAGGGAACAGGAAAAAAGGAATAGCCTTCAGGGAATAATTCAGACTAATGGCCAGCGTGTTGCCCAGGCAGAGCAGAGCGGGGTCCGCACTGCCCCTCCCTGGCCTTAATTGCAGCTTTTAGGATCATTACCGTTCCAATGGGAATGTTAACGCTGAAGAGCCCCCACCCCCAGGCTTGCAAACTGGAGTCTATGGGGGAAGCTGGGGGGCAAAGCAAAAAGAGGACAAAACGAAATCTGTATTTGTCTTCTATCATTTGGACATCTGAAAATATGTTTGCCATTGTTTTGTAAATTAGTGTTTAATTTAGCACGTTTGTTAATTAGTTCGAAAAGCTGATATCAATTCAAATAGCTTTTACATTATTTGTCTTTCGTCGTACATGAACGAACAACTTTAGTTGTTTTCCTTTTGTTTGGCTTTTGTTTAAAATGTACATTCCTGCATTGCTGCTTGCCACTAACCTTAGGGTTTTTTGCAGCGTAACGTAAAAATTTACGAAAATCATCAGCAATCTGGAGTAATGCCCAACTGGGTGCTCTGCTGTGTTTTATTTTCCGGGGATAGTTTTACATTGCCGATAATATGCTCCCCGCCGAGTTCCGCTATTGTGCTCCGACCGGTGGCCTAACGCCACGGCGCGTCCGTGGGGAGACTGCCCAGACGGCAGCGGCAAGTGGGCCATTTCTAGCCATCCCCCCCGGGGAGAAGCCCCCGTCTGTGAGAAGGGAAGGGTGGCGGGGGAAGAACCATCCACCAGCTGCTGCTGCCCATTTCCCTGTCTATGCATTTTACCATTATCTCATGGAAAAAAATAAAAAAGCAGCCACAGGCCACGAAACAACCAACTTCCCATTCTTAGACTAAGATGTTTCCTTTTTTGAAGTATTATGTTCTCTGTAAAAAAATTGTTTAGGCTTTGAGTGTCAGTTCGTATGTGAATAAATATGAATTAAAAATAAACAAATATAAGCAGGTTTAAAGTGGGTGTGTGAGTCAGCGTGCGTGTGTGTCTGTGTGTATTCATATAAATAAATAATAATCTTTGTACCTTGCAATTATTCATACATGCATTAGCCACTGCGGTTGATAATAAAAACCCACCCTGTTTAACTTTAATTATGTTTCCACCCAGTGGTTTATGCTAAAATTGCCTGCCGTGTTGTTGAAAGACGTTTTTTTCCAGGGGAGGTAGCCCCCCCCCATGCAAATTAGAGGGGAAGGAATCAATTTTGTCGGAAAACATGCATTGCTGGCACGTCCCGTTCAATTAGTTACTGAGGGGGTAGCGGTACGGCACGTGCGTACATCGACACTTGTACATCGACGCTTGTACATCGACGCTTGTACTTCGACGCTGTACATGTTCCCGATTTCACTAGCATTATAATCATCATCATCATCGAAAAATAATATGTGTGCTGGTGCAAAAGCCACATATTCCTACAAATATCAAGTAATATAGTATTATCTTAAGAATCATCTCCCTATAGTCAGATCTTTAATTGCAGAAATAAAGCTGCATTTTTAAATACATATATATCTTATGATTGCAAGTAGGCCGCCTTTGGGCCTCTTCCTTTGGGTTATCGTGGTTTGGTTGTACCTACGTCTGTTTTACGTTATCATATGACAGACATTTATTCACCTGAATATTCAAATGGAATCTCCATCTAAATTACACAGCACATGAACACAGCAAACTGAGTATGTATACAGAGCAAAAACAGTGGCTGTAGATGCCCCAGTGTTTTTGTTAGCTTTGTGTCCCCCCCAAGGGTGTTTGTGCGTTTGGCCAGCGGTGGCACTCTCCTTCAGGGATTCTCCGTCCACCTGTAACAGGAAACATTGTTCACCCCTGCTGTCGTTGTCATTTATCAGTTTGTTTATTAAAATAGAAATTCTATGTCAGCATTCATCAGCAGAAGCCGAATCTTAAGAGCATTAATGTTGCGTGCTCCGCATTACGAGTCGGCGAACGCCGGACACGTCTTTGTGATTCGAAGGAGGCTGGTCTGGCCAATGGCAGGGGGCCGTGCTCGGTGGCCTTGTGCCGGGTGGCTGAGAGAATCTGCCAGTGAATCACTTTTAATGGGCCGAACGGCTGATGCTTCCGTTAATTGTTTTTATGTGCGCACTTGAAAATGCCTTCGGGATGTGGAAACATGCAGCGCGGTCGGCCCATTGTGAGTGCAATCCGGGCAGCGACATCACTGCTAAATCCCTCACCTGAGGCACATCATTCCAGTAAGCTTTTCTTCTATGCATATTTTAATAACATATTGTCACATAATTACAAAAGACCAGACCACATTACTTTTTAAAAGACACCTGGACCTCTTGGATGTCTAAATCTTTATCATCTGTCATTGGTGTAATTTTTTATGTAGGCAAGTTCACTGGGATAGTGTATGCTAAACATGAGACTTGGCACAGCTCTACAAAGGTACGCTGTTCGAATAGTTGTGGAAGTGCTTCTTACAATTCTGCAATTGGCAAAGGGTTAAAGATGGTAAAAGTCAGCATGCACAGTATTCATGCCTCCTCTTACGCCAACATCAGGTTCTCTGATTTTTTATTAACCTTGTTATAATTCAGGGAAGCAGCACTCTGATTCAGTCAGATTTCATTACTTTTCATTGCCTTCTGAACCCCAGTGAACTAAAATTATTACTATGCTATTAACTAAATAAAGAAGCACACAACTGAAGATATTATTCTGTTCAGTTTACAGCTAATACTTATGTGGTAAGTCTGGGCCAGCACTAATGCACTATTAGTAATCACTGCATAACTCATTCTACATTGTAGTTGTTTGTTATGAAAACAAATAGCTACAAATAAATTTGTACTGGTTCAATGGCCTGGCAGATTTCCATCTCATGAATGGATTACAATTTCTTCCTAGTTATCAAATTAATATCAAGTGCACAAAACAGCAATCTTGCGTTTTCCTTTGGGTACATGAATATGGAATATCAATTCCATATTTTGTTGCTTATTTTAATTTCCGTAATTGTACTTGAAACAAAACACAGGACGTACAGTAATATATTAATTCATATTTGCCATAATCAACTATAGTTGATTACTACTATAGCAACTATGGCATCTTCTTCTGACTTGTTAATGTTTAGATTGATGATGTACTGATTTGATGGCAAATGGCGAAAAGACCAATATAAATAACCCTGCTCGTGAGGCCCACTGTTTCTCCAAATGGAGAAGGAACGTTAAATTCAATCCAGTGGATGGTAACAGGGTTAGTTTGGGCTGGCTCTATTAAAAATGATTGACCTAGCAGCAAGCTGCAGGCTAATGCAGCCTTCAGAATAAAGACCGCTCTTTGCACAGCAGAGCGCGTTTGTGCCAAATATAGATATTTGCCAATTTTTATACTAAGAACTCCAAGCATGCTTTTCACCAAAGTCTTTCGATCTTGCACAGATGCTGGAAATCAAGGAGGTAGGGGAGTTGACTGAAAGTCAGATTTCAGGAAACACAAACACGTGCACTGTGTGTTTGTATAGTTAGCAATAACCAGATAGGTATTAGTACATTTCTGGATTCGTTTTTCAGCTATTTTGTGTACATATGCTAGCAGGTATGAATGAATAAAATTCAGTACACATAGGGGAATATTAGGCAGCACTTGTGCTTTGATTGTTCACAAGACAAAAGAATGCGCAGTGAGGATGTTTAAAATGCAATTGATATAAGTGAATTGGTGTCATTATGATTTTTAAGTTTTATGTATGCTAGTGTCCTGCTGTGCTGTTGGTGCACAGTCAGTCATTTTCATGCTGGAATGGCATGATATCAGTAGCTAGAGCAGCATTCGTTTAAAAGGAGTTGTTTCATCAATGTAATACAAAAAGAAATCCAAATCAATGACTTTTGCGTTGGAGTTAAATAGCAAAATTATTTGTTTTACTTGCTCGATATTTCTACAGATGATTTAACATTTTTTCCTAAACTCATTATTTTTGTTGTCATTATTGTTATTAACGGTGTAATAAATGTTTTAGTTTCTGTTATTTAAGTTATATTCCCATGAAACCAATTTAAAATTGGCTTTAATAAGTTGATTTACAGAAGGCGTTTAACTGATTCTTAATCTCTTTTCAGTTAAGCTGAGCTCAGAGAGCAAAATATCTGATACAAGGTGTCTTATATTATTAAAAAATTGTCAGTGGCAACCATAAGCTTCCCAGGGCACTTTTAAAACATACGAATCCTGGCCCCAATTTTGCGCTGGGGACTAAAAATGTGCCATAAATTGTAAGAAAAAGCCGGAGGGACGTCAGAGACGACACTCCTCCCATCCAGGAGAGATTCCTGATAAGGCTGACAATGACGGGGCCAGCCGCTGCACTGTCAGCTACTTAATCTCCCCAGCCAATGAAATGAGAGGCTGTCGCTTTGAGAGAAATTTCTTTGGAGAGGGTGGGCTTTTTAACAGCACCTGCAGAAAAGCTTATTTGTGGTTCTGGCGGTTGTTGCTGTACATATGGTGTGTATAAAAGCAGTGGAAACACACTATTCTCCCTGTATCTCTGTGGCTGATGTCCAAAGGAGATAGCTCTTATAAAAAATTAAATAAGGGTACACCTCAATCATTTGTTCATGGAACCAGTCAACTGGGACAGCCATGCACTAATGCTTTCGGACTCAATAGACCTTTCCATTATTCCTGTACAGCCAATTTGGTGCTGATAATGACTCTTGTACTATACCGTAAGCCGAGGGCCACACGAGCAGGCAGGAGAGCTCTAATTCTCTGCCTGTGGCTTCCCGACGGCCAGCTCCCCGGACTCCACTTTCAGGTGTCTCCACCTCCTCACATACCTGCATCCCACTCAGTCCCATCACTCACTATCCATCTCCAGCATATTCCGCATAGTGGCAGTAAGGCTCGAGACGGACCTCAGTGCCGGCAGTAACGGCAGCGCTGAATCCGCAGACACTCAACAATTGAGCATTATTTATTTATTACATTTTTGATGTGACTTCTAACCTTACAGCTAATCAGAGAGGGCATAATTTATATGCAGAAGTGGTGAAAAGGCAATGAAACCCTTGAATTTTATTTTGCCAGGGAGGCCTGCGTAATCAGAGACTTTATGATATGTCTTGGTAGGGTACAGCAGAATATGTTGTTATGACTCATAATGGATGCCCAGCTTCCCAGAACCCAGTGGCTTTTTTTGTTAAATATCCAGCAGTGTAGATTAATATGCCGGACTGTTATGACCGCATCTGGGGTTCATACAGAATGGAACCTGGGCCAGAATCCTAGAACGGAGTGGAGAGAGGAGGGTCTTGTCGACAGAATCCCGGAACGGAGCGGAGAGAGGAGGGTCTTGTCGACAGAATGCTGGAGAATGGCTGTGATGCCCAATGGCACACAAGATAAATACTAGCAGATATTTTCCTAAGCTGTCAAATATTTCCTCATAGTTCCTCATACTTCTATATATATAAGCATATATAGAGAGTATACCCGTATATGTCATTGAAACAAGTTCTTATTGCTGAATATTATCCAAAATTCCAAATATAATTCACCCAAGTCAGGTGACAAACTAAAAAAAACAAAATAAAACTGGCTTTCCTTCTGTCCTGCTGGCCGGACCTTATCACCTTATTCTAACCCACCCTGAGAAACGCCCCCTTTCTGCTTCCCTCGTGTGTGGCTGCCCCCATTACACCCGCCCACCTCTGCTGTCCCGATCAGACCCAGTGTCAATGTTCTCTCATCATGCAGCACATTTTGTCACAAGGTGCTGACTGCAGTACATTTTCCCAGCCTATAAAAGTCAGAAGTAAATGCGGGAAATAAAAATGGTGCGGAGAATTTTCACATTTCTCAATGTGCTTCTTATATCTGTCATGTACCCTGTTTACATGGTGGGAGGGCGGACTGGGAGGCCCGGGATGTGTACCAGATTCCTGTAGATGCGCCACTTTTGCATTTATTTTATTCAGCAGATGCTAATGTTCATAGCAACAGCGTGAGGATTATCGGGTGTTAATTGGCGTTAGCTGCTACAGTTATGTAATATTCTCTTTGCAGCTGTGCTGGTTATGCTTTACCACATTTCATTACCACTGCATTTCTTTATTTGCCTTTCAGTACAATACAAGAATGTTTTACAGGATAACTGCAATGGCTGCATTTGTGTCACTCAAATGCTAAACTTTGGCCTCAGTCTTTAGGTGCTTCAATGTTTAGTAACACAAAATATGCAGGTTGTACACAGATGAAAGCAATTCTAACCTTCATGCCAATTTACTTATGTAGTACTGTGCTTTGGACCAATTTAATCATGATCAACATGATTCCGACAAAGGCAGTCAGTTTAGGGCCGATTATTTTGATAATAATAGTTCGCAAATTCAGGATACAGTTATCGTTCTTTACTTGTGGCATCTGTCAATGCAGAAGCCATGATTTTGGAGAGGGACCCTATGTAATCTTACCACCACATTTACGATGAAAAGGGAACAGATTACTCAAAGTCCTACTCATCCCATTCAGCACATACCTGTAGAGAGTCCGAGCCAAGGAATCGCTAATGGGCTCCAAAAGCAGCTTACACTCTGCTAATGTAATTGAAAAACATGTGATTCATTGTAATTTCCTCCCCTCGGTTACTATTAATCGCTGTTAATGACTAATTATTCCGGGAACTAATAGCATAATTTAGAAGACGTGCTGCCACTGACACGCACAATTTCTCTGTAAAGTATTTTTGTCCAGTGAAATTGATTAAATTTAGCGCTAATAAGCAGCCTGGTGTAACTAGCACGCACCTAGCGTGTGGCTTTCCTGTGCATTTCTCCTGGCCCTCCTTAGCATAGGGGAGGCTGTGGTAAATTCCCATGTTTCACGCGCATTTCTGCCGTGCCGCGAGGCATCCATGGCACGCCAGAGCCCTGCCGGCATGCTCTGACAGGGCGGAGTGCGGCCTCTCAGCGCTGAGATTCACCCGCCTACCCGCTCTGCTCCAGAGCCCCGCACGGCCGCCTGTGCACATGCATTGTGTAGAGCAGCTGCTTTCTGGAGTTCCCTCTTTATCTGCCCGCCCCTGCCAGCTCTGCCCTGGCACCCTGTACCCTCTCTGCCCGCTGATGGATGAACTAGAGAGCGCACACATCCCCGCTCCCATGCCGCGCGCGTGTCACCACGTCACCTTCTGTTTTACGCACGTCAAGGCACGACCAAATTCCATGACACAATTTTAAGTTGATTTTGTTGATTTAAGTTGATCATTATTACCATTATTACTAATGAACGTCAAGCATTAAAAACCAAAGTGAAGTTTATCTGCCCAAAATTATAACATACTGTAGTATAGTGCTACTGAGGCTGATGCGAGAATGGATTTTCAGATTCATTTTTGTACACAAATTAGCTAAACTAACACTACACTGCAACAAATAATGGGCAGTTAATGCCAAATAGCTAGTGCTAAGATGCTACTGTTAGCTTAAAAGAAAGCCTGTGACTTCATACTTCAGGCCAATTAACACCTATTTATGGCTTCATAACTTGCCATAAATAGGTACTTGACGAACACATTTGATCAGGATTCAAGGATGCTGCAAGTTGTTTCCAGTCGTAGTGATTATTTAGTAAAGCCACTGAGTTGGATAGTCGGATCTTGTTTTTGTTTTTCCAGGAAAATGCTATAGCTTTTGGCAATAGTCATTGAAAACATGAAGGGATGAGATGTTTGGGAATTTGTAATGTGGACTGATAGCCCGGAATGATAATTAGGAATGCCAAACCGCGGATCTCTGATGACCTCGACCAAGATGTTTGAAGCTATGAGCATGGAAACAATCATCCAGTTTAGGCAGAGAATGTGTACTTGTCTTATTTTGAATGAAACTCATGTGGTAAAGTTTATGATTTGTGTTTATGATTTTTCTTCAAAAATGATATACTGTGTTAATTGAGTTTTAACATTATAAATCATAGTGAAGATGTTAATGACTGTGCTTTGCTGCTGGATGTCGTGCTGTCAGTTTACTATGTCTAAAGGCTAGTTCTTTATATGAGAACCACTGCTCTATCTGTAGATGCAAAGAGGCTGTATACTTCTGGTTTTTGAGAGGAGGAAAATGACTTTTAAAGTTTCTTATAATTAATTTGTCTTCTTTCACTTGGAAACAGGAAATGGCTCTGGTTCGGCGCATTATATTTATTTAATGCATTCTCTAAATGTGTTGTTAAACAATTCTCTCCTGTAATAATGCTACATTGACTGCAATATCTACAAGAAACAGGACCTCTTTACTACTCAGTGTATAGATTAACCTCGCTGGTGTTATTTCCATACATCGCACTTCTGCTCAAATGACATCTTCAGTGATGATTTCCTGCATGCTGCCGACAGTTGGCCCAGAAAAATAATGGCATTAACAACTAGATTCCTTCCTCACAATGAAATTCCATGCTTAGATTTCAGAACCTTAGGATTTCCAACTGCGGGACAGCACTGAATATTGCTACCATCTGACAATACTGATAAGGCTTCCTCCGACACCACTCACCTATCTGTGAATGGATTTTCAAGTAAACTACCAAACAACACTTAATGACACTTAACACTTAACTCCCAGAACTATGATTTGCTAAATACACTATGTTATTGACTGAATGTGCTTTGCAGACACAGAACATGTTTTGTATAGACAGAGTTCATCTAATTCATTTAACCCACTGCTCATCTAAAGATCACAAGCAACATTTAACGTATGATAAATACCAATAAACTCCTTCCATTACTGATGACTAATTGCTATATACTGGACTTTACCCAGAATAGTATAATGTCTTCTGTGACATGATTAAGGGCAGCTTTCTGTTTCTGTGGACCACATCTAAACTCCTCGATAAGTCTTAGAGAGCTTTCTTTGCTGTTGTAAGGAGCCCTTGAATGAGCGATAACATGACACCACTTCTCGGAAAGACAATAGCTCTCACAGGTTGCTGGGGCCCTACCAGACCTCCAAAGCATGACCCTGTCTTGTTTTGAGACAATTCCTTCCCTTTACCGACACTGTGACCAGCTAAACCGGCTTATTTCCGTGCTGCGAACGACTTTGCGTCTAGCGCACCTTTTACTGGGTTGTGTTGAAAAGCAGGGACGCTCAGCCTGGAAACAGCCCTTCTAAACAGAGTGTAGATTATATGAACCTGAAAGGTCTGGCTGAAGCTCTCCTGTTGCTCTTTCCTCTGAGAAGCATATTAGGCATGCAGAAAAACTGTAAAAAAAGGAGTAAATAGCGTAGCATAAACGATCAGCCCAAAATGACTTCTCAAGGGGAACTCTGACTGGTGACTGTCAGGTACAAGGATGAAGCCTTCAAGTTGGAGATACTTTCATTGGGGCAAATTGTACATTTTTACAGCCTGATAAAGGCCTAGTGACCAAAACATTAATTAAATTACTACAGACTATGAGATACAATCTATGAATTTGCTATCACAGTACTTGTCTGTACAAGATTAAAAGTCCAGTATGAATCTAAGAAAAAGCTTCACAAACCTGTAATGGATAAAGAAAGTTTGAAAGGTGGATGGAGGTATCTATGAAAAAGAGTACTATTTGAACACATTTGAAATTACTCCAGTAGTTGCTGGTCTCCTTTTGTGATTGTAATGACAGGTCTGAGTGATGCTGTATTATCTTACAAAATCATTCTTTTTGTTATAACCTATTAATAACTAATGATAGGATGCAGATTAGGAGTGCCTTTTAATCTGATAAGTGATACTTGCAGGGACATGCTCAGTAACTACATCTGCCAGGTGAGTGACTCATCTAATCAGTGTTTAGATGCAGAGTTTTCCCTCATCATTTTCGTAAGACCAAATGTAATATTACCTACATTTTCCTTCATTATACTATCCAGGACTGTAATGTTTATAAATACAATAAGTAAGACTTTATTAAACCACATGCACATATTGATTTAGATTTTATGTTAAAAAAATTGCAAATCATTTTTGCAGAAAATATTGAAAAAATGAGATTTAATCGCTCCAGATTTCGTGTTGAAAATGTGGCATAATTAACCTTGTATTCTTTACAATAACATAATCAAAACTATGTTCGTTTAAGTGACAGAGATCGAGATAGATGCATTCACTAGATCTAAATTAGCTATTGAGCTTGGTAAGAGATGCATGCAGAAAAGTTTGCTGCCCTATTCAATTAAGCAGCTAAGGCACTGGTGCAGGTTGGAGTGCAGTGTTTTGCACCTCCTTAGAGTTTAGCATCTTCTGAATGATTCTGTACTTCAGAGAATGAGGAGAGGCTAGCTTCAGCCACAACAATGTAATCTTGATCATGTTTCTAGCAGATTCTTTGAGGTAAAACTACGCTACTTCCCTTAGCAGGTGTGTGTACCAGCACAGGTGATTTTCAGCTTCACGAAGGAGCCAGATTGATGGTGTTGTGAGATATGGTCAAGTCGGTTTATATTGTTGTCTGCAAGAATCATGTCAGATGTTATACATGCTGAGAGAAGTTCTGGTCTGAGGTGATGCAAAGGTTCTCTGATGTCCTTTGTGGCTGAGTGGTTGAGTTGAGGAAGCCTAGCTCAGGAAGCACATTATATGGGTTTGATATCCTGACCTGTATAGAAAGGGAGACCTATTCAGCTGGACAGCTCAATGTTGAATGCCAAAGAGAAAGTCTCTATCATATTTTATGTCTGGCTTTGTAGTAAAAGAACATAGTCATATAACAACTGATAACATTTAATAATAATAATGCTTTGAGCTATATATGTTCACGAAAGCTTATATCCCTTGCAAAATGGCCTTAATCCTTCAGTTTTTAATGGCTTCTTTGGAGAACACAACTCAAACAATCCTGCTACTCAAACAAACACTTATATTATTACAGGCATCGAATAACACGTTTAAGATTCTCTGAAGTAAATCTGCATGTTTTTAATAAACATTATAGGCAGCAAGGTAAGATGACTGGAAGCATGGGCAGATACACATTTAGGAATTTTATTCTGCATGCGCCAAATCATAGCATAGCAGAACAGAATGGCTATAATGCAAGGAATTTACTAACTAAACAAAAGGTGTTTACACTTATCAGCTTTTTTTTCCTTTTTATACTGTAGTTCCGACAGCTCACAATAGTTTTATTTTTATAAAAAAGGATTTTCCAAATTCAATTAAATGCTGTTTTTCTCAATCTTTTTTAAACCTTAAATTCTATTCCCTACATTTTTTAAATTATACAAGAAGAATGTTTGTCTGGTTTTTGACATGCAGAATCATGTTATGTTGAACTTCATGACTGTGAGTCTAAAATGAAAAGTGGATCGGCTGAATAAGAAACAGAGCCAAATTCTCCAAATAAACAATGAAGACTGCTGACAGTGACTAACTTGATTGATTGTTTCAGTTTCGCTGTACTTAGCACCGATGCTAACAGACTCCCGTGGGCGCGTCTTAGCCTAAGATCCACAGAGTCAGCTGAGAACCATGAATGTATTGAGAGGTGGATTCTGGGAAGCCGTCTGTTGGAGTGGGTCAAGGAACCACAGATTATCTCCTCAATGACACACATTCAGTCATGTTTCAACTTGAACACCCCCCCGCCCCCCACCACCACCACCACCACCACTCGTAAGAAAAAATAATAAAAGCCACTACAACTGAAGGCCAGTCACCAGAGCAATGTGTAAGTCAAGTTTTTCTGTAACCCCAGCGAGCGTATTAAGAATATACATTCCGTTATGATTATTGCATGGACTTCATATGACATTCAACACAATTGCCTCTTCCAATGTATATTTGAATCTTACTGCCACGGGTGTAATGCGGAATAAGTTATATTATTATCGCACTGAAATAGTAATACAACTTTAAATCATGCTTAGCCTCACGTCAGGTTAGTTACTGACAGACTGTTTCCGTATATAGTCATTTCCCCAATACCGTCAAAGAGGACTAATGGGTAAATTCAGCCAAACGGTCAGGGTATCTTCTTCGAGTCGGCTCTCTTTAGCCGGAGAAATTTTAAAATAAACCCGCGACTCAGATCTCTTCATTCCAGCGTCTCCAAGCGGGATCCTTTTCATGCATGAGTTTATGCGTGCGTGTAAAATAATTTACATCATTGTAGGATGCTGTTAAATATGAAATAAATGTTTGGAGAAAATGAATATATTTTTTCTACGTTTGGAATACCCGAAGAAGCACTACGCGGTGCGGTGACAGTACATTTGGCGGCGTTGCTGTTAGACTGGGACCGTGTGGGTCCCGACCAGTGTCAGTGTACTGCTGTGTCCAGGTCCACCAGCGATGAGAGACACCCGTTCCTTTGGGATGAGGGGTTGTTGGAGCCTTCGGGAAAATGGGACGAAAACGCGTGCAGATGCCCAGATCAGACTAACAAAACTCAAAGGGAAAAAAAATCCTTGGGTAGAAGTGAACTAACCTAATAAAATAGATAGATTCCAATATGTGAACACGTATCACTTTGTTATTCTACAAATTATTATTTGAGTGGGATTCATATATCAATGGGAATAGGCGCAGTATGATTTAATATCAGAACCCATTAAAACACATGACCTCCTGACGCGTCATTGTCGTTATATTTCGGTAATGCGAGATTGAGCTTCGTCTTTCCCTTCGCTCTCCTTACTGTTAGACTGCAAGTTTCAGATTAAATAATCCCCCGTTTAATGTAATTGGTCTATATGGTCCAACCATGTCAAATGGTCAAGGGGTTAAAATTGATCATCATCAGATTATTAATATGATGCATGCATGCTAGCTATTGTACCACCGTATTCCTGAACCCATGTGTAATTTACATTAAATAGTAGACTAAATTAATAGATTTTTATATTTATATAATTGGCCTGTTATTATATTATTTTGCCAGCCATTATACTGAAATAAGTCAACCGCCTAACACGTAGATTACGTTGGGCTTTCCGTTCCAAAACAGAAGCTCGACCAACATTTCATAGCCTATGCGCTTCGTTTTCCTCTTAAAGTTTACGATCAAATGTAAAAAGACGTAGGCGCTCGTATTAAGAGGCGCCGCCTACGCAGTCTCAAACAGCTATTCGCGCTGGATGCTGAAACAGCCGGTTTGACATTACTCTGCATCCTCTTGTGTGTCATGATTTAGCTTGACATTACATTAAATCCTCACCTTTGCAAGAAATAATAACATCAGCGTCGCCCTTTGTAAAATAAACATAACAAATGAAAGAAGGAGATTTTCGTGTTTTAAATGAATATGAGTAGGCCTACATCTGAGTGTCCACTACGCCTATTACATGCAAAACCAGCAAACGCGTTAACTGCAAAATGCACTGTAATAATAAAAGTGCCCATGTCGTCTGTGCGCAAATACCCAAGTAGTTCCACATTTAGTATTTGCTTAATTTTACTGAAAATGACGAACAGAGTTGGTCTAATCCGTGGTGTCCGTAAAATATTTGATAAAACCACTCACAGAAAGCAGGAATGTGACACATTATAAAATCTGCCATAACCCAAAAGTAAGGCGGGGTGCGAGCGGGTCAGCGCTGCAGAGCCACACAAACTGTTTCGTATCGCTCACGCATGGTGGGTCGCTAATCGATGATGAGTGTAATATACGTAGGCCTACGTTACATATTAAAAAAATCCCGGCATGTGCAAGATTTTTAAAGGAAATATCGCATTCAGTTTTACATTTGTACGTTACTTAATAATTAACTGATTAAACCGCATATTTTATAATTAGGCACCATTAGATTTTCTCGAAGAGTTTTATAAACGGTAAATGCTGTGAGAGGAGGCGCATAATTATTATTATAATATTATTTCCAATCTGAAACGGATCAGAACGCTTGTTGGGATTTTTCTTTTACAGCCTGAACTGCAGATCTGCATCATTCGTATTTTTAGGTTAAATAAATAGTACACGAAATATACCGTTGGAGAAGCTGGTAGTTTAACGTCGGAGTAAATCAACGTCACTGGACAGCCTTCCACGCTAATATCCACTCTCAGATATGCACGAAGTTTGCAACACTGGTAAATTTAAACATGTGATCAAAACTTAATCACAAAAATTTTTTCAATGTGTTTAGTAGGCCTAATTACAGGAAATGCTACTGTATATAACTTAATGTCGACTAAGCATAGCCTACTTCTTGGCGTCTGCAAGGCTTCTTTGAATTACTAATTCATTTCAATTAACATTTAAAAAGTAAAAGCAAATAATTCCACTTAAAACTTTCGACAAGCGCACTGACATATTTTACAATGCATAATTTTACGAATTTAAAGTAATTACGGAATGAAAATGGAAACGAAATGTTACTGCAAACCTCTAGTTCGTTTTAGTATAGTTTCTTATGAATATAAATATCACTGAAAAGAAAAGGTCCAGAATATACCGCACTTTTACGATTTATGTCAAACTTTTATTAGTGAAATAATCCTTAAGATGTATTTCCACATATGGCGTTATCATACATAATCCTCAAAAGACAAGACACATAAAATCTGACATAATTCGGAGATCGTAGTACAATACGTCACTTTTTACCTCAGCAAACAAAGGCCTATGAAAAGTGACGAGTCTTTTGACAATAAATAATAATCATAGTTTTAGTACAGGGATAAAGAGAACCACCACTGGTTATTTTAACCAATAACTATACACATCTTTGCGGGAATAATGTTCATTTACTGACGACAAACTCTCAAATGTTCCCATGATGTTTGTGGCAAAATAGAGTTATACCTCGTCGCGATGCATTAGTACTTGGGCTTTGACATAATTAAACAAAAAAATTAATAGCGGTATCTGTAAATCCTTCTTCAATTGTCATTCACTTTCGGTTCAATGGAAGCTGGGTCACCAATGTAAAATAATTTTATTACCAGTTTTTTTTTCTCCTTCCACTTTCTCATGTCAATGCCTATATTTTAATTTCCGCGTAAATCCTCCAGCCATTATTACGTATAGAAGATTTCCATTGATTTTGTGAAGATCGTGGAGCTCCTCTGTCTGATTCTTCGTCCACGGTATAGGCAAAAGCTCTGGCCAAACTTCTGTTCCAAAAAGGCAGCACCGTTTCAACAAGCTGAGGTGTGGTCCGTGTGTTTCACAGGCCAGAAGCACAGAATCTCCCTGCAACTCTCGGTGACCTTTTCATAAGTTACTCCGCAGACTCCCCCGGTGTACGTATAGGTGCATTTCAGCTTCGTGTAATTCCTATGATTGTCTTCACAGTGTTAACTTACAACCAGAGGTCGTTTAAATAAAGAGGCTTCGTGCAGTTGAATTAGCTGTAGTGTTCGTATGTTAAAAACTGCGGCGCGAAGGGGTGTAGCCGCCGTCATTTTTCGTATCCTTCTTATCAACACGTTTTCTCCAAACTTCTTAAAAACTAGTCCAGTTCCTTCACGCCTCTAACGGGCTCGACACCATACTGTTCGGTGTATCTGGTAGTTGAGAGGACATCGATGCAACTTCACTCCCGGTTGAATTGGACCCTGGGCCACCTTCCGAGAAACTGACCTGAAAAAAGATTGGAATAATTCAGCATCTTCCAAGTCAAAAAAGAAACGTGTACTCGATTCATGGCATATTTGTTAAGCATTGTCCAGCCGCTGGCATCACGCGATCCGCTATCTTAACTGGATCTTGGCTTGGGGAAGGCGGACAGGATGCGATCCTCGGTGCGGTAGGTCCCACGCACGGTGCCCGCTGCTGGCACTCACCAGCTGCTGAAATGCCGGTTGGTCAATGTCACTCTGCAGCGCGAAATCACTCAGGACTTTCCAAGGCGGCTGGTAACTCTGCACCTCCACTGGGTTTGCCTGCAAACCACCGTCGTGCCTCTCCGGACTGGCGGCCACCATTGGCGTCCCTGTCATTCCCTGGATATTCTGGACGGGCCGGATACAGAATCGGATTAATATTAACTAAACATAGACTATGTGGGTGCCCCCCCTCCACTACAGTTTATGCGTAACTTTAAATATGATGTATCATTTTAGGGAATAAAATATTACAGGAAAATTATAGACAGCAAAAAAGAAAATTTCGGGAATGCCACGACACTGAGACCAGACCACAAGTCACAGTCTTCCGCTAAAAAAGGAAAATATATCTGATGTTCATGCATATCCATTCAACCCCCCCTGACAGCGAGCCCTCCTTTATAGCATAAACATTAAATAACACAACGTCAATGCAACCACACAGCGGGAATGATGCTCATTCCGACTGTCCAGCTTTGTTTTGGACTCATTTTGTCTTTTAGGCCGTCTTTAATCCCTCCTCGTTTAACATATTCCTCGTTTATTTGCCTCTCGTGCCAAGTTGTTCTCGTTTCGCCCTAAGAGCGCTTTTATTCGCCCTCTGCTCACCGTTTTGTCGTTGGACTGCTGCTGCTGGAGCTGCTTCATGAGTATACTCCGCTTCTTGTCCTTGCAGCGCTTGTTTTGAAACCAGACCCGGATTACTCTGGGGCTGAGCCCCGTCATTTCCACCAGCTGCTCCTTCATGAGAGCGTCGGGTCTCGGGTTGGCGTTGTAACAAGTCCGCAAGGTGTGTAACTGCTTCTCGTTCAGCACTGTCCGCACCCGCGTCGTTTTCTCGGGCTGCTTGTGAATATGAGGCCGAAGTGCCGGCTGTCTGGCAGATATGGGCTCTGCTGCGAAGAGTAAGCAGACAAAATCGGCTAAGTAAGATAGCATACTATCTGAATATGAGGTGTAAACCGTTAGTCTATGTATAAATATCTTTGCTGGGAGTGATTGAACTGGTAGACTGTTTCAGTCTGCATGGAAGTAGGCCTATATTAACATGCACTGGGGTGCGACACGTTTTAAAAATGAGTTTTAAAGAAGTTAATGAAGTTATAGTTCTATAGTTCATGTAGCGAAATTGGGAATAAAACAACATTGGTTACGGTGCAAAAGAGGGTGCTTTAGAAGATTTGCACTTTTGAAATCCCCCTGAAACCTTGAAATTATTTTATCTATTAATCGTAATTATATAATACTGTGCCATAACGATATGCTTGGTAAGTAGCTGGCCTTAAAAGTGACATAAGAAATATGCCCAAAATAATTAAAATAAATTAATAAAGACTAATTATGTTGCTTCAGCATGAGGTGTCTCTACACAGCCAAAGGACTTTCATAATGAAATGACACGTTGTGCATTGTTTTTTCACATTAGGTTCCCTCATTTTATATTTAGGTGTCTGGTCCATGTTAAATGATTTTTACAGTCTATTAACAGTGGCCACCCCACCCCACCCCCACCCAATACACACAAAAGCAAAAACTGTAATTTTCTTAAATGATTATCTTAATGTTAATGACAGCGACAACTCTGTAGTTTGACATAATAATAAATTAATACCGCCGCGCATAACAGCAAAAGAAAGTCTCATCTCATGACAAAAATGCTGAATGAAATATCTCAGGTATGCTGTGCATGAGCACTCAGAATATTATGCAAAATAATGCTTGCAGTTGCCAATCTAATTCCGTCGAACATTTGAACATGATACCCTTCTATATCGCCCTCTTTGTGATATTTAGGTTGATCAGGATCAGTCAGTCACTTTACAATTTATTCCCTAAATAGACCAATTGATTTCATAAGACTGGAGGCCACCCTGTTAATTGATATTAAATGATAATTAAGTCAGTCATAAATTTAAGATGACTAAGTGGTGTAAGCCTGCCAGTTCCTTGTAGGCAGTCGGCGGTAAAATGCGCGACCAACCTGCCATCTGCAGTGGTCTTGCTGGGTGTAAAGGGCTTAAGGGGTCCCCTGCTCCCATCGTGGCCCGCTCCACGACGTCGTGGTCGGCCCTGCAGAAGAGGCCGTCTTCGCGCAGGGCGAACTCGTCCCCCGGGATGAGCTGCCGGCTGCAGGCCACGCAGCGAAAGCACTCGATGTGGTAGACCTTGGAGCGCGCCCTCATCACGAAGTCGTTCTTGCTGAAGCCGATGTTGCATTTTGCGCACTTTATCCCGTATAACCTGCGAGACGAACAGCGCATGGTGGGTTAAAACGCTGCGTGATTAGAGCAAAAAGATACATGAAAGCGCCGGAGCTGTCATTCTGCCAGTTTCCACGGAGATGTATGCGGCGGCCGGGCGAAATCTCTGTAACACGCAACGCACGGCAATATTATTATTATTATTATTAGTATTATTATTATTATTATTATTAGTAGTAGTAGTAGTAGTAGTAGTAGTAGTAGTAGTAGAGCACTAATAATAATAATAACAACAATGCCTGTATTTGGTAATTATAGCAAATACAACATTGGGTATTTCTGATTATTGTTATTTGATCATTGTTTTAGCAATAATAATAATAATAATATCTATAAACGGTTAGCAAATAGACCCAATTCGTTTCCCATCGTTGGCATGTCAATTTAAAAATCCAAAGTTAAATATCTCAAACATACAGGCAATTTAAATGGCCTTAAATTGTTTCATTATGAAAATAATATTTAAAATTACACGAAATTACATTGAATTAATATGAGTATGTATCTAACAAATATAATTTCTTTAATTATATGTTTTTACAAAATGTTACAGTTGCTGTAATTGCGACGTTTGTGCTATGGAAGTCTGTTAAGACTGATTTCAAAAGCTTTCATGCAAACAAATTTAGAGCATGTTCTAAATATAGCCTATATATACACATAAAATGCGTAATATACTTTAGCACTCCGTTGGTAATTCTAAAAAAATGCCTTCGCGCTTATTTGGCCGGACCCACCTGATGTAATCCCTTTTACAGTACGTTTTTCCCTCTCGCACGAAGCAGGTACAGGACTCGTCCAGGTACTGATTGCACTCTGCACATTTCAAGCAAGCGGCGTGCCACTCCAGGTCCGGCGAAACCCGCAGAATGTACTGATCGTGAATCTGATTTCCACAGCCGACACAGAGAGAGACCAGGCGCTTTTCTAGGAACAGGACACAAAATGCGGCTTAACACAACACAAACAAAGCATTTCCCCGTGGTATAACTTTACCATATAGCTGTCCAAACGTCCAATGCCGCAATAAGAAAGTAGGGTAACATTGTAATAAAAGGATTAACAGTAACACTGTATTGCTTTGACCATATCATTAATATCAGTAGGTGTATTGTAATTTCTCAGCGTGTTGTTGTTTTATTTTAATACAACTGATATTAACAATAATAATAAGCATAACATTAGTGTTATAAGTTGGCAACTAATTCCTATCAAAATTAGGCTATTACTCACGGAAAACTGACAAATGTCATTAGGCTATGAAATTAGCTGAAGGGCGCTATAAAGCTAAGTCAAACGCATTTGACTTTAACAGATAATACAGTTACATTTTTATAAATTACATAAAGGAGTCCATCAGACTTGTACGCTGTCACTCCGCAACTATAACACAACTATTAAGAAAACAGTTGTTACCCAGATTAGAGGGAAAAAGTCTTCGCTCAATGTCAACTAAAACTGCCGATTTTTTTTTCCTGGAAAATTTTAAATGTAAGAAAATACCAATTCTTCCACTTACTTTTCGGCGGATCACCCATATCTCCCATGTCAAGAAAATAAGGTGGCGTTAGGTCCACTTTTGAAAAGCGAGGTGCTGCACTTTCGTGAAAAGTGATGTTGCGATTTTCCACCGCCGTTTTCGGGAATGAGCAGCGCGTAAAGGGTGCGAGGCGTCTCAGGGCTGCTCCGGACCGTATTGTTCGCCTTGAAAGTAGGGGTGTGTGCGCACGCCGCAAAGCCTAGTCCCAGTGCCGGCGGGGCACTCGTGTCCTTATCTCCCACCCATAGCGTGTGCTCTAACTCTAACTGCACCGCCATTGGCCTGACGTAGCGAAGGCGATCGTCATCTTTATGGGAAGCTGATTGGTCATGGAAGAAGCGAACAACTGTCCCTATTATGACTTTACAACTCCCCAAGTCTTGTAGTAGTCATCTGGGACGTATCCTTCGGGTCATTCTCCTCTTAAGAAGTGTTTTCCCATAAGTTTGCTCACATTCATCTCTGTTGTAATAAATCTATAGGCTTGTAGTTTATTTTTTAAAAGAACATCTATGTACTAATTTATTTAGAAATACTAAAAAAAGTAATAATGGGTTTACGTGTTGGCGTATTCACCTATGTACTCTTTTGCACGTTTTTTTGGTAAGTAGTAGTTGTGATACGCTGTGAAACTGGTACACTGTTTACCCGATACAGTTATGTACTGTGCATTTCCAGAACGATTCATTAGGAATGGTATAGGACCGGAGAGGTGCCTCCTGTGAACTTAAAACATGCATGTGGACATTTTGATGCACATGATTGCTCATGATGGACATTTGGCCTACATACTGCTACCTCTTTACTACCTAAGCACTGTGATGCCTCACATCACCATAAAAGGCCAAAAAGTCTCTGGTCAATTCTGTCTGCAGTTCTGCAGAATGATCAGACAGCAGTTTTGGGGGGGAAATCAGTGCCATGCTTGGACGTTTTTCGCTTTGAAAACTAAGGTAATTACTGAGTGTTATCGCAGCTAATGGCCGCTCTCAGAGGTGTGACACGCATGGTTTAATACTCAAAGCGAGGGCGGCTCTACGTGCAAAACACAATGTTTATACCGTTTAGGTGTATCTGGCAAGTATTTCACCTAAACAGCAGGCCTTCAAGAGTTTTAAAGCCGGGAAAAAAGGCAAGGCAGAGATAGACAGCCTGTTTCATTTATTAAATATATAAATAATGTACTCGTGATAGTGTTTGAAAATATTCACAGCCAGACAGTTGAACCCAATTTGCTGAGTAAACTGCGAGGCGGCAGGGAACGCAAACACGCCCTCTTGCGTTATAGAGAGCAGTGCGTCTGTCTCTGGTTAACAAAGGCGGAATGGAAATGTGACAACGAAAATAATAATAAAAAAACGAATATGCTGTGCCAGTTATAGTGTTAACGAGAGGCGTGATTTCATTTTAATCAGATGAAATAATCAATAATCACCGAATGCATTAAAACGCTATCAAAATATCAATTAATTATTCACCCATGAGAAGAAAAATAACATCTATTGCCTAAGTTATTCTATTTTTGGTATTGTATATTTCGTGTTTTTTTAATATATATATTTTTGAATTACTTCGTAATAAAAATTGGATCTTGTTTTTGAAGGCATTGTAACATTTGGGTGGTTTGATGTCTTTATACAGATTAAAATAGCAATAAGAGTTAAAAAAAACTCAGATTTTACATATATTTTCTTGGTCTGCATTAATTCTCTCGGAGTGTATCCCAGTAAAGACGGTATTCCCCTCATGTGAAGCCCGTTCATCTTGACTCACAAAATGTAGCCTAATTAACACAACAAATCTAATATGCAATAGGCCTACTGTCAGCGGTCTACACACTCCTTATCTCTCCGGTGTTTGATTCACGGCTCCCTGCAGTAGGACTATTTGGAGTAAATTGTCCTCCCCAGTGAAGATCGCGGCAAAAGGCAGGTGCCACTACAGACGGACGCGATCAAGTGGTTTCACGCAGAATCGCACTGGTGTAGGGACTCGCTGAGAGACTGGCCTGTCCACAGTGGGCTTCGGCTTGATTCACTGCTTCCTATTAGTTACTGCACCTTTAGCTTATGCACGATGCTTTGCCACCGCCCATAACTCACACGCTCGCCAAGACAAGTCAGTCGCGCGGCAAAGTCACCAGCGGAGAACCTACATAGGTGCAGCCACGAGTGAAATGACGAGGACGAGGAGTAGGCTGCTGCTGATGATGGTGATGATGACGGCAATGATGCCATTCAGCTAATACTCATTATTGATCGAAGGCATGGAAATCATACCGTGTACCGCGTCTTCATTTGTTTCCGTCCTGATATAGTGTTCATGTCCCAAAAGTATGTATAACAAAGGTATAGTTTCTGTAAAAAAAAAGTGTGTGTTTCATGCATTATACAATTATCTTTTTGCATATAAACATTTTCTTTTCAACCTACACCCACATTATTCTTGGAAAATGAAAATAAAAGAGGACATAAAAGAAAATAAACGCATTATCCATGCTTTCTTGCAATTATCTACAATTCCGCGATAACAGCAACTAATAAGTAACAAGTGTATTTAAAAATGTATAGGGCCGCTCTACCTGTCGCTGTCATTAATAATTAAGTTGGAGAAACATCTTCAATACAAGAAAATGTAACAGTGTACCGTGGTTGAACGGTAACAATACGGTGTATATATATATATAAAAAGTGAATTAACCCAGGTAACAGCGGGTAACAGTTTGCGCAAGCGAAGATTATTGCTTTATAACACAGGAAACGGGGGGATGGAGACAATCTAAATGTATTATAATGTAAAAGCAATGGACAGCACAGTGAAGGGCTAGAAAATCGAGCAGCCATCCATAGCACAATAAACAACATACACAACAAAACATACACTTACGCACAGGGGAATAAGGAAAGATACGCGCTTCTCATATACGCTAAATCTCCCGGCAATTAAAAGCAACGAGAATACGAATAACGGCAGCATAAAGAGTATTTCTGACCGGGACTAAGCCCTGAAATAAATAGGGAGAATAGTCGAAATATGAAACCAGTCATGCTTGCGTCAACTGCTCCCGTCACCCTTAAAGAGTGTATCCGAACTACATCGAAGAAAGATAATATATAAGCGGGGGATTAATTAAATAAAATGAATGGCATATTGAATAATAGAATGTCATAAAACAAAGCTGAACAGCACATTTGACTGACTTTTAATGTCCCCGCAATGTGATAAAAACCTAGTGGGGACGATTTTTGCTTGGGGTCCACACAAGAGGAAACCTGATTTTAAAGAATTCTTTTCCTGCAGTCAAAAAAGTCTTGTATTTCGTTTAATTACTTATGGTTAAGTTTAGGGCTGGGTAAGGGCTGAGGTTATCATTTTTGGGATTAGGATAGAAAGGAATGGTCGTCCCCTACAAAGATACAAATATATATGTCAGCATATGTGTGTGTGGGTTTGCATAGATCTCATTTGAGGATCAAAATGTCCTCAACAGGTAAAACCTGAAATTTCCCTACTTTTGGGGACATCTTTTTAGGTCCCCATTTGGATAACCTCAGTTTTATGAAAATCTGAATGCAATCAAAAAACTAAAAATACTAAAAGTCTAGTATTTGGGTTGGTTACTTATGGTTAAAGTTAGGGCTGGGTTGGGGTTAAGGGTGTCATGATTGGGATTAGGGATTTTCCCATAGAAATGAATGAAAGGTCCCCATTTCGATAGGTCGGTGAACCTGACTGTGCATGTGTGTGTGTGTGTGTGTGTGTGAGAGAGAGAGAGAGAGAGAGAGAGAGGGAGAGAAACTAAGCCTATAACAAAACCTGAAGACACTGAAGAGATCACATGTTCTGGGTAATGGACAGTTAAAAATTTAGACAGTACGACTTTCATGCTTCCTTCCAGCTGCTTTGACTTGACAGTCATCTCCATCAGGACATAGGAACATCTAGCAAAAACACCCGACTGTGGCAAGATTCATAATAACTGGGAAACAAGCAAATGCAAGACAGTTATGCAGAAGGCATGTGTATGTTAGAACGGTTTTGAGGTTGTAAAAACTGACAAAACCCACCACCGATAAATAGATCATCACCTGCCCAGAGAATGGCATTGTTGACCTCCTAGAAGATCCGCCTCGCTCAAGATGCACATGCGACATTTCCAAAATCACAGAACCCGCATGTCTACTATTATATGGATGCTTCAGTCTGTGTTAAAGGTTACTAGCATCACAGCTGGTTTCCAGCTGATTTAGCTGCTTTAGAAGTCACTGGCCACTGTAATCAGTGAATTCACCTGTTTCGCCTTTTGGATGGAGAGGTGTGGAGAACGGCCCCTAAGGCTATGGGAGCAGCATGGGTGTGTGAAATGATTTTCAATTTTAAAACATGTAGCAATGTTTAACTTTCCTATGCCCATCTGTATGAATGGGTGATGTTTTGGGGGACAGTGTGTGGCTCAGTGGGTTAGAACCTGTGTTTGTGATCAGAACACTGTTGGTTAAAATCCCAGGGTTGGCAGAATGATTCCACCATTGTAGCTTTGAGTAAGGCCCTCACACAGGGTTTTAGCAGTGCTAAAATGCTTGGGTAGCTGTTACACAGGGTTTAAGCAGCATTAGAATGCTTGGGTAGCCGTTACACATGGTTTAAGCAGTGTTAGAATGCTTGGGTAGCTGTTACACATGGTTTAAGCAGTGTTAGAATGCATGGGTAGCTGTTACACAAGGTGTAAGCAGGGCTAGAATGCTTGAGTAGAACTGAAACTTCTAACAGAATGCAACCTGGGAAGATTACTTGGTAAAAACTTTGGAATGGGACCATGTGAGATTTATTCATTGGTCACAGCAGCCTGATGTGATGGATATTTCTAGGAAAACCTGGATGCTACTGATGTGTGCATTAATGGTTAGTGTTAATGGGGATGATGGGAGCAGATAACAACATGAGAAGATTGAATGAGGGTCCAGGATTTCAAGTAGATCTAAAGACTGTTCCTTGCATCGTGATGAGTGTTCAGTTAGATTTTGGACTGTGGGAGTATCTCACAGAAAAAGAAAGATGGAGCAAGGGGTTCAGCTTGACATCTAATGTGCAGCTGGTGCAAAGGTACTGAATCTCCAGAATTCAAAGAAATGCAGCGAGAGGCTTGGCTGAAATGTCTGCATGCAGAAATCCAGATTAGTGTGAAGCAATTCCATAATGAACTGGACTGCACTTTATTAATGAGGTGTGCAGAGGGACCAAGGCGGTGAGAGGGCACATTGTGATTGATTGTGTGGTTTATTCCTTCTACCCCCCCCCCCCCCCCCCCCTTACCCCAGAAACTAAAACCTGCAGCCACCACCAATTACTCTTCCAGGATGTAGAGATTATGGAGGTGGGGCGGGGGGGGCTATTTCATTTCTCAAATCCAGGAGGCTGACGAATCACTGCAGCCAACAGAAGGTCTCCCCTGGCAAACAGCAACAAGACTGCCAGCTATCAGGAACCCAGAGCAGGAGTCTGCATTAAGGAAGCTCAGGATAAGGAGAAGACATGTCGTAGGGGACAGATGTGGGAGGCTCTGAGGATACAGCACTGAGAGGCCAAACTAGGGAAGAGGTCAACAAGGAAAGTGGCTGCAGCAACTACACAAAACTGAACTTCAATTCAATGAATCGGTAACACCAGGCGACAAATGGCTTTTGGTGGGAGTCTTCAGATATTACTTCCTCTGCTACATGTGGTATTCATGAAATCAGGTGAAACTAGCTACCTATCTGAAATAAATCAATTGATAATAATCATTTATTGATCCCAGTGGGGAAATATGCAGGTTATAACAAGCTTGACAGCAAAGGGCAGCCACCTGAAGCAGGGAGTAAGGGCCTTGCTCAAGGACCCTTGGACGTGTGACTATCCAGCCGAGGCCAGGCTGGAACCAGCAACCTTCTGAGCACAAGCACAGGGCCACACACTGCCCTAAGCAAACCAATTAATCTATCTATCTACCTACCTGAGTTGCAGCTGCCCTTTCTGCCATTTATGTCACATTAAGAATGATATGTGAATCTGAAGCATTATGAGCATTAATCAGTTTTATTTTTAGCATAGACTGTTAATCAGTTCAGCATGCTTACAGCTCGCTCATTAGTGAAGCGGCCTGTTCACCAGCCGCAGTCTTTGGAAGGCCTGAATGGTGCCACCAGGCCTAAGCACCATCGACACATCACATCCCAGTGTGGCAGATGCAGAGCACGCGGCCATGAAGGGTCACAGAGGCTGTGGGGGTGGGGGGGACTGCGCCCAGCAGTGTGGGACATACACACCACACGCTGCCATACAAAGGCAGGCAACCTCACAAAGGACTCCAGTCTCCCTCCTTCTGGCAGACGGCATGGGACAATAAGTACTTGGACCAACATAGTGAGGGGCAGTTTTTACCCGTGGGCAATTAGGAGAGCCTGCAAAAGCTAATAGCTCCGCAAATGCTACTACGTTCTTATACCTAATTCCAACTTCTACCTGCATTGTGCATTTTTTATATGTTCATGCTGAGTTTTTGCTGACTGTGATGTCATTTATTGTCATTTACTACCTGCCTCGTAAGTACTGTCTTGTATTTATTATTGTACAGACCGATAAAAGCACACAGGTCAGAAATTCACTCTATCATTCATGGATAGCAATAAAATTTGAAAGAACTTCAAACTATTATTCAATGGTCTCATATTAACAAATTTAATCAATACTTGAAATACTGTCATGGATCTCACATCTTTTATTTTTTTGGATGTTCAATACAAGGCACAGCCACATTTAAGGAATTCATTATTTCTTTGTGAATTATTCTAAAGTTCAATAACACTTTACTTGAGGGGGCCACAAATACTTAGTAGTAACTCAGTTACGATTTAAACATAAATCATGAACAAACAAAGCTACTTGAGATAAAAGTTGCATCGTGATTCATTAAAGATGAACAAACATGACATCCGTATTTCATCAGTGTTATTTACTACTTGTTCCTTCACTAGTTTCTTGGTAGTTCCTTCAGTAGTTGAAATAAAGAAATAAAATTCACAGTTATAGTAAAAATATAGTAACTCCTTGGGATAAAAAAAAATATGCATCACCATTCATGATGAACAAACATGAGATTAGTATGTAACTAACTCTTAATTTGTGGTTAATTGATACATAAGTAATAGCATGATACTACATTATTAGTGTCCCCCCAAGTAAAGTGTTGCCATAAGTTCTAACTGAATTCCTTCCAAAATAACTTTAAGCTTAAGAGAAAGATTTGCCCAAATGAAGTCAGACAATTGCAGTGTGGCTCCCCCGCAGTGGGCCTTTAATGGCCATGTGTCATGTTGGAAATCTCAGCTGCTGCCTGACAGGTCCTCACCCCTCTACAAAGAACAAGGAAGGCATCAGACACCCTTCATTCACATCAGGAAACTGCTCTGTGACTGCATGTACAGCACTGGCATCCGAGTCAACATCTACAATGACCTGACCCATTGTTTCAAAAAACCCAAAGCTCTCTATCTAGAGCAGGGGTGGGCGATCTTATCCAGTAAGGGCCACTGTGTGTGCGGGTTTTCACTGCAAGAGGACTGATTGGCAGGCGAGTCCTCACACCTGGGTTTGAACAGCTGACCTAAAGGTTATCCCGAAAACCTGCCCTCTGCCGATAAGATTGCCCAACCCTGATCTAGAGGGTCTCCACGCTTCACACCCCGGGTTGTGAGCTGATTTCAAGTACATTGTTTCAGAAACGCTGATCTTTTAAACACTGTGTCTCTCCTGCCATATTGCAGTTTCTCATTATATTGTTATACAGTGCTGACAGAAAGTCTCGGGACGCTTCTTTAATTCAGGTTTTACGGCAAAAATCATTACATTGTTCATTTGTTTACAAACATATATATATATATATATATATATATAACATTAGGAACAACCCTCGTTTGACAGTAAACATTATAGTAAAACATTTATTTAAAGCAGTATTAAATTTGAACCCAAATTATAGTTCTGAAATCTGTCCTGAGTTAATAAGTTAATTGCCAAGAAGTCTCATTGGGTACCTTTTTAATCAGCACCTTTGCAATAACATAAAACACCAAGCATTTGTGTTTAGTATGCCTTTGGGAGCCAATGACTATAACTGCAATTAACAGCAAAACAACAAGAACGGGACTGAATGAATCAGTCAAAAAAATGATCACACATTAAAAAATGTGTGTGTGGACAATTTGTGCAGATATTGTTAAACATTACTTCTCAATGGACTTCTGTTATGTAATCAATACATTTGCAACATTGTTACTGAAAGCAAGCAAGTGCTGTGTAGCACCTAGAGGAGTTAACAGCAAACCTACCTCGCCTAGCTCAGTTTTTCTTTGTAACAATTTCAGAAAAAGCTGGTCTTGTGGAGCTAAAATACCACAATCTTGGCCCTGTGGCTGCCACGGGCCTCGTACCATCTGGACCCCGTCGCCAGACCCCCCAGGCGAGGGCTACGGGGTAAGAAGCCACCTCCAACAACCAGGCAGATGGTGCTCACCGGACCTCTGGAGCTCCGCTCTATCTCGGGGCAGAGACTGAGCCCCTGGAGCCGAGCATGTGGGCTCGTCTGTTTGGAGGCTCCCAGCTGATGAAGGGTCAGAGGAGATGCATGGTGGAGCTCAGGTTTCCCCTCCCGTGGGCCTGCCTCATGTGGCTACGATCAGAGAACTCCCAAACACATGTACAATGCACCATCTCGCAGTAATATGACAGCTATACAACACAAAAAGTCCAGACTTTTGAAGATGGATTCTAACTTTATCAGTGACATGTATGACACTGTAGCTGGTGTCAGTAGTTAGTGTAGTAAGTACATGTGGGTAAATGAGAATTTTATGATCACTATAATCATCATAATCCTCGTCATTTTCATTGTCATCACGGTCTCCTGATCAGCTTAAGGTTCTGTCTAATTTAGATGGCATGCAATCACGATGAAGGACTTTCATTGTTTGAACCTGTAACCCATTATATTATGCAGTCTTCTTGTACAGTCGATAAAAATGTGAGGGA
>JAODKL010000040.1:4123075-4137151 GCA_026780765.1 Petrocephalus schoutedeni
GAAGGACTTTCATTGTTTGAACCTGTAACCCATTATATTATGCAGTCTTCTTGTACAGTCGATAAAAATGTGAGGGAATTGATAGGGTGAGATCTGATGCTTACTTTACTGTTAGTCCTGATTTAAGGACCACTAATGGAAACTAGTTAAACTTTTAGAGCACAACGGAAGAAATGGTTTTCTACAGAAAGCTTCTGATTTCTGTTGTTGAGGCTCAAACCACAGTGCCATTCATCTGGAGATTAAAGGGATCCCATCTAACCCTTATTTTCAGCATGTCAAAGAAGCCAGCACAATCTCCTCTTGTTCGCTTATATATTTGCATGTTATTTTTTAGATTATATCATTTTCTTACCATGTTCAGGTGTGAATCAGAGAAGTGCACAACCTGGCACAGCTTTTTTTGGTCATTTTTGGTGAACGTGGTCATTTTAGGCAGAGGGGAGAAGTACCCACCCCCACCATACAGATAATCAGCTCATCTGCAATAACAGAATTAAGCAATTAATATTTAGTATAACTAATATCTCAATTGTACTCATTGGGGGTTTTTTGAATATCAGATTCAAAGAGTGACAGATGAGTTGACTGTCTTTATTTTTGTTAAATAAAGACAGTGTGAAGCATTGGAATATGTACTGTATCAGAGACACAGGGAGCTATGACATTAAGCCTCTGAAAGCATACAGATTAGGTATTTCTGAATTAGAGCAAAATCTAAGGTCCATACACGAATAATGACAGATTATAACAGCGAGAGAGTGACAGTAAAACCATCACAGGGACATCTGACATAAATGTGAGCAATGTAAGGTCAAACCTTTCATTTTCTGGGTGTGAATACAGCCTTCAGACGGCCTTGCATGAAGATATTTGAAAACACAATGTGTGCTCCTGGCTGGTGTTGTGAAGATTTCATGGCATAAATACCACACAATACATTCCAGCACTTACAGAAATTGTGTCCATGCCTCTGAGGCATTGAAATTCTCCCCACTCCACAGGAACTGGCCGGTATGTGTCAGCTCAAGTATTATGCAACTGACGATTTCCGCATACGCCAATCATGAAATAAAGAAATGCACAAATATGTAATAAGCAAATTGCTTGGAATGTATCATATATACAGTCGTCCCTCACCACTTCGCACTTCGACTTTCGCGGCTTCACTCTATCGCGGCTTTTTCAAATACTGTGCTCATTAAAGTATACACAGTACTGAATATTCATTAAGAAGTTGATCGAGACAGTGAAAATGATACAGCGCGCGCTAGGTTGTCTGAGCCAATTATATCCTCTTCCTATCCTGGCCACTGATTGGCTCAGCCACACGCAAGTTCACTTCTCTCATACACGCTTCTACATCGCTACGCATTGGATGCATCTTTGTTTGCGATTACTGAGAACTTTCATCTAAACCCCACGATGGCTCCTAAACATGCTGCTTCTTCTAAGCCTACCAAAAAATCCAAAAAAATACAGCCATTGGTTGTCCCTCCAAAATGTTCCCTCTCTACATTGAAGCTCACTGTCACAAAAAGTTTACTGAGCTGCTGTAGTGATGCAACATCTGCAGGCAGAGATCCCAGATCTGAGCAGGAAGGTTCAGTATATCAGGTTCAGTATATCAGTATAATTACGTGAGACTCCCGTGAGAGTTACAGGTTTCGCACTAATTCATAACATATATGTAAGTTTGCTTCAGTTACACCTCACAGTCTAAGAACTTTTACAGGGAAGCTGGATTGACTGGATCATTCGGGTTCCCTGCAGGCAAATGATAATTAGACTCAGAAAATCGAGCGGTATCTGTGGCCTTGTCAGCCAACAAACAGGATGTTTTAAGAAGTCATTGTGTGCCAGGCGGGTTGCTACAATTTTCGTCTTGCCCCAACTATTCTTGTTTATGAGCATTTCAAAGGGCACCTCACACAGCGGTCAATAAAGCTGAAGCATCCTCCTGACTATTGTCTCCGCCCAGTGTGGGGTTCTCACCTAAAGGGGAAGCTAGGGAAACAGTTAGCAGCTGGTGTGACCGTCCAGAGCACGATGCAGGGACATGACAACGAGATTCGCGTCAAGAGCTGTCAGGACCCGGTCACGGATGCAGAACTTCTCAGGCAGCTCGAGCAACGAGCTGCTGGCTAGCCGGGGGGTGTTCCTGCCGCCACCCCCCCCCCCCCCCCCCGCATAAACACGAAGAGGCTTTCACGCTCCCCATGACCTCTCCCGAAAACGACACCTCCCTCCCCCTGCCTCCGGCCACTTCTCCGTACTGATGTTCTCTCGTCTTTTGTCAGCTCATCAGTTTCCTTCTGATACCGTCCAGAAGTTTCATGCATGGGTGGATCAGTCGAAGAATTTATCCACCCTGAGGCAGTTCAAGCACAAAATACTCCATTTAGAATGCTTTTCAGCCTGCCTAAAGCCAAGCCTTTCTTCTGGTGTTTGCTTAAAGTCGAGTCGAAGATTTAGGAAAGGCAAATGCAAAACCCAAAGGTGACAGATGTTAATAGTGGAAAAAACAAATCTCTTCAAGCTCAAGAAATCGGAAGTGGAATGAAATCCTATCTGCCTGGCTGCCAATAACAATTAACAGTAATTAGAAAATAATGTACATATCTTCTGTAAAGGCCTTTGGGACATTTGTACATTGGTGTAATGATAGATCTCAAAACAAGTAGGTGGAGAAAGACAGAAAGAAAACAAACAGAGTCCTTTTCAACCCTTACCTTAACCCCTATTTTAGGGGAAATGTTCCAGCTGAAGGCCATTGATGAACTGTGATTAACTTTCAAATGTGTGACTTCTCTGCTAAGCCAAGCTCACCTTCTGGATCAAAGGTACGACAGCAGCGCTCCTCCATCAATGTGAACCACAAGTGTGCTTTGTATTTTTAACCACTCTGCTATCTGATACCATCATAAATGGCAACATAAACCTCAAATGTCTATAGCATCTGCCATTTCTGTCAGGCTAAAATCAGCTCCGGGTAACTGGACATATACTGGTGTCCCGATGCTTTATCTGATTCTTATTTTGGCCTCCTTGTCCAAAGATGTTTGTCTTTGGATACTTTCCTCCTATTGTCTCACATGACTTAGGCTAAGGGTAGCTGTGTAATAAGTTTCATGTTACATATTGGTTGGATGTGGAGGAACCCTGTAACTCTAGAGCCAGCTGCCTTATCTCCCACCGCATCAGGCTACCTGTGATGCTCTTGAAGGGAACATGCCCAGCATTCCCTCCATGCCTTCTTACTTTGTTAAGTGGAAAGGAGCATTTTTCCCAAAACATGGATCGCTGCTGTGAATAAGAGCATCCCCTCGACACACAATCCAAGTGTGAAAGTGTTCAACCGATGCCCACTTGCCTCCCCTGAAGCCGTAACGTCCTTCACGGGACACCTGCATCACAAAGCTAGCTTCATGGTGGAGATGTGCCCTTCAAATAGGGGGATCACCAACAACAGCCCTGATTGGTCACTAGTCTCATAAGAGGGTGTTTACCTTTACTTGGATGAAGGCCAAGGTCGAGGGTCAAGCACAGATGGTGAAAGCCTAGACAATAGCCCACAGCCACAGATCATGAGGTCTTCACAGCACAGCTAATTTGTCTCCTTATGCTTGCTCATTTTTACTGCATTCTGCTTTTTAAGCCCATCAAAACTACATTTCTTTGCTCTTCATATTATATGAAGTAACGATCTGCAGAAGAATATCAAGGGTTGCCCCACAAGTTAGTTCACAAGTAAAAGCAACTTTTCACGTTAAGTTCCTTAGTTTTACAGGCCACCCATTCTCATCATCACAATGGGAGTCTAAGTGCTTAGAGAAGGTTTCACTGTTGCCAGACCAGACAAGATCTGTGCAAGACACTCAAACTGAATCTACCCACCCATAATGCCAAGCATTCTGGCCATCAATCCCTGTGTCTTTTGGGTAGGACACTGCAGGATGCAGGTCAGCAGCATGGCTGGAAGGTAACGGAAGGAAGTGTGAGTGGAGAGGACTCCAGAGGATGGTTACTGGTGTCAGGGGGACATGGCAAGCTGGACAAGGAACCAGAAGACAAGAAAACAGATAAAGCATTAAAACTATACTATAAACCAGAACTTTAACCTATTTCTAGTTGTCCGACAACTAAACACTCAGGCTGGAGTGTTAAGTCTCACACTCTGTGAGCGACAAGCCTGATTCCCAAGCAAAGCTCACTGATCAGTATCTGCAAGGCCAAGGATACTCACAGGTGACACCCAGCAGGGTGTTGCGTATAAAAAAACACACTCAAATTGTAAATGCTGTTTTCTGCAGACAAGACAAATTATTTTAAGCACAGTAAGAAAGAAATATTCAAAACGAATCATTTAACATTCATATTAAATTATATATTGAAGTAGTTTTGATGCAGTTTTGATTACAAAATATTTAGGCGGGGGGGGGGGGGGGGATGCACCCTGAGTGACGGCTTGACTCAGCTAAACAAAATGGCCTGTTTTGTCGCTAATATTGTTATTTTTTCACATGTATGATGAATCATAGTACAGGTCCATCACTTGGCCCTTTGCCTGTTTAATGTCAATATCACAGACTTGTTGAGGAAAAGTGTTTACATAACATCTCTGCTGGGAGTTTGTCAGGTGTTTTTCTGTGAGATACAAAAACAGCTAGTAATAGCCTCCCTGGAATGTAGCTGCTTTTATTTTTGAATCAGTAATTGCTTTCATGATTGAAGTAAATTTTTTACATTTACCAAGCAGAAATTTAACTTTTACTGAATTGTATTACTACTGGGCAATAAATCTTGGGTTTCTGGTACCAATCAAATGAAAGATCCAATTAAATTATATTTAAACTGAAAAATGAGCTACAGACATCAGCTGTATATCCTATTATTATCACAATTAGTGATAAAAAAGATTTATTAATGCACTTTTAAAAATGTCATCTTTGCATATGATTATTTTGCTATGATTATCCACAATGGGGTCAAACAGCAGTGGATAATAACTGTGCTTATGCCCGATCCCTGCTTTATATTAAAGTGATCTCCCAAGCAGCCTCCTGATCTTCAGGATCCGTTCCCAAACACAATGGGCAAATTGACCTGGAGTATCAGAGGTGTGTCTGCCCTTTGTATCGCGGCCTCCGTCTGTTTGCTAAAGCATGCTCTCCATTTAGGTCCTTCCTGTGGCCTCGCAGACACGCTCCGTCCTGCACGTCACTGTAATCTGCCCTCCTCGGCGAGGCCCTGCGGGCCCTTTGTGTACACGGGCGGCCGTAAACTGACGCACCCGGGTGACCTATGAAGTCACGTCACTGCACGCCGCGCGCCGCGGCCTTCCGGGCTCAATGGGGCCCGGCAGGTGTCTGCACTTCACCCCCGGCTCCTTTCAGATGGTCCTCATTCATGGAAAGCCACCCAGCCCTTCAGCCGACGAGGGCCGCGGCCTCAGCTTTATCTAGTCACGGGGACAGAAGTTCCCTAACAAGGAGGACGGGGAGCAGGCGCGCATTCAGACAATCGGGCACCGTAATATGCTCTTTGTGAGGCAGCCATGTACTCATTGTTGCACTCGTGGCGTTTTTCTGCTTTGAGAGTGAACTGAAAGGCCTTATTTACATTCCCATTTAGCCGCATACGGAGTCGGCCTTGGCCACTGCCTAGCTTGAGGGCTGAATTATTGTCACTGGTGCATTAGGGGAAATTAAGGATTAATAACTGGGTAAACATGGAGGTAATCTCCGGGGGTGGGGGGTGGATGTTGCCTTTCTTTGGGAAGCTTTTCAGAGAGAGGTAAACTGACCCCCCCATGGAGGGAAAACAAAAGTTTTCATTGTTAAATACCGTGTATTTGACATTGTCCTTTAAGTGCCACGTCTGCTCTGAGCAATGAATTTATTTTATTTCATTACTATAAAAAATTTATTCACTTTTATTCTTGCATGCCAGAAAATTCAGTGCCAGGGTTTATTCTTCTGAACACAATGTGATTCTTTAAATATTTTATGTTTCAGTTTGGTTTAATGGTTTAATTATGGATTTGCATAATGACTTACCACTAATCTTTGTTAAACAGCAATAGATCCATGTTCAATCTGTCTATATTTTATTTACAAACACATGCCCTCCCTGTGACCCTTTCCAGGGTAAAAGCTCGAAAGATGGATGGATGGAATTATATGCTCTGAGTATGTTATATAAAAATGTGTTACATATAACGTGACATGTATGTTATACAATTATATATAATTATATAAGGTAGGTGTGCCATTTTAAACTTTTAATTGCAAGTTTGCCTGGTGTAACAGGAAGTGACTTCAGTATAAATAAAACTGAATTCCCATCACTCGTGGCGTCTGACTCCTTCAGGACTGACACCCTGTCACCGCGACACAGAGCTCACAGAACCTCAGGCAGATTTGTGGCACCAACTTCCAGGCACTCGCACATCTGAAATACGGTGGTGTGTTAATGCCGGATCTTCGTAAATCACCCTCGCGGCTCCTCACCGTCCTTCGCTAGCGTCACCCACCTGTCTGAAACAGGAACCACAGATTCTTTAATTATGCAAGCAGAACTATTTATGTGAGAGCCCACTGCCTCGCCTTGGACGCGCCCCTTTGCCGTACAAACTAATTTAACATGCACAGAAAACTATCCACTAATAAGCAACTGCTAGCTGTGTCAGAGTGGGCGGGGCCGTCACCTCCCAGCTTTGCGGTCCTGGGTTCTGATTGGACACTGCATGCAATGGCAGAGATTTCCTCTGAGTACTCTGCTTTCCTCATGCAATCCAAAGAAACGCCTTCTAGGTTCATGGGCGTGTTTCTATTTCTCTTCATGACAGGCTTGCTGCCATGTACCCCTCCTGTAAGCGTGCGAGGTGTCATCTCCCGCTGGATACACCCCCTCCAGGGCAAGAAGTTTATTGAAAGATATTGAGGTAGAATTCCTGGCAAGTGCCTCAGAGCACTGAGATGATGCCTTTCAGCTAGATGGCAAATTCAGCCGCAAGACCTCGGGATCACTAATCCATCAAAGTTCTGTGAAGCAACAGACAGGGCTCTCCCTCTGTGAGGATGACCACAGCAGTCAGAGTGGCTGGCCCGCAGTTTAATTGAGGTAATTTAATGTAATCTGAGCAAACGTCAGACGCAGTGCAGCGATGAATGAGATGGATGGTGGAACAGCTGGTGTCAGAGGCAGGGCAGGAAGATCAGAGGTGTCGCATCGTTTGCGAGAGCTGTCCAGTGACACTGTTAGCTCGGGGGCAGCCTGCCCTAACCCTCCCATCCACCAAACCGTGCTTCATTTGCAAGGATTGCAACAGATAGCTTAAACTCAGGGGCTCTTCCAGTATCTCTGACCCTTTCGCACTCGGCGACCCGGCCAATTTTTCTCCTTACGCATCCTCACAGCACAGAACCTCGCTGCTTTGATGTGCACAAGTGACCCGGATTTGCGCTCGGAGAAATTAATCTCCCCGGTTCACCCTTCACTCCCCGTTAGCTGTAACAAGGACTTCCTATGCTGCTGCCCCACCGAGTTCACTTAATTATGATAATTACTCGCATGTGATCTGAAGGGGAGGGGGGTGTGACTTATTAATCGCAGTTTAGGCCTTTCATCTGTCATCTCTAGGTGAATTGGGACAGTTGCTGCGACCACATTGTTCACGTTTATGGTCACATGATGCTTTTTAAAATAGGACATGAGCATAAGTACACAGTCACTAAGTGAAACAAATCTAAGGCACAAGACAACAAGAAAAGAAACAAGAAACAAAGAAATAATAGTACATGTAGATAGCCTCACAATATAGCCATCCAAGTCAAAATCCATCCATCCATCCATCTCCTAGCCATTCATCCAGTACACTGTCATGGTCAGCCTGCAGCCTGCCACAGGACGCATAGGGCGTGAGGCCCCCCCGTTAAAAAAAAACCCAGTGTGACGACAAGGCAAGGGGTGTTTCCCAACACCAAGAATGCAAAGATCATACTTGTGGTCTTGTCAAGATCGCTCTTGCTAATTTGCCATGCAAGAACAAATCTGAGATGCAATGAATCATGGGATTGGTCTCTTTTGCCGGGGATGCAACTGATGTATCCTAGATATTTGGGGCGGGGTAAGAACGACATCCAGGGATTTTTACTGTCCTCTGTACTTCTGTTCTTAGTACTGGAACTGGTCTTCAGTGAAAGTGAAACACTGTCATTGTTGACCCACCACAGCACAGCAACAATATGAGTCCTCGGCATCTAAGTCATATGTGACGGCAGGGGGAAGCTATTATTTAGCAACCAGGGAGCAGTGCATAGGGGTGGTACCTTGCCAGTTGCGGAATCAAACCAGCAGCCTTCCCATAATATGCTCCCTTCCCTAACCACCATGTCACCACCTCCTGCAACAGAAGATGATGCAAAACAGGTACATGGGAACACAAGTATGGTCAGGTACGCAGCTCGAGATACAGCCAAAGGTGTATAGAGTAGAGAAGTAAAGATGCAGGTGTTTACAAGATCTGGGGCAGATGGGTAAGATTAGAAAAACACTGCAAATTCAGGGTGGGGGTAAGAGAGCAAGAAAACAAGGGAATCCAGACATAGAGAGTGAAAGGGGGGAATGCAGCAGGATGCAAAAAGAGGAAAAGAAAAAACAGAATCTATATATAAACATGGAATCTGTGAAAAATATATTTGCCTGCTTTTACTTTGAAACATGCCTAGGGGTGAATTAGAAGCTGTGGATGCCAGTCAGCTGTAAGGCAATACATCCCAGTTCACCCTCATCTGAATCATTTCTTCTTAGGCAGTAATAAAAATTATAATAACAGTTAATCTTCTGATGTCTCTTACTGGGGGCCGGGTGTCCCGTCCCGCAGCGACACGCTCCCCCTTCACAGGGCTCTTGTCGTTTCTTCTGTGAGCTGCGGTCCCTGTTCCACCCGCCTGTCCCACCCCAAAGGAAACCTGGAGGGAGCATATCCAGCCAACGGTAAGGACCCACTTTAACCCAAGGCCCCTCAAAGACCCCGGTTTAACCCCTCAGACAAGAGCAGTGGTGACCCTGTCTAATTACCCGGAAGCATTCTTTACCCTTTGTATCTATCTACTCTGTGGAGACCCAGGAGGATCGCTGACCGGTCTCACTGGTGGTCTGGGCTGGAAGTAGCCCCGTGGCGGGACTGTCAGAGAGCAGTGCCGCTCAGTCGTCCCACTCAGCCATCCCACCCCACACCCTTTGTCATCCTGCCCCGCCGGCCACTCCCCCTTTTCCTGACCTCCAGCTTCCTCAAATCTGTCACTCCCCAGCTGCTGCACATGCCTGCATCCCACACCTGCCATGTCACCACAGTGCCGCACCTTTGCTGCCTTCCAGCTTCAGTCATTAATAGCTTTAATTGATTGCATTTACCATGAAGGACTAATTTACAGTTTGACTGGCATGAAAGGACAGGGTAATTTTTCTGAAATATATTCAGTGATTCAATATTTTGAAATATGCATTTCTTAATTTCCATTTTTTATTCATATTATTATTGTAGTTGTTATATGTTTTTAAATCTGTATATTTCCTGTTTATGAAGACATTTAAATTTTTTACTTTTTATTTATTTATTTCACTTTCAGCTGGAATTCATCGTAAACAAGCGCCATTCATATTTATCTATAAACCAGGTATCTTCTTTAATACATTATTTAAGTAAAAAGAAACAGATGACAATGCATCACTGAAGATATGTGCTGCATTGATGCAATGAAATATGATTTGCATTGGCTGTCATTTAAGCACTAGCTGACAGTGCCCCCCCCCCTCCCCATCTCTGCCCTGCCCACCCAGATCACAGCAGTGGGGGCATGGGCGGCCCCACTTGCGGCTCCTAATTGCGCCACGCTCAGACGGCAGGTGTGCCGGCTGCCTAAGGAGGCAGTGTGGAGGAAAAACGAAAGGGGTCACGTTCCCTGGTGATACAGGCGCGTCCGCCTGACCCAACAGCAATCCAAATGCCCAGCCAATCACAGCGTGAAGCATTCACTCATTCCCAGCAATAAAACCGTACGCTTTCTGAGTCAGCCGATTAAACGCATTACAGTTACCTCATGCCTTTTCCGCTAGTCACCATTTCATTCCCGGAGACTGGGGCTATGAATCCCACATTACACAAAGGCAGAACGCTTTATTCTCATGATTTACATAAAATGCAATTACATTTGTGAACACATGATACAAGAAAAAAATAGTGGAAATTATAATACGGACCCGCTCACTTCATTATTCCAGTGAAATACTTTGGCACTGTTGGTTTGTTTATTTATTATTTCATTTTTTATTTAAAAAAAATTGCACACAAGCCACGTGTCAAGGGGGACAAACATCCCCTCATCGAGGTCTTAGGACAGAGGACTTATCAAAATTAATTCTGTGAGACAAATTTGTTTTCAGGACGGGCATTTCTGTGGACGGACCTGAGGCGTTAGGACCTTGGGCAGCAGCCGTTTCTGCTACGGGTGGCGTCCAGTGATTTACAGACTCAAGGCACTTAATATATAATGCAATATTTTGCACTGTTCCATTTGTCACACGAACTGGGACACGGATTACGGCTCCTGGCAGCACAAGTGTCCTGGGAGCTGCTGGGAATTACGCTAAAAGCGCCCCCGCAGCTGGCTTGGGGACCGAGCTCGACCCGGCCATCGGATCTTTGTTCCAGACCCCTACCCCCCAGCAATTCTCCCTGCCATTTTTTTTTGTTTCACTTGATCCACTCGGGGCTAAATTGTGGGGCGGCAGCCTGATCTGCATATTGGGGCGGGGGCACCCCAGAGTGGGGAGCCTGGTTAGCAGCCCACTCTAATTTTCCGTGACAATTCCCGGGAGGGGTGGAGCCTCGCGGGTGACTAAATGGGCCATATTGCTGTCCCACTGGGCGCAGGCCTGTTGTTTTGACAAGTCCCTCTCACCGTTTATCAATCAGGCCCACAATGGGTGGGGGGGGGCACCCAGCATGTAATTCCGGTGCGTCAACCGGTGACACCCCGCCAGGACGAGTACAAGCTCTGTTATTCAATTTGGACCCTTGTTAGCATCCAGGCCCCCTTGTTGCCCCCCCCCCTGCCATCCACGCGCCGCAATGAAAAGGGGGGTGGGGCCAGTTACAAGCAGCAGTTTTAATTAGCGCCACGGTGGCGCTATAACTCACCAGCCATCTTTTGTCAGAGGTAGGGTCGTGTCAGGCAGCCCCCCCGCCACCGTGACCCTCCACGCCTGGCATCTGGAAGCTTCTGAGGGATGAGGCGATACCATGGGCGCGGCGTGTTTGAACGTGCGGGAAACACTGCTTTACGTTTTACATTTACACTAAACACAAAGGTTATAGCAAAAAAATACATCCCAGTGACCAATGTTGCATTTGGATTTTTTTTAATTTAACTTTATTAACAAAATGCAGATATTGCTTTTAGAGCAGTAGACTTTTTAGGTTATTCCTTTTCGCTGATTTGTCACCTGTCTCTTTGTGTGGTCACTCTTTACTCTGTGCTGTGGTTACTCTTTCTGTGTGATCATTCTCCTTTCTGTGGTGTTTTATTTCCTGTTTGGTGTGATGACTTTTCTATTAGTGGTGTCAAAATACTTTCTTCTTTGTGGTTTGAACAGTCTTTCCTCTGTGTTGTGATCATCTTTCCCTCTATGGTGTGATCACTCTCCCATCTATGATGTGATCTCTCATCCCTCTGTGGTGTGATCACTCTCCCATCTATGGTGTGATCTCTCATCCCTTTGTGGTGTGATCACTCTCCCATCTATGGTGTGATCTCTCGTTCCTCTGTGGTGTGATCACTCTCCCATCTATGGTGTGATCTCTCGTCCCTCTGTGGTGTGATCACTCTCCCATCTATGGTGTGATCTCTCATCCCTCTGTGGTGGGATCATTCTCCCATCTATGGTGTGATCTCTCGTCCCTCTGTGGTGTGATCACTCTTTCCTCTATAGCGTGATCACTCTTTCCTCTGCGGTGTGCGATCACTCTCCTTGCTTTGTGTTGGCACCAGGCCCTGTGAAAGCTTACATTCCTGTGGTTTCACGTGTTCAAAGGGAGCCATGTCACAATGGGACAGCCTTAAGAAGCTCAAGCTTAAAGCATCTCACTAAAGGCCATGTTTGCAGAGAGCAGCTCATTGTTTACCCGCCTATTTAACATCCCCGTTACAGGAAGCACTTCACCAAGAATTCAACTGAGATGGATTAAGACATTTTAAATAGATCAGCTAGGTCACAAAACCAGAATAAGTTATGGTCCTTACGACACGTGGCATCCGCTCAGACAAACCAAACACGCACAATGTTTTCATTCTGCTTCAGGCGTAAATGGGGAAGATTAAATGGCCTAATTGGGTAAATGTTTGGATTTTCACCGCTATTATGATTAGGTCTCTTTCCAGATATGTTTCCATTCTTTGATGCTCTCAGCAGCTTAGTCCATTACTCTGAATCTTGCAAATGATTTTTTGATTTCTACGTTTGTCACTGACATTTTATTTACTCAGCAGATGCTTTTATCCAAAGCAACAAATTGTTTTTTTTTTGGAGAATGCAGGGGGAGCCAATCCCCGGAGCAAACTGGGGTTAAGGGCCAACCACAGGATTCAAACCAGCAACATTCCAGTCACAAGAATAGTGTCCTAACCGCTGAGCAACAAAACACCCATTTTTTTATGTCTAAACTCTGAACTCCGGCAAACTGAAAATTTGCTTTGCATAGGTTCCCGCTAGCCAGCATGCGCTGCTGTCTTGCAGCTCACAAGGTTGCAGCTAATTAGCCGCGTGGGCCCAGCCTTTAACGCTCCCGCAGGCTGCCGCTACCAGCCGTGAGTCTCCGGCTGGGGCTTGTTAGCCACCCCGCGCCCCGCGCACAGCTCCAGCCATCTGCCCCGCTGGCTTTTAACCCCACGTTGCTTTGTCTCGCCCGTGAGGCCCTCAGACACTTGATTTATCGGCGAGCAAAGTGCTGCCCGGGGGTGGGCTGGCTGGTCCTGCAGGGAGGGGGCGCATTGCTGTATCCTCGACCTCCCTCCGTCCCCCCACACCCCCGCCCAGGACTACAAACGATGTCACGTCTGTTCGCAAGTTAATTCCGGAAAGCCCTGACTAAGATTCATAGCTTTGCCGGCCTCCATTACGCTCGGCACTCCCCCGCTCCCCCGCCCCCGGCTGAGTGTGCTGCCGTTTCCTGGCCTTAGCGTCACGGAAAGCGATCAATAACTACAACGCGCAAGTGTAAACATTTGGGGCATTTTAACGTGTCAAAATGATTGGATCAAATATATGCGCGTGACCCCAATACAAATCATTTTAACTGTTGCTGGCTAACGCCCCCCCCCCCCCCCCCCCCACATACACACACCATATTAAAAATGTTGAAAATACATCCTTGTGCAAATTATGTCCCCATACAAAACGCAGGTCATAAAATCAGGCCCAGACATCAGCCCACACCTGTTCTCCGGTTGGCTCCGGGGACACTGTTTACGCCTGCAATATTTGCGCGTTTGTTTTATGACTTGCTTTAATATTTTGGTTTAAATGGAAGTTCAGTCGGCAAAGTGTTACAAAGTGTATTTCCATAAATTTGCCTAATGTAACAATTTACTTCAAAAAGACCATTTTATCCCACACCGTGGCCCAGTCCCCTTTCATCGCCAACCCCTGATTTTAATATAAAAGTCTTTTTTAAGGCACTCTGAACTCGACCCAACACAAAAAGGCTGGAGCGCATTCTCTGGCGGCTTTGGGGGGACGCTGGGTAAACAATGAAATATTCATCATGGGGAGACAAATGGCAGAGGCAGTGAGGGGGCACTGAATTATACAGGCAAGGTTGTGGTGTAATTAAATTAGGACACAGGGCCCACCCTGGGCAGCCAACTGCTGGGGGCTGTGGTCCTGCTGCCTCTTCCCCCAAGCTCACCCCCACCCTTAAAAAAACGCTCTCTCTTTCGACCATGGAAGGAGTAAAACACAAGACATACCACAATTATGCCTCATGATAAAAAATAGAGAGATATATTATAT
>JAODKL010000040.1:4137251-4164466 GCA_026780765.1 Petrocephalus schoutedeni
TTCGACCATGGAAGGAGTAAAACACAAGACATACCACAATTATGCCTCATGATAAAAAATAGAGAGATATATTATATAGCCTCTGCATTTTAAAATCAGTCATTTTCTATTAATATGAGGCAGACTGATATATTACATTTTATTTATTTAGTCGACACTTTTATCGAAAGTGATGTACGTTCAAGAGAGCTGAGTCAGTCAGGCCCTGTAGCAATTAGGGGGTTAAGGGCCTTGCTCAGGGGCCCAACTATAAAATCACTCTGTCGACCCACAGATTTCAACAGCCGCCCGCTGAACCACACACCGCTCCAAAAGAAAAGCAATAACATATATAAAATATATAAAAGGGCATTATTTATTCTGCTAAAGTTTGATGTTTAAGCTCAGTGACATAACTCAGGAGACACATAGACTCCTACGAGGAAACCAGACGAGGTGAAAATGAACGTTTCCATCTAACAGGTGGCTACACTGATCTCGAGAGGTTCCTCCCTGCTCCCCCAATCCTGACCTTGCCTTCGACAAGCTTGGTCCTCCTTTCCTTCATAACTCCTCTCACACCTCTTTTCGCTTTCGTGTTTTCTTTTTGCCCTGGCCGACACTCAGAGAGGTGCGTCTGCTACTGTATGTGTCTCTGTGGGGGCGGTTCTGGGGCTCGGATTGGTTCTCTAAATCCCCCGGGGAAGACGCGTGTTGATTGGCTGAAATGAAGCTCCAGGCCCAGGCTGAGAGGCCTGGCTGGTGGGAGGGTTAAGTGTATCATTCAATGGAATTACACTGTGAGTGACAGGAAGGGGCCAGGGGGCCCCGTGTCGCTGTCCCATCTGGTCCTCTAAAGAATACCTTGTGGTAATTATCCCCCCCCCCCGCCCCAGCTGGCTTTGTCCTGCCTGCCGCCCGTCCAGCCAGGTGCTGCCGGGTCCCGCTGGGTCACCATGAGCGGGCACCTCAAGCCGGACCCAAGGCCAGCCCCAGATTTATTCCAGGGTTCTGAACAAACACAGGCAGGGCTATGAAATGGGATTAAGCCAAGAGCATGTGGGATGTTGCGGCTTTCTCTGATACTGTTCCATTTATTTTATTCCTCCTGGGGGGGCTGAGTCTTTTTAGTGAGAGGGAAAGTCAAGGAAGGGAGGACTACAAGGGATTTAGCACCAGTGGATTTGGCCTTTTTAAGATAATAAGTGAACGTTTCACCTGTAACACCTTTATTTACTGAAATGTAATCAAAAGCTTGTCCTCTGAATTTTGTCAGGTGTTAGTTGATGATGCTGAAACCCCAATTAGTGGCAACCGCCAGCCACAAACAACACTTTGGTAGCACTCGGGGTCTGTGGGGAGGGTGTGGGGGCAAATAAGCAGCCCAAGAAAGCTGGGGCTGCCACCTGGACAAGCATATAACAGGAATTTCTATTGATGCAAAATGCCGGTTTGTCAAAACGCGTTAAAGAGGACCTGCATCATATTGGCCGGTTTTGATAGAAGAAAAGCCATGGACTCAGACAGGGTAGAGGCTCTGCCCCCCCTTCAGGAGAGCTAAGGCCAGACACTCACAGGGTGACACCAAAGCAGAAGAACTAATGTAGGGAGATATTCAGCACCAGAACTGGGTGTAACCTCCATACGTACCGCCAGACCATCTTTGGTGACACAAATCAGGATTATCAGCTTGTTCGCACTACTAACACATGAAAACAGCAATTTATGTTTAATTACTGCTGCTAATTATCTACACCTGTCAACCTGAGACACGGGAAATCAAAAGATTAAAAGTGGTATTGCTACACTGCCGTAAAAGGATATCTTTGATTGAATTCTTAGTGAACATTGATTTGATGAAAGAACTTATCTTCTTTCTCTTAATTTTCCTTTTGGATTAAACAATTTGTAGGATCAATTTCTAAAATTTTAATTTAATCTTGTCATGTCTTACCATACGCATTTATCCCGTTAATCTCCATACATGCCTAATCTGTTACTGCTGATTTGCCATGCATATCTACTGCAGCAACACAACAAAAGCTACACAAACACATTGCAATTGAAAACTCTGCCTGTCTGCTACTGGAGTATTTACTGAAGCTATTCACAGTAAGTACCGTGCTCAAGAACAAGAGCAATTACCCCCCAGGGACTCAAACCCGCAACCTCTCGGTCATAAGGCCGCACGCTTAACCACTACACCACCTGCTGACCTTTGGCTAGGCAGATTGGTCACCATGGGAACAGACACTAAGGGTGATACTTGGAATTGAAGATGACCACGCCAGGATCATGATTAGTGACCCCAATTTGTCCATTATGTACCCAGGGTGATAATGGCGTTAATTATTTGTCTGCGACAAGATCTTCCTTGAAGTGAAACTGCCATTTTGCTAAATTTTCCAAACATGCCATTTACAGTTTAAAGCCCAGAATAAACTGCAGAGTTGCCATTAAATTGTCTTCCTTATAACAGGAATGTTATGTTTTCCATATTTAAAAACTGGGACAGTAGAAAATCACTAATGGGACGACTCTTTAAGTCTCACAGCCTTTGCCTCTTTTTTGTCAGTATCAGCATGTAAAACATTCTTATCACCGAACGGCTGGGCTCCCTCAAAACAATGTTACTCAGGTGATAGCTTCCCGTTTACACAAAGACACACCTGCTTTCCAGTCCATGATAAAGCCACAAACACCTTGATAAGCTCTACAAGTGAAGGTGTTACGGCCAGGGGTTACTGCGAATGCATTTGCGGCAGCCGTGTCCTGTATAAGACCAGGTCACAGATATGGAGAGACTCCACTCCGCTCTGATGCCGCAAGCACTATTGATTCTTGATTAACCCGGAGAAATAGTGAACCTTGAAGCGCTGCCAACTAGCCAAGCCTGAGATAAAGCATTTATTTCTTGATCCGGCCGGTTAGAAGCACCCCATGCCTGACCTCTGGCTTCCGCTCACTGCATTGATACATGTGCACTCCTTGAGATCATTATGTTATTCTTGTAAGTACTTACTATGTCTTTACTATAAGCAGTAATGAATACAGCTTCAATCAAACAGAAGCACAGTGCTGTAGCGGCACTATGATTGGTAATCAATGCCCAAATGAAGGTCTCGACCTTCATTTGACTGCAAAGCTCCCGATATGTTATGAGTTTCCCTGAACATCATCAACTAGAAAGTACAAATAAGGTTTCGTATGGTCAGTCTAAATAATTTCTTTCAAAAGAAAATTAAATCAAGTTCAATCAATTTACAGACTTGTGTTTTTCTAAAGCCTTATGGCTATGAATGATAAAACTAAAAACAATAAATAAAAAATAATTAATAAAAGAGCACATACAAAAAGAGTGGTTGATAGCACAGCTGATAAATATTATTATTAATGTGATAATAATTTTCTATCATGGCTTAAATCCAAGGACATCATTTCATTTTTAAACTACATTTTTAATATATGCAATGCAGCATTCTCAAATAGAATGCCTTTCTGTTATTTTAATTGAATATATATATTTTTAATTGCAATGAAGGGTGACTACAGTGTTTCTTCTGGGCCAATTTGTTTAATGAACAACACAGTATTAGCGAGATTAAAGACCCGCCAGGTACTTCTGGCTCTTAATGAAGATTTAATTACATAAATTGACCTTCAGCGCACAAAAAAGGCTATTTATTGTGCTGAATTGTACGCAGTTCCCTTCCAGCCCCATTGCTGATAGACTTGCTGAGTGTATTTAATTAAACTCGTCAGGCGAATGGCTGCATAGATCTGTTATTGCAGATGACTGGCGCAAACATCTGCATTTCCACCAATCACGTTCAGGGATGCATTTTGCCCAGTGATGCTGATGTACATACAAAACTCTGTGCCGTTTCCCGCTTATCTGTTAATGATAGAATAAACTGTCATAGGCAAATTGTGCATGAAATTGGAGCTAATTGAATAAAGTGATCCATTTTATGCTATTGTACATCCCAGACATAAACACACAAACATTTAAACGCCATAAAGGTCAGATCAGTGGATAGGGACCAGCCAATGACACAAGGCCAAATGAATTACAACACGGACATCAGACTCCGCCCTCCCGTGACCCTTGTCTTTGTTTGTCCAATCAGCACATGCAGGCTGCAAACAGCAAAAGGAGGTGACATCGGCGGCGCTGGGGGCGCCCGGGCCTGCCACGTGTCCCCTCATGCTCCCAGCTGTCCTTCAGGATGAGCGGGTTAAAGCCCATCGAAGCGAGCTGATTAGCCCAGTCGGGAAGGTGCAGAGTCAGCTGGACAGGCACTGCCGGAAAGGGGGCCGTCCAGCCTGCTAAGTGGCAGGGGAGGGGCTGACAAAATGAGGCAGTGACCTTTCCCTCTGCACTGGCCAGGAGGCCAGCTGAGGAGCCCTAGGGATGCAGGGTAATGATCACTCAGTTACACAGCCTGCAAAGACCACAGAGCCCGGCTGGCTGCAGAAGGAGAAGCTGGAACGAGATCAAAGTCCCTCAAAACTCAAACTGGCTAACCCACACTTATTTCACTGCTGACTTTTTTCAACACCAATCAGTGACCCACTGAATCCCGAAATGAATGCAAATGTACTAATATAATCTGCACAAATAGCTTATTCATATTTTCTTCGACGCTTGAAAGCAGTATGTTCTGGCAACATACTTAAGTATGTAACTTTGATAGGAACTTCATTGCCAAATCTGATTTCCTGCGGTACAGAAACAACACAGCAATAAACACCTGCAATTAGTACCTAGACTATAAAGTACTTATGAGTTAATAAATTGCTATCCAAGCTTAGGAGTCAATAAATTAAATAAATTATTTTTGTAAAATGTCAGGTACTGTAGAGATTGATGTAGAGCAGGGGTGCCCAACTCCAGTCCTGGAGGGCCAGAATCCAACACAGTTCTCAGATTTCCCTGCTGAAACATACCTATTAAAAGTGGTAATTAGCTGATTAAGATGTGTTTGTGCAGGGAAATCTGCAAACTGTGTTTTTTGTGTGGATTCTGGCCCTCCAGGACTGGAGTTTGGCACCCCTGATTTGGAGGTTTTGTAATATAAGTGCAAAGAATGCGATTAAATCCTGCCAGTTTAAGTATATAAGTATTGCCCAACACAAACAGTCACTCAAATTATCATGCTTAAAATCAAAAACTAATTACCATTTGGCAACAGCATTTATCGGCCAAACAAAAATATCAAAACACAGTACATTAAACACAGAGGAGTTAAAGAACAATTAATATAATTGTGTAAATGATACATAAATGTCGTTATCAGCATGAAGTACAGGTCAAGTGTGAGTTATTCAATCCAGCCAAAATATAGAAGCTCATAACATTTATACGCTACTTTACTGTTTGTTTTTTTCTCTCCTTATTAGCTCACTGGAAATGTCCAGGTTATTAATACCTGCAATTAACAAAAGTCCTGAAAGCAATTTAATCCGGGGCTTTAGTGTCAACTGCTTTTCCTGACAGGCTAATTAATGTTGAAACTATTCATTATTCATTTACACAACCTGTACTTACATTCTAGCGTAGCTTTATTCTGTTTGGTGAATGATGACACTGCCAATGAGTCTATAAAGGCCGCAAGATGAGGGAGGCTGATGAGGGGCAAAGCCGCGGCTTTCGGACGAATTGTTTGTGTTTATTCCCACCCGCATGGCCAGCAGATACAGGGGATACATGCAAGGCGAATGCGACGTCAGTGACCAGCGAGCGCAGGAAAACCAGCGCCGCCCCTCGCACCAATCTGACGGATGCAGGAAAGGCTGTCGGCCTTTGCTCTCACCAAAGTAAATTCAGCTGCCAAATCTGGTCCGTAGTGGTGGGGGGGAGGGGCATGAAATGGGATTACTGGGATTACTGGGATTACCAGAATCCCTGCTGACAGGAAACAGGGACGCCCTTCTCTCTGTGTCTGCCAGTACAGAGGGGTGGGTCAGGGGTTCACGTTTCCGTGCAAATGTCACACCTGCAAATTTATTCACGGCATCCACACCAGCACTGTGCACTGCAGGTATTTTCTTTATTTTTATTGTTGGGTCTGCAATACGCCAACTGTCATCGGGATGTTATTGTATAATATCCCTCCTTCAGCTACCCAATTGCTTCTCAAGTACAGGGTTGGGGGTGGGGGGCTGCAATGCAGAGTACAAGGCCAGGGACACCCCCAGAACAGGATGTCAGTTCAAGGCTAGGCTCATACATTCATACTCAAGCTATAATAATTTGAAATTAGAGTGTTAAATAATTTGCTTTTCTATGTTTACATGTACATGCTTTGCCTTTGTGAATGTCAGGTGTATCGCAAGCCCACAGCATCACTCAACCCAGCGAGTCAAGCAGTCCAGGGTGTCACACAGACCAGTGTGTCACGCAGTCCACAGTGTCAAACAGCCCATCATGTCACGCGGCGCACATTGTCACACAGCCCAGGGTGTCACACAACCCAGTGTGTCATGCAGTCCACAGTGTCACGCATCCCATCAGGTCACGCAGCTCACATTGTCACACAGCCCAGTGTGTCATGCAGTGCACAGTGTCACGCATCCCATCAGGTCACGCAGCTCACATTGTCACGCAGCCCAGGGTGTCACACAGCCTGCTGTGTTACACTGCCCAGAGTGTGACACAGCGTGTAATTTCATGCACCCCTGCATGTACTGTTCACACAGCTTGTAGATTTGCATACAGCACCCAGCGTCTGCCTCCCCACCCAGGGGCCATCTGAAACCCAAGACGGGTATAACAACCAGATCGTAAGCATCCTTCCCCGGTGAATGGCTTTATCTGTCTGATTTAACAAACATCCTATTATAAGCTGCGACTGATTGTGCGGCCCCCTTTCACAGCGACGAGATCAAGTCCTTTTTTATGCTCCAGACATCTGCTGGTACTTGCTGGACGCCCAGGAACACAGCACAGAGGTAGCCCTTTAACCTGATCACGTAGGTATTCTGCTTGCAGTCTTTCAGAATGTTTTGTTTGTTTTATTTGCAAAGCAGGTGTTTTATAACCATTAGGCTAATAGCACCGTCGTCCCTAGGCTGAAAGCAAATAGAAACAAGCTAAAGCTAAAGTGAGCACCCCCCCAAACCCCTCAATGGAACCATCTGGTGACATGATTAAAAAAAAAAAGCGACAGTGTGTAGGGGAAGCTGTTTACCTTAGGCCACATACTTGTGTTTCATAGCAAAACCATAGGTAGAGGACCAGCCACCATGAGGTTTTTTTATTTCTGGCGGGTCTAATTACATGTCTATATTTTCGGTGGTGTGGACAGTGCATCTGTTTAGCATGATGTTCTGTTTGCTTGACATGGGCTGGAGTGAGACTTTATTTTTTAAGCTCATGGGTGGATGGATGATGGAAAGTCTAGTATTTTTATTTCCTAACCTTGTCTTCAAATTTTCTAATTAAAAAATAAATGGTGGAAAGGTTCTTTTCTACAATGTATATATGATCGTTAACAGTAGAAAGTACTAATTTTATTATGGTTATATTGCATTTATAGCCATTTCCACCAGTTATATATAAAGATATTCAGATAAAGAAATAAATATAATCAAATATTCAGCTCCTGAAACAAAGTGCATGGAGGTAATGATTTATACATTTTGTAATGCTTGATAAAATGCACCATTGTCAATGTTCTTTTGTTGATGCTGAATTGTGGTAAGATATCACTGTTACATTTAATGTACATCTAATCAAATAATGAAATGTAAGTACACAAAATTTAAATGCAGTATGCTAGAAAAAAATAAAAATGACACATAACCACAATGGAGTTTGATTATTGCAAAGTTTCAAAGTTCAGCATAAATTCTCAGCTTTAGTCCAAATTCATATTCATTTCACATTTGCACCAAAATCAGCATTGATCAGACCAATTTTTTGTACAAGTATTCAAAATAATTTCATAATCGTGTGTTTGTTTTTTCAGAGGGAAAAAAATGAATTGAACTGATAAATTGAAAAAATATTGATCATTAAGACTCATAGTTACTGGGCAACAATGAATCGTAAACAATTATTTTTCTTGCGTTTCTTAGCAAATAGCAGAGCTATTAATTTATAATGGGGCATTTTGTCTGGCTGTGGGTATGAAATATGCATCAACACCCTGTAATATTCGTCCCAGTAAAAGTCAGGGCCATAATTGATTTATACACCGCCGTTCAGCCAGGAAGTTTTCCGCCGGGCTGACGGATTGCCGCGCACGCCGGCGGGTTTAATACCGCGACAAACATCTCGCCGGCAAACGCCAGTAGGATAATAAAACTCTGTGCTGCCGGGGCACCTTTCACTGGGGAGCGAGGATTTGCTGCTTAAGTGAGACGGCCGCCCGCTTTATGTGCTCCTGGGAAGCGCGAATAATGAACCAATCCTTTTAATGGCGAATTATCCCCGCTTCGGCCTCCTGAAGGCGAAGACCTTGCAAATTGACGTATCTGTCTTGTGAGGTTTTTACGGGCACGTAATGGCCTTTTACAATATTAATATGGGAGCGGTGCATTTAGCTGAGAGTGGCTGGCCGGGGGATCTCCTGTGGTTTACATTCAGGCCACCGGGGACCAGCCCAATCCAACACAGACCATCCCAGCCTCCTCCTTCAGGTTGGAGATTTGTACTAAATCCAGCTTTAAAAAATGTTGTTTCCCCTCTGGTGAAATGAAACTTCTCGTACCCCCCCACCCCCGCCCCAGCTTTACGTGTGTATATACGTATAACGTCGACAGTGAAGTGTTGCTTCCCCTCGACGTCCCTGCTGTTCAAGATGTGGGTCTTTGACTCCGGGAGCTAAAAGCCTGGCCACCAAGCCTCACCCACACCGCTACTCTAAACACTGATTAAAGCGGACTGGATGTCACATCTTGTTATAACATGAGACAGAAGGCACTTTCCTGGGAGATTTACAAAAAAAAAATAGTGCAACAGAAAGAACACACTGATTCTCCCAGCAGAAGCGGGGATGGGATGAAGGAGTGACCCACTAAATCTTGTCTGGGGATTTTTTTTTTCTTTTGTCAACCGAAGCACAATCGACTTGTAAACTCTTCTGGCACGAAGACAGATGGGCTGATACTGAATGCCTGCCCTCACAGCTCATCAGCGATATCGCGACGAGAGGCTCCCAGAAACGCATTCCGCCGCCTCCAGCCAGGCCACGCCGCTGGCGCCGCGAAGGAAAGCGCGCGGCGCGGATGACAGCGACCTGAGACAGAAACCTTAAGCGCTTCACTTTACACAACACGGCACGGGGAAATCACTTCTGTATCCTGATAATAAAAATAGGTGGGGTGGAGGAGGGGTGAAGAAGGGTAACTGCCACAAGGGTGGGGGGTGCACAGTTGAGTAAATTTTAGATTTAAAAGCTCTTCGCTCAAGCGTTTTTATAGACTTGTTTACATCTGGTACTTTATGGTCATTATTTGCCTTGGAGGTCAAAGAAATATAGACAGGTCGGTAACCTCACCTTTGAGTCCATGTGACAGTTGTTATGGTTACCCGAGAACAAATGAGCACAACTGTTGTTAGCGCAGCGGGAAAATGTATAAATATTGATTAAAAAACTTAGCAGATACTGGGCAAAAAGTGACCTTTTTCTCACCCTTTTAGGGAAACTGTCAGAAATACGTCGTCTGCTTCTCCAGGGGAGGCAATTAATTCATAATTCGGTCCCCAAAGCGAGCTAATTATCATTTCTTATTCCCTGGTATTTTGACAAGAAACGCTGCTACATTTCAGGTAATCAGCGCTTTGCTGGTGGTACACTTAACGTTATTAATGGGACGGTCTAAAAGCGTCCTTTAATGGGCTCACCGGACGCGGCGGACAAGTACTGTTTATGTAATCTGCTCCACAAGGAAAAGAAAAAATCAATAACATCACCTGGAGATTCCTGTGCAAAACGGCGAGTTCCAGCCAGCTCGCAAGGTGCCGCTTTTAGAAGACATGAGTGTCGTGGCTTAGCTAAGGAATTGACAGTATCATTATATCATTTTTAAACAGCTTTAAAATAATAAATGTGTGACTCTTTTAAGTACCATTTGTGTACACACACAACCACATGCATATACTGTATGTGTGTTATATATATATATACAAACAGGTTGAAACAGGTTAATAAGATATGAAGTCCTACATCATAACTGTATCATTACAGCAATAAATTTAAAACACAAACAATTGTATTTTTGTAGACTAAAAAAATTGTTTATAGTTTATATTAATTGTTTATAAAACATTTTGAAGATGACTGGATGTTTCATTATTTGAAGCTGAATCAGATTTTCTTTAATATGAATGAACAACAAACATATAAATCCAATTTTCATCTAATTTATTCTTTAAGACACCTAAACCATATATTTTGCTGAAACAACAAGCTGTACAATATAAAAAAACACAAAAGAACATAAATCCGAGTGTGACTGTTGTATACTTTTATAAACATTTACAATGGCATAATTAAATGACAAAGACTCAATCAGATACAAACTTTTTGTAAACCTTGTGAACATGTGACAGTTTTTTGAAAGGAATAAAAACGTGACAGGGAACATGAAGAGGCTGTAATATTCCGGAAGGAACATGATTCCCTCTTTGTTTGTCCTGGAGGAGGAGCACAATGGAGGCATTTGCTGTGGTCACGGTTGGTCAGGCTACAGATTTTACCGGGAGAAAAAAGCAACTTATCAATAAGTGAAACTTGCTTGGTGTTTCCTGCGATGTTCTGTGATGTCACCAAACCAAGTGCAGAGTTTCAGCTGTATTTGGAAGTTTTTCCTGAACACAAAACATCATACTAACAAAAAAACAGATTTTCATAACATTGCACAAATTTATTGTGCATTTTGTTTTGCCGTTTCTTCTTCATACAGAAATCATTTAATAATTGCAGACAGCCGGGAATGAACTGTAAAATCAATTTTCTTTTTAATAATTAGAGCAGTTTACGACACCCATCAAATACACTTTGTTAAACCGTCCCAGTGAAACACATGACCAGAGTAGTATCAGGGTAAACTAAACACCAACAGTCACGTCAGATCAAAACCACTGGCAGAGGCAGACAAATCGGAGACTCTGCTCGTGTCAGCTCGCTAGGCCAGGCCCCTGACGCGTGATATGAATTAACGCCTGCTCACAAGTGATCAATCATTTCAAAGGTAAACCGCAGTCAGCCTCTCTTTCACAGAACTCTCTTTACAATGAGTACAATGCTGATACTGATTTAAAAGCCTTTCAAGTTAAAATTATGATTTTCCTGTATTTGCACTGAACTGGCACAATAGCTGATGAGAATAGCCAACCAATTACTGAAATGAATGCATAGGGTGCAAGCCAAATCTTCAGCAAGCCATTCCAGAACACTGGATCACCCATGTGACCTTTCTGTCCAATGAGCACTCAAGAATCTTTCCGATAGTCTTCAGGACAAGTCGCTGCCAAGTTATTAATCACAAACAAGCTGAAGGTGTTCCTTTTTCATTGTTCCTCTTGTGTTCCTGTCCTGTTCTTCATTGTTGTATAAGGAACCTTCCAACTTGATGAGGAACAGCTATTTTACAGAATGCTGGTAAAAAAATCTGATTTAGGCTTCCAAATAAATATTTCTTTACAGCTAAACTTTATGCGCACCTTAGGAGCCGTTTTATTTTTCACTAATAGATATATCTGGCAAGAAGCTGAAACAATTGTTTTGCCAGACCATTTATTATACGGCCTCTTTCCATCATGAATTCTAAAGGCAAGCCAGTCCAGAAAAGCAGGATCCCCTTTGAAGTGCTATTCTAATTTGATTAATATTTAGTCCCATCCTGTTATTATGCACTTTTCCTTATGCATTTTTAAATGGCCAACACAAAGTGTCCCACGCCGGTAAAAAAAAAAAATGCTGCATTTTAAATGAATAAGCAAGATTGATTTAAGAGCCCTTTCAGGCAGTGAGTGAACCCCCAACCCCCCAAATGAAAAACCCAAGGTTAATTATTTAAAGTGAGTGATCTTTCCCACAACAAATAATTTTTGTTTCAATAAGGCATGGAGCAGTCTGCAAGAACTGAAATGGCCTTTGATGAGCCAAAGTCATTTCGCTGACTTTTATCCGAGTTCTTTTATCCTGTCGCACGTGGGGTCAGGTCTTCAAGGAGGTCCTTCCTTCTCTGGTCCAAGCAGGAACATCAAAAAGGAGAAGTCACCCGAAGTCGCATTTCCATTATTAAGAAGACTTCTTTATTTGATTCTTCATTATTGTCCTATTGCCCAAGGTCTGATGTTTCAGGGCTGACGGCTGGATATCACAAGGCCGCTTCAAGCAGGCCTGAAGCTGAAGCACCTGCCAGATCCATGTTATTTTTTTTGTTCTTTTAAATAAAATTCAGGTTCACATAGAATCTGACTGAATGCTATACTTTTCAGTCAAAAAAATCTCCCCTCATCTTACAGAAATTCCACAGATGAATCAGCCTTTCATTATACGGAGGACTGAAATGTTTATACAAAAAAACGCAAAAAACCTGTCAGCGCACCAGACCAGAACTGGCACTAGGCCAGGCTCCGTTCTGGCCCTGGGAGAGACACCAGTGCTAAAGACCCAAAAAAATGTCTGTTACACAGGGCAAACACAATCACCCCCCACCGCCGCCCCCCCCCCCCCCCCCCCCCAACGCTTACAAACAAGCACACACACACGCAAAAAATGTGCTTTTTTTGTGCTTTGTGTAGATGTGGCGACAGGATCCTATTGTTCCACTTGTCAACAGGTGAAACTCATGTTGATTTTTGTTCAGTTTGCCACACCAGCATCTTTCATAGGCTGATCTCGGGTCATGTTTCATAGTCAACCAAACATCCAGACATGCACTCTTTTTGTTTTTTTGAGTGAGGGTGAGCTGCAGACAGATGCTGAATAACTGAGAAGTCAGGGGATAAGTGTACTTACAGGAGAATACAGTACTATGCTTTGGCATTGCATGCGTTTGTGCATATAGGCTCGCACACACATATACATGAAATCTGTGTTTAATTATGTGATGTGAGTGTCCTTATCCCCCCCCCACACACACACATTCAGCTGGGACTCCCCTTCAGGTGTCGGCATTAAACTTTCAGGTGGTAGCTGCACTGGAACAATGCCGAGTCATTGGTGTTTTTCTGCAGCCCCGGGATGCTTGCTCTGTCCACATACCCCCCCCCCCCACAGCGTCAGACACCGTACTTCAAGTTGGGGTGGAGGGGGTTCATCAGTGGGAACAACACACACGTTCAATCAGTTCACAAAGACCATGTAATAATGGGGCTACGGGCCGGTGCGAGGAATGTGGAAACACTGGGAGATGTCAGCTTCGCTTATTTCTAGTGTCATGCAGCGCTTATTTGATTTTATTTACACATTCGTATGCCCATGTCTAAATAGCTAGCATTAACTTCAATAACATCAATTTGATGAAAAAAGTGATCTCATTCATTAACTTAACCATGCCCAGTGCATATATATAAGGAAACGAGATGATCCAGGTCCGTTCAGGGCTACTCACCTCCGAGCACCAAAACCCGCAGGGGTACATGTGTTGAGGTTCAGTGGTGCTGGGCATGCTGGGAGCTCACTGGTGTACTTACACCTGGCATGTCCTGCTGTGTGAGGACACTCACAAACAATATAGGCATATGCACAGCTCTAGCCAGAGGCTCCAAACTAGTGCTCCCGAATGAAAGAGCAAACAGCTGAGCAAATAATTAACTTATAATTATTATTACATTTACACATGATGCACAAATTTCGGCGCTGACAGTCCTGGAGTGGTGTAACCGCGCAGTTTGTTTTCGGCACGTTTAAAGGCTTTATGTCGGCCGCAAATGGGCTTTGAATAACAGTAAACCCGGGATGTCGGTTCACTTTACTCTATATAACGACACGTAAAAATGATGTAATTTACATGGACGTAGGCAGCACGCCTACTCCTACATGACGTGGTCTTTAAGTTACTTTCTGTTGCAATGTGTAATACGCGTAACGAAAAAATAACTTACATCTGGCCGAGCTCGGCGGCGCGCTCCCGGCGCTGACTCCGCCCAGCGCGCTCCCGCTGGCAGGCAGCCCGAGCTCGGCGGGTCGGCGCCCCCCCTGCGCAGCCGCCACGCCGTTGGACGCTGACCGGAACGGGGCGGAACGTGCTCTCCGGCCTTTCGATCGACGGTGTGAATATCGGCTCCCTGGGAAAATGTACTGCAGACTAGCTCAGTGGTATGCTTCTAAAAAGTACCCGAAGATTACATTTATTTAACTGATAAACAATATCTTATCCCAATAACTGATGGATTCCATTACACTTGTACGCTGTAAAAGAAAACGAAATTGCTTAATCTTTCTTTTTCCTTTAATACTTTAGAAATATTGTTTCTCAGATATAGGTCAGCTTGCGGGAAAAGCTATCACCGTCCGATATCACGAGGACGACACATTCTAAATAATTGAACGTCATAATATTTCGTCCAATAGGGGTTTACACTGTGGGACAGAAGTGGTGGTATAAAGGAGTAGAATGCATAGACCTATTACCTCAATGCGTCACTTCTCAGTAATGAATTCTGTTATTTTTAATTTCGAATTTGCACATTGGAGATGAAGAATAGAAATTAATTCCCAAGGATTATCTTTTTCTTACATGCAGCAGGGTAAAGGAAATATTGTTTAGTTTTGTTTCTGTTTCCCAGTCCTCATATATGGTTAAGTGCATTTTCACAGATTGACAAGCAAAATATCTTCGGGAGTGTGTAGTGCCCGGGCATCGTTGTTTTTTTTTGTTTGTTTCCTGAATCACTTCTGAAATCCACTACTCTGCGAATCGACTCTTCATCTGTACAGCAGTTCATCATGTATAATATTTTTAAAGTGGAGCAAAAGATCACCCTTGCATTGTCTTCATAGATGGGATCGCCATAAAGCAGGGAAAAAATCTGGAACACAACCCAACTGATCTGGGTTGGGGGCCTGATATAATATGCTCTCAATGGGCCCAATATTGTTAGCGGTGCCCCTGTCCACAGGCTGTTTACTTCTTGCACAAAGCAGAACTCTTTGTACTTTAAGGTGAGTATTAATGCTCATATGATGAGTGTGATATGTATGTTTTGGTTCACAATTTCCAGGGTCGTTGTTGTGTGGTGCAGTGTAGCACCAGTATGTCCCTCATCGCCAATTTTATTTTAAGGGGGGGAGATCTATGAAAGTAGCTCATATATTTCTATTTTCTGCTTACACAGTTCTTCAATAAACTTGTCATATTTTATTTCCTTATTTTTGCCTATGACTGAGCAAGAGTTAATAATTCGTATTATGAAGATTGCACAAAACAGGGGAATCTGACAAAGTCAATACTGCAATGAGGAAAAATTCCAGTTTATAAACATATTAACATAATAGGGGAAGTATAGGTTTTTGTGACAATAAATTTAATTCGTCCTCATGAAACCAGTCAAACTCACTGAAGGACTTCAGGTGGCCGTAATGTGAACGGGACGGCACAGCAAACTGACAGCTACAGTATATGAGCGTGGTGTCAGTGAGCGTCACGCGGCCAGGCAAATGCGAAAGTGCTTTACACGTGTCACGTGAATGAGGCTATTATAACGAGAGTCAAAACTGAACATAAACACCGAGAACTAAGGGGCCAAAATACTCCATGACCTTCCACTCTAACTGAACTAATGTTTTTTTTTTCTGCTATTATACCTGTTAGCAATTAGAAATGTTTTTGCTATCTATTTTATGCAATGTAAACAGCCTGGGGCGGAGGCTTTCAATCCAATTTAATCCATCCATCAATTCATCCATCCATTCACCATCCCAGCCCTTACCCGGCACAAGTAATCTTTACACATCCATGACATAAGAGCAACATTTGCAAAGCATCACACCTAATGTTTAAAAGTTGTTAAAACTTCAGTAACTCTCATTAAAATGTCTAGTTGTTTGGCTGCAGGAACTTCCTGTTATCCACCGAAGGCTAAAAAAATATGGGGCTGTTGAAATGCTCCTTCCTTCCTGCGATTTATCCCAGAATCCTTTCTGCTTTAGCATACCTCCGATGAAGCTAGGGGAGGACAGAGGCTTAGTGTAAGTTTATTTTGGTTGCCATGGAAATTATCTGCCTCATTGAGTCCTTCTCACCCTAAATCTGCTATCAGACAGGCCTTCATTTATTATGGAGGATCAGCGTTAGTTTGTTAAAATGCTTGTATGTTTCTTTCTCCAGTTTGCTTGAAATACACCACAGTGTCATTTCTCCACCTTAGGCTAATGATCCAAAGCGGATTTCCATGAATGGCAGTTTCCATTAGCATTGGAAAAAACAGCCCCCCTGAATGAGCCTGAAATACCCTGAGCTCACATGGTGCAACTGGCTGCAGCTACTTGATGCAATATGCTGTATTTTGTTATTCATGCCCTTTTAGGCTGACCAATAGGAATAGGTCTGGGTGTAATTTGGATCCGATTTTAGCAATAGCTAATTTAGATTTTAATCCAGGCCCCGGGGTTTCCAGGTCTGTGTTAGGTTTGGCAGTCCACAGTTCCTGCCATGTTCCTGCAGAACACGGCTGCATCTCCAGGTCACACTGTCCAGTCAGACAGCTCACTTCCATGAGGGAGTGAAATATATTTACAGTGATAGTACATATGTATTATAGCAAAAAAAGTCAATGAAGTTTTAATTAAAGGACATACCTCCAGGTACTCCGGTTTGCTCCTGCAGTCCAAAGACATGCATTTAGGCCATCTCACATCTCTAAATTGTCTGTATTATGCAGGTGCGTGCCCTGTGATGGACAGGCATCCCAGATGCAGCACTCCCTGGCTCTGGCTCCACGGCCCATACAATCCAGAAGGGGATGGTTAGTACATGGAGATACGTATAAAATCTGCAGATGATTTAATGCGTTATTCCACACACATATTAATTTCATTGGTGTCCGATATCCCGGCAGCTTCAGGTTTTCACAAAAAATACTACTTGTAGTTAATTTGGGAACATCACCATACTTATCAGTATCTGTCTGTCTGTTTTGTTCAATAGGAATAGTCTGAAACATCTGAAGCAAGTTGGAAACTTTGGTTTTTTCACGTCTAGCTATTTATAATGCTGCACTGAAGGGCCCCCTGTTTATAGATTTAATATAACAAGTGCTATATGGTAGAACAATATATATGGGCTACATAGTTGCTAGAAGTACAATAATGGTATTTATCTCCGACAGCATCTTTACCCTCTTGGGAATAACACAGACAGAAGCTCTTAAACTGTAGTCTTATTACTCTGTGGCTGAATCATGTAACTTTTAGCTATTTCTCAGACCACGATCCCAATGAACACAATGTCCCCAATGTTGATCCAGATGTTATTGCTATTCAAAGCATTTAATATATCAGCACAACTCTTCCTAAGTTTGCTAACATTGCGCAGTTAATGATTGAGGTGGAGGCTTGTCCTGGCTGTATTAAGGCACATATTCTCACATCATCAATGTCTACTGTAACTAACACACATGACTGAGATGGTCAGAGCAAGAATTAATAAAACTATTTGGAGACATATGTGGTTGTTAATATAATATGACACGTTAAGAAATCATTTGGTGGTTACAATAAATAAACACTGTTAATCTTTATAGTGTGAAAGCTGAGAGCTGCTCTATAAAAGGAATCACATAAAAGTCTGATCAAGAAGTGAGGGAGACCAAAGTTGAGATCTACATTTACATTTGTAAAGACTCCATCTTTAATTTGAGCATTAGCATGGCAATTAGCATAGCAAAAATCAGCATTGATGCACATTATGCCGCAAAATTATAAGTTACAAAAGGCCTGGCTAGAAAGTAAAATAGATATTCCAGTAATCATTGAACATTTACAGAACATAATTGTATTCTGTAAAGCAAAAACATTTATTTAATTTGATACTTTTTTTCCAGAATGCATTGTTTTTGTTGATTAAAAAATTGTGAATTGGTGAGTCATTTTAAATATTGAAAAATTGTATCACACTTACACAAACAGCATTTAAAAAATATATGTTTTGGGGTAAAGTCCTGAATTCTACCAGCCATTATTAAAAGGTTGCTAGCTGTAAAAATCATACAAAGGACAATACTGCTGTATTCTGAAATAGGGAAAGTTTTATGGCTGGGCTAATTACCATAATTATTCTGCATTTGGGATTTTCTTAAGGAAGGTGTGACATCTTGACAGTCATTTAATCTGACTGTTTAACTGTGCATTCGTGCATCTCATGATTATATCTAAAACACGGGAAAGGGACTCCCTGAGTTTTATGGGTCGTATAGGTTTAACTGGAGTATAATCTTTGCGTGTAGAAGTAAAATTCATCATCGCTGAAAACAAATTTTTGAAAATAACGTTTAGGCAAAGTGAAAGGTCACTAATGTTGTTTAAAAAAAGGCGCAATTATTTAAGATTTTTAAAGACGCGTAAGAGATAAATCGTACATTTGCAACGTAGACTTGCACAAGTCATTTAGCATAAAATGCTAATAAAATTAATTCCAAGTAAAAACACTACTATACTTTGTAATTCAGTTTCTCTATTAAGAATTCCTACTAATGAAATAAAATTGGCCTACCTATGCGCAATAACATATCAAAACCCACATTTTTGGTCATTCCAAAAAAATAGACATTTAAGACGTTTTAATTTGCTTGCAAGTGTTAACACTGCCATCTTTTAACTGTGTGGGCTTTTACCAGCGTATTATTATGGTTGCATACTGTGCATTAAATGTCACACTCCAGAGAGAACAAAGCGCGCCTCGGAGCGCGGTGACCCTGCGCGGCCGCTCCGCGTAACACTGCGCCTCCCAATTAGGGCAGCATTATCTCCCTGCTACCGGCTGCAGACAAACGCTCTGCCAAAACACGAAATGCATCGCTTTTTCTGCACTCATCATGTTGTTCTTACCGAAAACCAACATACAGATCTTGTGCCCGTGCTTCGAAACTATTCTCCCAATGATTTTATTTATCCTAGTTATTAATATGATATTGCGAGGTTTTCATCGATTGATATGAATAATCGATTGATATGAAAACTCAAACCTTTGTTTTGGGTAATGTGCCCGATATACTTAACGTAAGTAATATTTTAGCCTATATAAAGTAATTGAACGTGTTATATAAAATGCCAGGGATTCATTCAAAATCAAAGGCAGTGTAGTTGCCCCCCAACAAATACGCTTTATGTGTAAATTCTGCTTCCCGGGACCCGGTGGCAGTAAGCAAATCGACAGGCGCATTAAAGCAAGATTATTCGATATTTCTTTGGTTTAAAGGAGCCCATCTTGGTACCTGCCAGTATATCCCGAAAGGCATTACGCCGTCTGCTCTATTTTATCATACTACCCGCTGGAAGCATATGCAAACGAACACTGGTAAGTACAGCCATAGAAAACAACGACCATGCTTGTGAAAATGCTTGTAATGTGCATCTTTCCTATTTATTTTTCTTGCCTTTTGACCTGTTATCACTGATTATCGCGACGTTCAGAAATTAGGATCGCAAACTGTGCATGCTGTACTTAAAAGATTTTCTATGTGGAGCCGGCGGCTCAGAAGAGGAATTAAAGAGGAATTAAATGTTGCGCGGTTTAAAGATTAATGAACAAGTCTGAATGCTGCAGATTGCTGAAAACGATAACGTGCTAATTGGGTCTGGCACCTAAAACGCAGATGACAGAATAGACCGTGCATCTATAATGCATTGCATTTTCTAATTTTACACTGTAACAGGAACTTGAATTTTTAGATTCACGGACGCAGCTGAAGGAGCGTCGATGTCACAGGACTGCGGGCAGCTTTCGAGCATCGGATTTTCCTCTGACCAGATTATAAATTGTACTTAATCCTTACCCTATCTGCCACTGGCCTCCTAAATTCAATATTACTAATGTAAAATCTATTGGCTGCTTTTAACAGATGCCTAAATCTCCCCAATCCGATTTTTCGTAATACTTTCACTATTGTTAAATCCTGTCTGGTGGCCTTTCGCGTTTGTTCTGGAAAAAAAGAAAGTGTGGTGATTTATACACAGAACATAGACAAAATACAAGAGCACACCATTCAGCAGAAATTGCGGATACTGTTATACAAAAGGTAACAATTTCCTGTAGCCAGCGCAACATGGTAGGCATGTACACTTCCCTCGGTTTGCAGACAAACAAACAAATAAAGAAATCCTTATGTCATAATCGTCACCTGCCGAAATGCTCACCATACAGAACTTTTTGAGATGCGAAAACCGCAAGAGTCATCATGGCGCACGCATTAAAAGAAATAATTATTTCAGTATTACTTTTACCAAATTATCGCTCTCTTCTCACAAATGAACATGCATCTGTACCATTTTTAATTATTTATTTGAAGATCATTTCCCGCCTGTCGGCTATAGATTAATCTTTTTTTGCAGGTATATTTATCTTTTAATAATTTTGCCTCGTTATAGGTGAATCGCAAAGTGCGGCACGCAGAAGGAAAATGTAGATATTTGACATTTATAAGTGTTTAGTACTAAAACAACGAGATAGTCCTACTAAACATATAAACAGACACATAAGTAATACATTTACACTATACACACGTAACAAAAACACGACTGAACAATATTTGTCATTCTTGCAAGATGAATACAGATTAAAACAAATTAAGCCTACTAAAATTACAGATTATTCTCATAATAATCATAACTTGAATAGCACATAAATATTAAAAATCATAAATGAGCGGCAATGCTTATTGTCCGTGTAAATTCATTTTTCATGCTATTTGCTGTTTTTACAGCCAGAATACTTTGGTTTGCATTATCTTATTTCATATTAAAATATATCAGCATAAGGGGGTCAGCCGCTTTCTGTTTACCTCGTTATGAAATAATCAAACCAAATCTATCCAAGTGATATCGTTGGTCGATATTGCTTTGCAAACGTTATTATGATTCTGTTTTATAATTAAAAATGTTTGTATCAAAAGTTTGTTTAGATTTCTATTTCAAAGTATTTTTACCGTCATATAAAAGCAACTGAAACACGGAATGGTGGGAGCTTGCGGTGAAATTATGAACGGACAAATTAAACACATGATGAAATTAAATTAGCAAAGAAACTTAATACGTGCAGTTTTAAACAGTGCGAACAGCAAAAGAATGCCCAAAGCCACATTCATCTAGACATTTTTAAGTTAAAATAGGTAATGCCTTATAACTACAACAACAGATACCTCGAAAGCAACATTATGCACTCTGCATCGTGAAACTGAATAAATCGAATTGATCAGCATTCGTTAAATAAACGGAAATTGCAGGGTTGAAAATATTCCAAATAATATTTTATTGTTTGAACGCAGTGTTTCTCACTGTTCTCTTTAATTCGTTATGCCAAGATGAAATGTTTAAAATAAATACATTCTTCTATTAACATCTATTGTTATAATATAATATCTAAATACTTCCAAAACATATTTAATGTACTTACGAACGAGCAGTTCTCCAGATTTCAAGAAATGCCCCCAAAACTGGACGAAAGGTTTTTGATCTTCTTACAAAAACTGAATTTATATCTTTCAGTTCATCCTGTTGCAGGTGGCCAGTTCTGTGAATACTGAGCCGTTTCAATAGCACTGCCTCGCTCTTGGTCGAGCACCTTGTAATTAACTTTAAGTTACTAAGAGCACCATATAATTAGGAACATAATAGAAATCAGTGTCGGTAAAAGCATGACTTACATTCAGCTTTCGGTCCTAGCGCCTAGTTGTTAAAAATAAGCGTCAAGTTACTCCAATAAGAAATGTAATTAAGTATTTTCTCATCACAGATGACAAATGGGATCTGTTTCATATACATAAGGAATACGTTTTATTTATGTAAACAACTTTAATCTAACAATAACATCGTTATGATTTCAGCAAGACTAATAAAAGCACCAACTCACACATCGTGCTGGATTTCTGTTACTGTTAAAAGTACATAACCAGTAGATGTATTAGAGCGTAAGCTGGAGGTCTGATACTTGGAACAGATTTTTTTCCTGTTATAGAATTTGAGAGTATATTGTTTTGGAGACTGATACCACCACCTAGTGCAAAAGTAATAAAACTGCATTTTTTGCATTTGCCGCAGATCTATAGTGACCCCTACTGGGAAAAAAAGATATCATTTGTTCCTTAAATTATTATGCGGGGAAGGGTTCGACGTGTTCATTCAAATAGGTTGCATAAGAACACATGTAACCACGGGCTTTGCTTGGCCTATGTAAATAAAAATGTAAAATGTTTCTTATTATCATCTTTATAAGGCACTTCTCCTTGTGAGACTCGAGGTGTCTCGATGCTAAGCAGGTCAGACCAGATCAATCTTTCCAGGCCTATAGACTCTAGCTCATTCTGCATTCCCAGACATTCCTAAGTCAGCTGGGATATATAATCCCTCCAGCACACTCTGGGTATATGCCAATGCCTCCCCTTAGAAGTTAACCAGATAGCATTCTTATGAGATGCCCTCCTTTCTATCTAAATGAGAGACAGAAACCCTCTAAATGAACCTTACTTTAGCAATTTGTACTGATGGCCATATTCCATCGGTCAATACCTGCAGCCCTTGGCCATAGGCAAGGACAGGAATGTAGATTGTCAGGTAAACTGTGAGCCTCATTTAGCATTTGCTGGAGGTTCTAGTCAGATAAGGCCAAAAGAACAACCTCATATCAAAGTAAGAGGGATGTCAGCTCTAGCCCTGCATACTGGACACCGAGTAGTGCACTGGAGATCTACAGTATGAGCATCCCCCTCATCCCCGACTTCTGCCATGAAATGGGCCCTCTCACGGTTACACAATTATGACACCATTGCCCATTTGGTGGTGCAGCCTACGTGATAAGTGTGAACAAATGTGCAACATGTACTGTATATTACTGACTTTTTTATTGATCATATTCACAAAAAATGGATTTTAATCAGTAATGTTCCCTAGGTAGGCAAAACGAAAAAGAAATCCACAAGCAGTAAAAATTGAACACGACTGAGATAAATTTAAGGTGAAAATTGAAAATTGAGTAAAACACTAATGCAATCATGCCTGCTGGTGATATTTGAACCCTTTTCTGCATAAATCCACATCACATCGGCAAAGAGTGTGTCATGCCCTGCTTTCCTACCCCTCCCAGTCTCTCCCCAGGGTGGCTAACGAGCCACACCAGCTGCCTGCTTGTCTCTCCTGTCGTTTCAGCCCTCGTGTAGATCACTCCAGCTGCCACCTGTTTGCCCCCTTGTCAACCCTGTATAAAAGTGCCTCCCAGTCCTGCACTCCCTAGTCTGGTCATTGATATCAGCCCCTGTGTTTGCCTGTTCTTCCCCCGAACCAGAACTCCTGTATTTTGGCCCTGCGTGGCCCCTCTGGTTTTCCCCTGTTCACTCCCCTGAGCATAATAAACGCTCTTTGGCTGCCCCAATTCCGGCTCTCGTCTCTGGTTCTGTCTGACCCAATAGAGTGTTTAAAGCATGGAATTTGCCCAACTCTTTGAAATGAACCTGCCCTGTATTGTAAGAGGTTTTTCCATTTAGGCAGTTTGGAATGAGAAGATCCAATGTAAAAAAATCACCCAAATGGGGGGGCTCAGCTATTAATGTAACTTGCCAAACTTTTTACACTGCTACATCATTTGTTCAATGGGTGCATCCAGCGGGTGTCGGAGGGGCATGGATACCACGACAAACTCAGGGGGCCCAACACTTTGCAGGGGCCCCAAAATCCCCCCGCTTGGCAAAATCGGCTGATACTGAAAATGCCCAGCCGAGCAGGGGGCCCGAGCAGGCTGGGATGTCTGACTACTCCCCTGGGTGCATCACCGAGACAGTAACGGGCTTTTTATAGGGACACTAAACCTGATCACCTAGATGTTTGTTGACTTTCATTGACGTAAGGGCGACCAGATGATTCTTTCCACAGGAAGCAGTGTAATTAGTAATAATTTGCGGAAGACCTCAAACTGAAAAACAGGACCATCTGACCTCTCCAGTTGTCTTCGCTTTGACAGCCCTGATAGTAACGCGCAGTACAAGGATAACAATATAAATGGTAGTGCATTATCTTATATGTCTTTTGAAAATGTACAGATATACCGTGGAACATCAATAGACTGCCTAGCCCAACATGGTGGGAAATGACACTTCCCTACTGCTGCTGTTGGACTGTTTCCTATGATAACTGGTGAAAAGGGTGATGTTATTTTAGGCAGCTTTGTCTTGTCTTCTCACACTTTGCCTTTTTCTGTGCTCAATTTATATATTTTCTGTTCATCATTTCTGTATATTAAGCTTATATCCATGAAAGTAATGCTTAGCGAGTTTGCTGGATAGCAGGAACTCAGGTCATCTTTTACAGTACTCACATATACAGTGGCCATTTACATTTTTCAACCAATCAGTTGCGTTCTTCTGACAGCAAGGCATGAAACCAATGACAAGCAAATTACAGGTGAGTTAGGACTTTAGAATGTAGCTCCTTTCTAGAATTTTGCTTTTCAGTACACAGAGAGCATATTTATAATTTATAATTTTTTTAATGCAAATTTGCAGAGGCGGGAGGACATGGGGTCAAGAGTCAACACAACTGTTACTACATTTATACAGGGACCAACACGCAGAGAGTAAGAGGCCTGGTACCCCATATTCCTATACCAGCTCTCACAATATGTGTTGGGCCACACAAGTCTTACATCTCAAAATCCATGTTGACTTCCTATGTAATAAATCCATCTCACTGTCAAGTTGTAATCAGTTAATAACTCCACCTCCTCTCCTTCTGAGTGTGCAAGACTTCACCACAAATCTGATCATCGACCTTTGGACTAGGGTGTTCTGGTACCGAGTACATTTATTAGAAATACTAATGACATATGGAAGGCCATTTTTCCTAAATATCGTCATCGTTTCTCAGGTTTACATTGTTTCCCAGTGGGACTACATGATCTGTAGGAGATACCCAATGCCTAATTATACCGAAATGGAGGTTATGCCTGGGCGGCATAGTGGTGCAGTGGTTAGCACTGTTGCCTCACACCTCTAGGACTGGGGCTTGAATCCCACCCTGGCTGCACGTGTGTGGAGTTTGCATGTTCTCTCCATGTCATTGTGGGGTTTCCTCCAGGCACTCCAGTTTCCCCCCCACAGTCCAAAAACAAGCTGAGGCTAATTGGAGTTACTGTGAGTGTGACCTTCAATGGACTGGCTCCCCATCCTGGGTTGTTCCCCACCTCATGCCTATAGGCTCCAGACCCCCCACAACCCAAAAAGGATAAGGTGGGTTGGAAGATGGATGGATGGAGGTTATACCTTTCTGTTTTCCCACCAGAAGCATAACTTTCCACATTCTCAAGACCTGTGCCCAACACTAAAGTGTGGTGTTTATGAGTCCCTCCTCCTCATGCACGCCACCAAAATGGCATCCAAACTGCCGCCCACCCCCTTGCACAAAAGATGCAGCCTTCCATATTTTGCGTAATTTTGTCTTTAAACAAAATCTTGTTGGATTATGAGAGAAAAGCATAATACTGATAGGGAATGCAATTTAAATGGATTCCGCAATCTGTAATGGTTTTACAGTGTTAATCAGAACAACTGCAATTCATATTTCATTTATAATGTGACACCATGGTGGCCATGGTGGGGGCTAATGTACTCACGGGCTGGCATACATTGTGCTGAACTATTAACAGCATAAATACACTGTCAGATAAAAGTATACAGCCCTAGTACAGTGTTGTTTGACAAGATACAAATAATATGAATGAACCTCTAATGGTACAAAAAAGTTCCTCAGAGTCCATCTCTGTAACTTTACCTACACCTAAGATACAGCTGGCAGACCCTTGAGGGCACAGCCCCAATGACAAGTAATTGCACCCTCAAAGGTACAAATTGGTCCATTTTTCCTGACAGAGTAGTTGTGTGAACAATGTCCCTAATGTGTATTTATGTCAGTGAATGTGTGTTGCATTTCCCTGTAGTGCAGAATGTAGTGTTTCGGTGCTGTGTTGTACTGGTGGCTTGCCCTGTCTGTGCCGCTGCTAGTATTCTCTGGCAGTTATGCAAAATAAAGCTTTTATTGACTAATAGTGCTTCTCTGTGTTAACTGTGTGTTTCTGTGTTTTACAGCGTTTACATTGTGACAATAATATGTGCAGTCGGACAGATGCACACTTACCTGAATTAAAAATGTTCAATACCCATAAACAGTTTATTTCCTTAAAACTCCAATTTCCATCTTCAGCACTTCAGTCTAGCCTTCAGCTTGCTAAGCAAAGAACTGAATAAGCTGCAGCCATACGCTTCAGTTCTGAATACAAAACAGCAGCACAATTTAGATTCAAAATAGATTCATATACAAAGCAGTGCATCTGACTTATGGTATACTTGCGATCAGGCGCTAGGGACATGCCGTACTATTTAAGGGCATGTCTGAGAAACATACATTTTGTATGGTGTCGTTCTGTCTTCTGGATCAGGTTTACATATTTTCTCAGTCACAGTGACTATGGTTGACATTGAGTGGTTAGTGTGGTGTTACAACCGTCACTTTGATTATATACTTTGTAACAGGTGAAATAGTAAAATATACCTTTAAGATTTAAGATTACACGACTTTAAAGTATACCCAATCCCGTCACAACTTATTGTAGTTAGAATTTCATTCATTAATAAATTTTCGATACTCGTCTGTCCATGCTGAGTCGCGGGGCTCCGGAGCCTATCCCGAAAGCTACGGGCGCAAGAAAGAATAATCGGGGACGGTGCATTGGTGCGTTCCGTTTGCCCTCGGAAGTCCGAGTTCTGAAGCCGGAAGTGACGACATGCGCGCTCCCGTTTCTCGGAGATCCCGACCGAGTTTCTGATTCAGGATGGCTGCTCAGCGCAGAGACTGTAAGTTGTGCTGTGTTATTTTACATTTTTAAGCACTTCAGTGCTGTTTGAGTCAACTTCGTAAGCTGTGTACCCCATACAGTGTTATTGTAGTCGATAGATGTGTTGCTACGGTCATGTTATACGTGAAATACCGCGTCTTGTGTCGTTTATCTACTGGCAATGCTAAAGAATTGTTTGGTCCATGTTGCAAACAAATGACTAGTCGAACCGTGTGTGCGCAGGA
>JAODKL010000040.1:4164566-4183232 GCA_026780765.1 Petrocephalus schoutedeni
TCCATGTGTGTGGAGTTTGCATGTTCTCCCCGTGCCGTTGTGGGGTTTCCTCCGGGTACTCCGGTTTCCCCCCACATTGCTTCGTCCAACGTCCTGCTCCAACTTCCGCTTCGGTTTCCGGTTTGGCCAATCATTTCTGAGGAACAACCGTAAGGCGGGTTTACGCGTTTATGCCTCGTGCCCATTGCTTCCGGGATAGGCTCCGGACCCTGAACAGGATAAGCGGGTTGGAAGATGGATGGATGGAAATATAAAGGAGTGATGTTTGAGTGATGTTTGCAGGTAGATTTAAAGATGAATGCAACTTTGGGCCAATCTGGTAACAAGTGAAATTACCTTCAGACATCATACTGAGCTGATTTTTAGTGGCCCAAACAACTAAATCCACTGGCTCCTGCCTGAAAATCATCACATAATGTTAACCTTATAAGAAGTCATCACATAATGTTAACCTTATACGAAGTCATCACATAATGTTAACCTTATACGAAGTCATCACATAATGTTAACCTTTTTGTCATATGGTCAAGTAATGAGAACCAATGCGAATATAAAGGCACCACATACTTTTTAATGGTTACAAATTAGAATTAAGTCATATTATTTTATTTTTGAAAATGTTGTTAAATCAAAATTTTATGTTTTTTATGATGATGATGATTGCGGCACAGCCAAAACGTTCGTGCAGTCAGCGAAAGCTGTCAACACTGCGTGTGGTTATATATTTTGTGTGTTTTTATATAAGATCAGAGCGAATTAGTAACGCCTTGATGTCAGTGAAAAAAGTGGCAGTTTTGCTGTCGACTTTATAATCGCAGCTGCCAGTACCGGGTCAGTACGTGCGCTACGACTGATGTCAGGCAAACGAACGCACTCGCCTTTCTGAGTGCGTTCATCTCTGACTTTCGGTTACTAGTGATTCAGCATTATATGAGCCCCATGCATCCATAACAATTCATTTCTTTTCCCCATTACAGTCCGTTGCCGCGGAACATTATGAAAGCAGCCCAAAAAAACCCGCAACCCGCGACCTCCTAATATTTACCCGCAACTATATTTTCAAAATAGCCCAACCGGGCGGGAAAACCGCGGCCCGGGCAACTCTGCATGTAAAGACAGCATAGGCCATGGGACGACATCTGGCCAATGAGCACGCAGAATCTTCGGTTGCGCATGCCCAAAATGTCAATCGAGCTGCGTGTGAAGCAAAAGTGAAAGTTTCTCGTTTTCTTTACTTCTTGGTTTTTTTTTTTTTTGGAAATTATGGATTTTTCTGTAAACCAATGAGCTTATCAGTTGGAGGCGGGCTTACTCTGTTTGCCCAATTAGAATTCCTCCCGTTGTGCCTGGGTTTGTTATTGCAGTAGCAGTTTCAACAATCGTGTCTCAGCTGCAGGATTTTTTATCTTTTTCGCACCGGTAAAATGGCAAGCTCACAGTTTACAGAGGTATATAATTTGCCGAAATATTCATGATATGAATGCATACTTTTAAATTCGCGATATGAAATGCCAAAATCTGCCTATTGTACAAAAACATGCGAAATGTATTGTCATGTGTTTTGTACTTTCTACGCGTTTTCGATGTCCCAGACTTTGCATGAAATTGAGTTTAAAAAAGATTAAATTATACACAGCATCACCAGGTTATACGGCATAGTAGGTTTTCCTCGGATAGCTTGTTGTATTAGAAGGCACCTCATTTCAGTTTATGTGTATGGGTTTGTTTACATTGTTGCTATACTTCGATAACTAAACCTCGGATAAGCCCACACCGCCACAGTAGGTACAAACATCAGAGTTTTCCTTGCACTTCTTTTTCAGTTATTAACTGACGCGCATTTCTATTTTCTAAACGTCGCAAACGATCAATGGGTTGAAGCATGACCCCGTAACGTGCAGATTTGCTGTCCTCAGTAGCTTAACGATCGATTACATCCATGCGTTTCAGCGCACGTCAGCTTTTCGCTTAAAAGACTCAGCCAGTTTTGTTACAGAAACAAGCGTTGCTTTACAGAAAAATGCTTGTCGAGTGGTAAATGCCCTGCAGTGTTTAACGAAACATCTGAAGTGGCAGTATTTTTCAATTTCTTCTTACGTTTAAAGCAAATCAACTAATTGTTGTATTAAAGTGTATCTGAATACTTGATGAGCGTTGACACAAGCCTGCATACACTATACTTCTCCATAACGAGTTGAAAAAACAATTTGATGAGTTTCTTGGATCTTGTGTTATTCTTATTGCCCTCTGTATTCTCCTTTCTTTCAGATATTCTCTAATCTACATCTTCTGGTTGATTTGTCAGCCCTTGAGGAGAAAGAGAAAGTATTTGGGTTTCTAAATAAAAATAATTGCAAACAGATCAACAGTAAATGCTATGAAATTCAAGGCTCCTTTGAAGAACTAGAGGAAGTTGTTTGCAACATCTCTTTGTGTAAAAGATCAAATGCACATAGCATCCAAATGCAAGACAACACTGACCATCAGAAGGTCCGAAAAAATACAGTACATACAGGCAACTCAGACCGAACCCTGTCACAGCCAAATAAGTTCCTTGGAAACAAATGTTCAGGATTTCAGTTGACCAGTAGTCTGCAAGGAAACCATGAAGACTATACAAGTGTAGGGAAGGAATCCTCTCATGGACTTGTAGTAGAACAGAAATCACAAGGAATAGCTGGTGATTCTCCTGGTCCTTCGGCAGCTAGGAAGGAGCAGAGAGAGGAAGAGGAGAGCTGTCCCATATGTCTGGATAGCTTGAAGATGGCTAAGAAGGAAACACTGCCCTCATGCCATCATTCATTTTGTGAAGGCTGCTTGAAGATGGCTTTTATTTCAAAACCTGTCTGCCCAGTTTGTGGGGTTGTCTATGGCAAATTGAAAGGGAATCAACCAGCAAATGGCTCTATGGATGTCTCTACCACCTCAGCTCCTCTACCAGAAAATGAAAAACATGGAACCATTGTAATTCGATATTACATACCCAGTGGTATTCAGGGGGTATGTGGAATTTCATTTTAGATACAGCCACTCCCCAAGGTACAATGGGGTTACGATACGATAAACCTATCGTAAGGGAAAAACATCATACGGTGAAAATACATGCAGTACACATAACCTAACAAACATCATAGCCTAACCCAACCTACCAGAAGCATGCTTAGAATACTTACATTAGCCTACAGCTGGGCAAACACAAAGCCTATTTCGTAATAGTGTTGAATATCTCATGTAATTTATTGAATAAATATACAACAGGAATACCCATCATAAAATCAAAATATCATAACATGGGCTATTTTAACTTGGGGAGCGACTATATTCTTTAAAAATTGTTCTATGGATAAATATTTAGTGGTGTTCTTTATTTGCCAAGACGTTTATCGGGAAAGTAGTTACTTTAATGACTTTTATTTTGTCTTAACAATTCCTAGCCTCAGTCACTGCAGTGTACACTGTATATTCTTTACTATAATGAGATCCTAAGCTTTAAAATGTCAGGTTCAGAGAGCAATTTTCTGACAGTTTCTCACAGTTTACATTCGCTGTGTGCAGGGTGTACCTCTCTGTTTTCTGTGTCGCTTAGGAAGAACACCCCAATCCAGGCCAGAGGTATGAAGGAGTGTCCCGGGTCGCCTTTCTCCCTGACTCGCCCGAGGGCAGGAAGGTTCTCGGTCTTCTGCGGCGGGCCTTTGAGCAGCGGCTTATCTTCACCGTCGGTCAGTCATCCACCACAGGCAGGAGTAACGTGGTCACGTGGAACGACATTCATCACAAAACGTCCAGGGATGGTGGACCCACCAAGTAAGTGTAGCATTCTGCCCGATGTATTGCCTGGCACAATGCAACAGTTTAATGTACTTTGACATACATATTCGATCTTTGCACGACTTCAATTAAAGGACGAATTGTTTATCTGTTAATGGAAATGCATTTGTCCCCCTCCCGCCCCCCAATGTAGTTTTGGTTACCCTGATGCAGATTACCTAAGCCGTGTGCAAGAGGAACTGAAAGCCAAAGGAATTTATTAAAGTCTGTGTTTCTGTTTGAGATCAAAGTTTTTATGCTGTGTGCCAGTACTGGAGCAGTGGCAGTCATCAATACTTATTGAAGTATTTAAAATTTTATTTTGCTTGATTTTTATTGAAACATCAACGCTAATCTTTAACGTACATGTGTAGGAAATCGGGGTTTCTTTTTGATTTTATGTGGCTGCGGTTAGTATTCTTTGGATACCAATACGTTTTTATTTTTATATGGCCTTGAATAGTTACTTTCTTATTTCCCATCAAAGTGGTGCAAAGATTGATTGTCTTTGACCTCCTGTATAGTGTTGTCCAGAGGAAGTTGTTTTTCTTAAGGCTGCACTGTGGTTGAATACGTGAACAGATACTGGATGTTAATAGATAATCTTTCTTAGTATTAAATAGGCCCCTCTGTAAGGTACTTAACACACTCAGAGACTGGAATAATTAACTACACAAATATCGCCTATTCCCAATAATGCTAATGTATCTGTGTCATGGTCAAAGACATCAGCTATTGATATTGTTTGAAAAATGTACATCTTAAGTCATATTGTAATCTGGAAAGGCTTCATTGACAGGTTGCATTTTTAAGTGTTTCAAGTGTTTAATGCAATTTGTTTTGGCTGTCCATTTCCCGTTGCAAAAGGCATGTAGTTATAATTAAAGCTTGCATAGGTAATAAACTAAATATTGTTACAGTTTGCACATTGTTTGATCAGGGTACTTTTGTTGTGGTTTCAAAAATAAATTGTTATGACAGCCTAAAGCCTCACATAAAATTATGCACAACTGTTAAAACATGGATCATTTTAATTTAAATTAATTACATTTAATCTGAGTGAGAAGTTTTGCCTTTAGCAATGTGTGAACTAAACTCACACACTGCTAAAATAAAACTCACATTGTTAATGTACAGTAACAGTCTTGGGAAAAGATGGGCAAAATGGTGACCTGCTATTGTGAGACTATGAGTATCTTAATCTTTGCTGAGAAATGAGGACTGGTACAGTTACTGTCCTTTAAAGATGTTGAGGTTTATGAAAGGACAGAACGCCAAAAGCAGCCCTACTGCTTTATGGGCCACATTTTCTGATGCAGTGGTAACGGTGGGGTTATGGTAACTCAGTGGTTGGCACTATTGCCTTGCAACTCTAGTATTGCTGCTCTGTATGTGTGGAGTATGCATATTTTCCTGTACCATATAGGGTTCCTCCTGTACTTAAAGACATGCGCTTAGGCTAGTGTCTGTAAGTTATCCATAGTGTATGATTGTAATTGCGTGTGTTTATGTACAATCTGTGCCCTGCGATGGACTGGCATTGTGTTTAGTGTGCCACAGTGCCATATTGATGCCCCAGAGTGTGCGCCCAGTGCCTCAAGCCTGTTCATGACCTGGACCATAGTTAGAAGATGGATGGGTGATAACAACGGTAAATTTATAGAATCAAAACATTTGTATTACTCTTGAGCAAACTGGCAGTGGCTTCTGTAATAAATTGGTATTAAAGGCATAATGTAATCTGATATTTAATCCCAAGGTTACTGCAGGCTCAGTATGAAGCCAAGTGATGGGCACTGCTCCAGTATGTGGTAACCAACTCCAGACTTCTCAGATTACCGGTAAAGCTCAACCACATCCAGTGAGCCCCAGCAAATATGCCTAGGACTGGATTGTACTTGACAAATAAAGGAATCTTGAATTGTCTAATTGAATTTCACATTTTAACTTAAGATTCAATAGAAGTTAAGGCAGATTTCGATGTTCAACTGCGCACCTTGTTTTCGAGTACTGTCATGCCACAATACCCGCATCACATTTGGTTCAGCTGACTGTTAATAGAATTTATGCCTTCATGTGGAAGTTTTGGAGAAAAAAAATGCAAAATGGAGTAAATTATGTGCATAATTTGAAAAATCCAGTTGGGGGCTCACTAACAAGAATGAATGGTGCCTTTTGCTGTGTTGATGCTGCTACTCCTGGTCAGGATTACAGGGGCGGCATGCCAAGCAGGTCAAACCTCCCTTTTCCGTGGCCACAGGCGCTATCTCTGTCTGGCGATTCCCGAAACAGTCCCAAGTCAGCTGGGAGATATAATCCCTACAGGGTGTCTTGGGTCCATCGCAATACCTCTGCCCAGTACGTGGCATCCTTATAAGAGAGCCTGTAACCTGTAAGCTGGCTAAACCCAGGCCATTCTGGATATGTGGCACCATCTGGTGGGCTCAGCATGCATAAGGTGAAAGGTGGGGGGGCTGTCATGGGTGCCTTCCCATTTAAGTGATGGATATTGCATTCATTGAATCAGTGAATGAATCGTTGAATAAATCATTCAATGATTTAACCAATACAAGAATTTAACCTCTATTTTTTAACTTATTGTTTTTCCAATAACTATAGTTTATGCTACTATATTCATCACACTTAATAGAAGCAAAACAAATACCCATTTACATGACGTACATGATGTTACTTGTCAAAAATAATTGTAATTTTACCATTTTATTTGCATGTTCTGTTTTTAATTTTGCGCCAAGCACATTGCCTGTCATGCTAGTTACATGACGATGAGGTGGAAACGAAAGCAACACAGAGCTGGTGCTTTGAAAACCGTCTTTATGATTCTGCACTTCAGGAAATGCGACATTAATAAAAACAACCTGGAAGCTGCCTAACTCCATCACATCAATCAAAAACCTCACAGATATAACTTGCTTAGTATTCAAAAATAATAAAATAATTTATTTAATCTATTACCTTAAAATGTACTTAATAGACATTTCCGATCATTTTATTGTGCAATATAATATTATACACAGCAAGTCAAAAATATATTTTTTAATAGCATCGTCATACGTCATCTTTAAAAATGCCATAAAATGTATGACTTACACCCAGAGGGCTTAGGTTTAATCTAATATTATTAAATAAGTATGGGTCCAATTTACAGATTAGATCAAGAAAACATTTTATGGCACCAAAATCCACAAGAATGAAATGGTTAAAATGAATATAGTACATCTTCTGCGCATTGTAGAATATTTAACAGAACTGGATGAGTATAATTTACATTCTTATCTGGGAATTGTACACAATTTACAGAGAACATCTGTGATCTGGCCTTTACTAAGGTTCTGGGTGATTTTTTTTTTGCATAATAATTGCAATTGTTGTGCCTAAAGTGTTGTGATTTTAGGGTGAAATTCCATTATTAATTTCTTATATAGGCTTCCAAAAACCTTTAAGCCCCCACAAGACATAAATTCATTATAATTATCATTTACAAATGCAGAAAGACAGCTTATGTTTTTGAAAAATATTTTTCTGCAAAAAAAATGACAAATAAATGACAGAAATATAGAACCTTGGAACCTCATATCTGAATGTCAATTTTGAATTTACAGAATTACAAATCGGGCTTATAACCATTCATATTAGTTCAGAGAATTATGCTCTTTTGACTGAGCTAAGTCTAAAGTGGTAAAAGCTTACTCCTTACTGGCAGACCTCAGCTGAACCTCATTGGTCAATGCCTATTAACAGGGACAACAGATGCACTTTTCAGAAGTGTAAATCACATACATAACAAACAGGCATACCATCATCTAATTTACAGTTACGTTTTTACATATTAACAAAAATCCCCAAGTAATGGAATCAGTTTCTTTTCCCCTCCTCTGGTGATTCTTAAATATGTATACAGGAGCTTTTCAAGTACGGGAGGCCAGTGGAGGGGATTCAGCTCTGAAGCAGTAGAATCTAGTATGAAAGTCGTGTCTCATGATCAGCTTCTAACTGGGACCATCTGCCAAGGTCACCCGCTTACAAAAAGCCAGCTACCCAGCATCACCCTGCTACAAGTGTCACCCAGTGACTACAGGGTCAGGAATGCAGGCCCACAGGCATGTTTTATCACTTCAGAGAAATAAAAAAGAATCTTGTGGCAATGTTCACATGTTAGACACGCTAAACAAACAGTAGGCCTCTCCTGCAGCAGTCGGACAGAGGTACCCTGTGTAGCCATTGAAAATGACGACCCAGCCGTCTACGAAGTCCGTTATTAGTTTCAAAAAATTATTTTTTTTAATCTCTGCACGAGAAATCTTCATTTAATTTACGTTTGTCAGATTAAGTTGCTTAAAGCAGTTTGTTAATAGCTGCATTAGAAATGATCTGTAGTTGGATCGTTACATATGCACGCGTGCAGGGGCACTGTGCCTTCAGTCGGACTCGGTGTCGGGAAGCCCGGCTCACACCGAGGTCCTGGGCCTCCTTATCAGCAGCTGAACAGCACCATCGGAAACCGCCTTGATGACGTTCCAGGCGTCGTAGTGCATCAGGCCCTGCAGGGGCTTCCCATTGATGGCCAGAACTTCATCTCCGACGTCGATGGCCCTTGATTGCTCTGCAGCGCCACCTATGGAAGACCCAGAAGAAAACAAAAAGGACACTTAAATCAATGAGAATTAAAGTGACCAGATGCCCACATGTGGTATGCTGCAATCTCACCATCGCTCATGCAAATTTTATTATTCTATGAAATCTTTTGATGAAAATCATTGTGAAAAAGTTATTGGGAGTCAAATGAAATGTTTAAAGCTATCTATCTGACTAGTAAATATTTGTTCTGAACATAAAATACAATTTAACAGAAGATGCAAATGAACAGTAGCACAGTAAAAATGAATTTCTTCTGCTCTCTGAAAAGTCACTGATGTCTTTTTTGGGTGGCTTGAAGAACACTGTTTCAGTTCCCAAACCTCTCAGGGGCACCTCAGCCATTCCATGTGTTCCCTTGGTCATCTGAAATCACCCCAAAGCTCCAGTTTCCTCACATGCTTGTGGTTCAGGTGAAGTGCCCAAAGTGAGCATGATTGGCAGCTGTGTGTGTGTGGGTCATGTATATATTACATTGTGGGGACCAAATGTCCCTTCCAAGGTGCCCCCTGCCTCCCGCTCTGTGTTTCCTGGGATTGACTCACTACGACCCTGCACTGGATAAGTGATTCAGGTAACGGTACAACAGCATGTAATCTCTCGGCCCTGGAGATCGGAGACATTAAACCCCTGGTTGCAGGCACAGGCAGCGTCACAATGCCGCAGGATTACCCTTGAACAGGCGCTTGACAGTAAGCGGCTTATCCCCATGGGCAGATGCCTTCCCCCCATCCAAGGTGAAGCCCAAGCCTGCCGATGTCTTCTGGAGTTCCACACTCAGAGCCCCATCTGGGCCCACCTGCACAGCTGCAGCACAAGAGCAGAGGCTTCATGGCACAGTCATTTCATGCACTGCAAAAGCACCAAGCACTTGCATGAAAGCATTAATCAAAGCCAAATGAATTTGTGGAAGCACACTAGGTAAAGCCTGGTCCATTGGTTTGCTTGCTCACTCACCAGATCCTGCTTCTAATGCCACATCACTGGAAGATAAAGTCCGTATTCCGGTTCTGCTGGACTGGGCCTGCCGGGGGGATAATGGCTCCACATCCTTCCCCTTCCGGATCACGACCAGCGCCCGTTGTGGCCGTCGTGCTTTGTAGAGACAGGACAATGCCTCGCTGTGGAGGGTCCCTTGCAGGGCAGTGCCATTGATGGACACTACGCAGTCCCCACGCTGAATGGTACCTTCCAAAGCAGCCGCCCCTTTGGAGAAGACTCGATGGACCTGTCCACATAGTCACATGGTGATCACTTACTATAAGCTGACATCAAAAGTGTTCTGGTCGCAATAACGCATTTTAATTTATGTTTTTTGCCTGGCTGAACGTGATTTTACATATTTGGTCATTGGCTGAGATTTTCAAATTGAGACAAGGCTGCACACACCTGTACATGCACTTACATGTATGTAACAGTTTTTGCAGATTACCCCACACTTTTGATTAACCTAATTATAGGCTAATTATGGAATAATATAGATTTGCTGTAAGATTTCTTGCTTGCACGTGAACATCTGAAAGCGTAAGAGTCATGCCAGATGTGTGAGAGCTGGCAGCCCTGTCAAATGTAGATGGGAGTGCAGGGGGCACGTAAATCACCTCTAATACACTAAAATATTTCTGGTTCTGAAAATAAAAAATAACATGAAGACAATCACTGCATAGACTTTAGATCTTGGTTTGCTGGCAAAGAAAAACCAGAACCAGAACCTATATATACACCTATATAGAGAAAAACCGTGATAGAGAAACTGAAGGAGGGAATCAACACAATTACAGTGGCCTAGTGCTCCCTCGTGATATAGATGGCCATTCCCCAAAACACTGCTTCAGTTCAGAATCATAAACAAAATCACATGGTCCTCTTTGGTCAGTATCTTGTTAAAGTGTTTCCACAAACACTGATGATTATAGGCAAAATACAGATATCTGCATCCATACCTTATGATTATATAACTAATAATTTTCTTGTACTGATTGTAAAATGATGTGTACTGGGAAATCTCACAATTGCTGAGAACCAGTTTGACAGCACTGATCACATATTGACCAAATATTCTTTTAATATTTTGTTAAATTCCCACAATCCAGCTGGGGGGTGAAACCACACACTTCATTAAAAATTAAACTGAAAGTTTCTGAAAACAATTAAAAATTAACCATATGTGTAATATGAGTTACAAAGACAGCTTTGGGCATGGTGATTCTGACAACTTCTAGAATATTCTATTATCCACAAAGGATGAAAAATGTTAAAAATCACCACACCTGGCTGCCAAAAAATACAAAAGTCCCATTTCTCACCGTGATGAATTTCTGCTCTAAGTCCACTCCTCCAGCGATACTGAAGCCCAGACCAGAGCCTTCCTCTTTAGTCAAGAGCACAAAGTAAATATCGTCTTTTTCCTGGGTGGTCGGGAACAGAAGAGACATTGGAGGAAAAATAATAAATCTGTCGCCTTATGTAGCACTGAATTGCTCAAAAACAAATTAAACTGCAATGAGGCTTATATTCTGTAATTTTATATATTCCACATATGATTTCAAGGGTACTAAATAAAAACTTGAACGACCTATCGAGAACTTCCTTCCATAAAACCGTATTAGTCTCACAAAGCTTCCTATAAAACCTGCCCAGTCTCAGTTTTTGCTATTGCTCTTGGCATAGTCACCATGTTCAGTGGTACACTTGGTATGTACTAATAATCAGGAACCTGCCATTGTCCAAATCACAAAAACAATACTGGTGCTGTAGTATTTAAATGTTATAAGCAAGTAGTGTATTCCCTGCTTAGTTAACCCATATTAATTGCAGTCAGATATAAAAAGGACTTTTTATTATTTATTTTAAGTGTATCAGAGACGGGAAACAGGAGGCTTAAAATCCCTGGATGGGTGCGATGATAGAAATATGTCAAGCTGCCTGGTCTATGTACAACACGATGGGAGAATGTCTACGCTGCTCAGGGACCTTGGCCTCCCCACTGCAGAGGGCCCTAGCAACTCACGCTCACATTACCTCTGCAAGGGCCTCGGCCTTCCGGATCAGGGCTGGCACATGCGCTTTGGAGTCCCAGGAGCTCAGCAGGTCCTGCAGCCTGCTCTGGGCCGGCGCCGAGGTGCTCAGCGTTTTCAAGCTGTGGGGCGGAAGCACGGCACACACAGGGGTCAAAGGTCATACGCATCTGATATGATTGCACCACTCTGGGCCCGCTCCACAAGACTCTTAAACAGCTTCATCCACCAGGCTGTCAGGATGCTAAACTCTGTCCGTTACCTCCCTACTCTGCCCCTGCCTCGGGATAGTAATATACTCACTGACTACCTCTGTTTTTTGCACTATAGACTCAAGGACTCTTTACATTTCACACCCTTACCATTTGCACTACTGCCTTATTTATTGTTATTATTATTGTTATTGTTATTCAATAAACATTTTGCAATATAGATTAAACTTCCACTTCTAATTAGAGGGTACACACATCAGTGAGCGAGAAACTGCAATTCGGTTCTCATGTATGTCTTGCACATAAAATGTGAATTGACAATAAAAAATCTTTGAATCTTTGAATTTTGAATCTTTGAATAATTGTGCCACTGCTCTTAACAATAACCAGAGTGCTATTATTGCACAAGTCACAGTATTTTATTTTACAAGTTGAGAGACCTGGAGTGATAGTAATTTATATTGTTACTGGCTAACTGCAATGATTCATGTCTCCTTTTCCATAGACGTAAATCTGTCTTCATGTTTCTTACATTTTGGCCTTCATACACTGTATAACCTCATCGCATTCTCCTGTATAGTGTTAGACTTTGTTGCATCTAATCGTGAAGCAATTTGCATTGAGAAGGTTAGTAAGTGGCTAAAATCCATGATAGACATTACCCTGGAAAGTTAAGATGTTAAATATATCACTGAGACATTTACATAAAAAACATAAATTTTCTATAGCTTTCGAAAATTTTTGCACAGCTTTCGGCAACTTCAGAAACTCAGGTGCTTCTAACAATTTTGTTCACTCTGCAACTTTTCTGTTTTGCTGGGGTGGCATTTTCCCTGGACTGGAAGTTAATTTTTTTAGATTCTTACACAGTAAAAGCAAAATCAACCAAAAAAAGAGATTATATAGACCTGATTGACCAGCTGCCAGACACCTGCTGTTCACTGCCGTTTTCCTGAGAGGAGCACTCTGTGGCCATCGAACCTGGTTCTGATTTCTCATTTGGGCCAGCCCTTGGGAAACTGGAGGATTTGGAAGAGGTAGAAGCTGAGCCATTGAGACACTCTGACAGGCCAGGATCACCTCTAGTTGGCTGGACCTCAAGCTCAGTCTTGAAAGTGGCCACGACCTCCTCACTGGAAAAGTCGTCAGTGCAAAGCTTGTCCAGGTCTGGCATGCTCAGTGCCCTCACTTCCCTGAGTCTGGAGCGGGACAAGCTGGATGGGCCCCGGGCCGCTCTATGGCGCACCACGGGGGGTGTCTGCGCCACAGGAGCTGGGTCCAGCTGAGAAGCAGCGGCCACAGACTTCTTCTCTGTAAGTCCATCGGTGGGTGAGCTGGAGATCCTCAAGTTAACATTCCTCCTAAAGGCCTGACTGTCGACGGAGTAAGAACTTCCGCATCCGGCATAACCAGACAGCCTCCTGCTCAGAGGAGGTCTTGGAGTATAAGCCAGGGCGTAGTACTGCGTGTCGATACTCCTGACGACGGGCTTGTCAAAGCTGGCCAGATTCTCGAAGGATTTAATTCTTTGCCGAACAGAGAAAGAATTGGATTCTAGGGGTCCGCTACAGTCCGTGGAGTAACTTCGACGTACCAGCTTGGGAAAGTATGGTTTGGCTTGGCTGTCACATTTCTCTGTTAAATTATTAGGCTTAAAGACCTGATGTTCCTGACTTCTGTTCAAGCAAGTTTGGTGATTTTCTAGTAAAACCTCTGCATCAAGCTCTGTGTTATCTGGAACAGCACCGAACGGACACATGTCACCCAAAGCAGTGGGAGATTCTGTCTGGCTGTCCTGAGAAGTCTGTGTATCTTTACTTCCTGAGAAATTCCTCTTACTCAGCCCTAAAGTACAGTTTGAGTCAGTTTTAATGACTGACTTCTCTTGAATTCCCTTCTGCCTCAGCACAGGTGTAGATACTGAAGAACTGGGAGGGGAAGACAGTCGCACCTCAATGAAACTCCTCTGAGTGGTGACTGATTTCGACTTGTCATCAGCTTTCGAAACGGTTTCAGAAAAAGGGTCTTGCTGTAAGGAGTCCAGGTCTCTCTTTGTGTTGTCAGCCGAGGTGTTTTTCCCTTTGTCCCCAGCTTCTTCCCTAGGCACACGATCCACCTGCAGGCTTGTAGTATCTTGTGTTAGTCTTGGATTGTTCTGCTGACGATCACAGGTTTTTGGCGACTTAAGGGCAGTTTTCTCCTGCATATTGTTTATGGCGGAAACCTTCTTAGACTGGAGGTTCTGCGACTGAAGGGGAGGTACTGATGATGTATTAAGCTCAGAAGACGCAATTGTTTTCTCTTTAACAACAAAGGCCTCTTTCATACTGTTTCTGGTTTTATTACTGAGACCGATAAACTTGGACACCGAGTGGCTTAACGTCTCTGCTTTGTCTTTTTTGACACCGTTGGTGGAATGAGATGACATCATGGAGCTACTTCTCCCCAACTTACTTTGTACCTGCGATGCAGATGATTTGGAATCAATATTAATTTCCAGCTTCTCTGTCGCCTTGTCTTTCGAAGTAGATTTGGTTGACACATTTTGGAGGAATTTGCCTTCACTATTAGGATGACCCTTTGACTCTGTAACTGCTCGAGTGGATGATGGTTCCAGCCGAGAAGCTTTATCTGAAGACACTAGTTCACTTGGCTGAACTGTCACTGATGTTGTGTAGAATGTCACCACCTTCTGACACAACATTTTAGTACTGTTTTCACCGCTTCCTGTTCTTGGTGCTGCCATCACTTTACTGGATGACTGACACATGTTCTTCTCTTTGTTTCTGAAGGTCTCTCGCGCTGATGAGAAAAAAATACCCATAGATGGAGAATTCTGAGAGTTCAGTGGTTTTTTGGGAGACAGTGGTGGGTTTTCTCCATTAAGCATGTTCTCCTTGGAGTTGGATATCACAGGAGGACACTGATGATGCAGAGGGTCAGACTGATTCCTACTCAGTTTTTGGTCTGGTTGATTGGAGGAAATGCAGTTTGAAGAATCCTTTTCCTGTACATAAAGTAGAGGGTCCCCTTGACCGATATCAGGAGAGTGCTCTATTCTAATACTCTGGTTGCTTGAGCTCGCATTTTGAGTAGGAGAGCACGAAGGTCCATCTTTAACGTTGCCATCCGTTGTCTGGCTCAATGCATCAGTAAGGCTGGAGTCAACGTGGCAGATCTCCACCTTCTCATCCTCCTCATCTGTCACCTCGCCTTCAGCGCACGCCTGAGGATTGGCGTGTTTTGTGCTGTCTCCTTGATGAGAATTTTCAGCAGCAGAATCGCTTTCAGAATCGCTGTCCAGTACATTGTACATGCTCTTTGAAGAATCGCTATTTCTGTCCTTACTCCCAGAAATATCGTTATCATTGACAGTGCTTAAGTTTCTAGAGTAGCTGCACAGAAATTCTTTACGGACAGGCAACAGTAGGCCCTTATTTCCTGGATCCAAAACAGAGAAATCAAGGACATTAGGCCTGGTCAAAGGTTGAGTGGAGCCAGATTCTCTGCTTATTAGCTCATTTCTATCCTGTGCTGAGGCAGTTGTTCCGTTAATATGTGAAGTCACAGCAGCAACTGTGTCTACATTTTCAAGGGTCTCCTGTGGGGACCTCGACTCTTTGTCAATGCTGTTAGCAGGGATCTCACCCCTGTGATTTGTTTCGACAGGTTGTGTTGAATTAATCTCCATGGAATTGCTTCCTATGTCTGGGGTTAATTCACCCTCAGGATCCTCCAGCTGAGTTATAGTGTTCTCCATTTTGGAACTGCTTTCTGTGCCTGACTCTTTAGACAGTCGATCTACAGCTGGAAACAAAACATAATTATGCACTGTTACTCTGTGACTTACACTCCTTCTCTGAATTATTCATCTCTGAACATTGCTCCACATTTTTTTAACATCTCTGCAGTTCACTCAGTTTTGAGCTATTATAGCCAAGTTTCTGCATTTGACTCCTCATAATTTGGATGTTCTAGGTTCAATACTGTGCATGAAGGGGAAATGTCAAATAACAAACAAAGCCCTTTAAGTGTTTGATTGCGAATGTAACAACGCCAATAAATGCCCCCTAAGAAACTAATGTTTGGTTGTTATGAAAGCATAGCATTGCTTGCAGTTTGACGTGACCCCTTACAAACTCAGTTGCTAATTACTGGTTAAAATCTTTGAAACACTGAGCACAAAGACTATTTCCAGGCATTATGTGCATTCAGAGATGGTTGTCTGGGTTTGACAAGCATCACTATCAAATGACAGTCCTGTTAGCAGATCTGCAGCCAGGCATGGTTTTATGAACTGAAGCTTCATTACTAAGCAAAACAAACACACAATCGCGCATAGGTATGCAATCAGCTGCATACGTTATGCACAGCAGTTCACATACACATATACAAACAAGCATGTTTTCCAGACTTGTTAGTCACTGCAATTGCTGTGAGCACTTCTTATTCTAAGCCACAGAATCCCAGCTCACCCCAGGGGGGAAGCCAGCTAGATCATAATTTCGTCAAAGATACTGTAGTGACATTCATACTACGGGCAGAAAAATCGAACAACAAAAACACACAGAGCTCTCCAGCAAGAACTGGAAACTCAGGCCTGCAACAAAGTCCATTGTATGTGAATTTATACACCTCACATGTCTGCTATACGGATTACAATGGGTGACATCAGCTTCAGGCAAACACTCGGTGATCAAGAAGTGACTCACAGCAATCCAGCTGGATGGTGTGTCTACATGATGCCACAGCACACCTGCTAATGAGAGCGGCAGGGGCCACGCTATCATTCAGGTGCTTCTAATCAACTACCAAGTCTACAGGAAGGATCATGTCGATAGTCACCATTTATACAACGCCAGCTGTGAGCAGTTCCCTTGCGGGGAAAGATACTGACAGGAAGGAAAGACCTGACGTAGTCCCACGCCTTTTGCGCGGCATGAGGGAAGAAAGACTGCCCATTTAATTTTGGTGAAAACTAGAATTTCAACCACATTCTGGTGATATAGTTCTGTTTGTCCTCAATATTTTGCTACAACGAGATCAAGAAATCAGTAGAGAAGGAGTAAGAACACTTTACACAAGTGACAAACTGATTAAAAGAAGACAAAACAATTGCACAATATCTACGCATCTTGTGTCTACATGGTTGTTTTAGCTAGTGGATTTTTGCAGCACGCAGAACAGTAACTGGTACGAAGAGGGGTGGAAGGCCTGGAGGCTCACCTGAAACCGGCCTCTTAAGCTCCAAGGTTAGGGTCAGGGGAAGGCTTTGGGTAAGGCCGCAGACCTCCGGGTAAGAGGAGCCGGAGACCTCCGTGTCCCCTATGGCCACGACCTCGTCTCCAGCGCTGATTCTACCTGCCGATTCCTGGGGAAAAGGCATCATGGGAGGCAGTTCACTGGCCAGACAAAAGCACAGGCAACAGTGATTTTATGCTGTACCCCTTGAATCACACAGAAAGCCATTTTTGCTAACCAATATGCTTGACTAATTCTTTGTATCATCCTGCCAATCCTTCACTCTGTTAAAGGCTCAAAGCTACATTTCATCTCGAAAAGTTAACAAAGTAGAAACTAGTGTAAAATGCTGTTTGAGCAACTCTTCTGTTTAATCAAACATGCTGTCCTTAACTGATTTTTTGTCTATGTTGATACAGAAAGCCAAAATAATTCCCTCTTTAATCAAATTTTTTTTTGTCTATTTTGATATAGAAAGACAGAAAAAGTCCAATGTATTTGAACAAATGTTAAAAATAGTTCTAAATGCTACATAAACTGACAAAATTCTGTAATGGCCACACAGGAAGACTTCAAAATAAATCTTTCCTTCTTCCAAATAAATGATCTTGAGTTGTTTTTAGCAGTCAAACAACTCACCTTCTCTGCGACGCCCCCTGGCTGTACAGCCTTGACAAGCACTTTCAATGGGGAGGATGTGACCTCCAAGTCCAGGCCGAAGGAATCGGTTTCTTTTCGCCTGAGGACCACCCTTTCGACGGTGCAGATTCCAGTCAGCTCTCTCACCCCTGCCTTGGTGCAGTATGGGGAGGGCAGTGATGGGGGCAGGTCGCCACCCTCGGATTGGGTGGTGGCCAGTGGGTGGGGACACATGTCACTTAAGGTATCCTTGGTGTCCCTGTCCTCCATTTCAGGGGTACGTCCAGATTCAGTCTGGGGATCACTTGGTCCTGTTCCATCAGCGTCAGAGGCACATGTGGGCAGAAAGGATGACTCTATACCCACGACGAGAGGATCAAACCCAGGGCTGGCCCCCTGCTTTACCAAACTATCGTCATCCTTGGTGCCTTCTGCTTGGGAGGAGGCAACCCCACCGCCGTTGCCCCCAACGGAGACCTTGTCCTCAGATTGTGGGCATATTGCTTTCCTGTAAAAGCCACCATCTGTTTGCAGCAGCAGGTCATCGCTGCCGTCGTCCTGGAGACAGCCGACTTGGAGCTGCCGCCTAAGCGGGCTGCGAACTGACCCAGGGCTGCGGGCCGAACCGGGGCTGCGGGCCGGACCGGGGCTGCGGACCACGCTATTCTGCCGGCTCACCTCCCCAAGAAGACCTGAAAGGCGCCAACAGAACCACGTCACTGAATGGTAAGACAAGTCCACCAAAGGTGTATTTTACAAATACACTAGGTTAAAAACACCCAATACCAGTGGGCTGATCAGCGGTGCCACAGATGCAGGGTTTCGAAACCGTGATTTCTGCTTGGCTGGAGACGTCATGAGGAAAGTACTGAGGAAAGAAGTCGGACTCCGAGCTCAGGGACCCCTACGGAAAAAGCGAAGGCAGAAAGCTTCAGAAGGACCAGGAAGCCTGTGTAGACACACAATGTAAGAGTACATAGCTGAACCGCAGTGACGGGGGAAAATGCATAGGTGACATTCAGTGGCGTGCACAGACATTTTGGGGGGCAAGTGCTCCAGGGGGAAAAAAGGGCACTTTTTGCATATGTGGAAAA
>JAODKL010000040.1:4184368-4211448 GCA_026780765.1 Petrocephalus schoutedeni
AGGGCACTTTTTTGGACTGAGGGCAAAAGGGCAAGTGCTTCAGCACCACCTCGTCTCTATCTGTGCACGCCAGTGGTGACATTCGATTCTGACGATGACAGACCTGAAAATGAACGAGGGGTCACAATTAATCTAAATGATCAGTAATCCCATTTATGGTATACTCCAGCCTTGCGCCCAATAGGTTCCAGGCCCCCCCATGACCCTGACCAGAATAAGTGGTTAGAAGATGGATGGGTGGATGCATGTATTGACTGTTGTCTTGTTTGTGTAGAAATCTATGGACAGAAATCTAAGGGGTTTCCTGGCATTTCACCATATCATGGGATGATGAGTTTAAGTTTATTCGGAAGAGTTGCGGAACCTCGAGTTGCTGAATTCCGGCACAGCCAGGAGTGTGGACCCACTTCAGGAACCCAGTGTTAAACCGCCACATTTACCCTGCTTGCTGGTTCAAGGAACCTCTTCATGGTCCAGCTGAGAGGGGAGGATCCATCGCTCTTTTTGGCAGTCACAGTGGGGGAGGGACTTTTGCAGGACAGGCCTGATCAGATGGGGAAAGGGACAGAGTTGCTGTCTAAGTAGGACAGAGCTCACAGAATACGGCCACGCCCACCTAATGGCAGTCATGATGACAGGCGGGTGTCAGAAATTATAAGGACCCCAGTACTCACCCAGCAAGGTTGCTTATATAACACACATAATCATTTTGATCAAAATGATCCTCTTAAACGTTGATCCAAGATTGACAATATCCATGTTTCAAGGTGAAGCAAATTTGCATTAGGACCCTATGAATGACAGCAGTCATAGCAACAGACATCGAACTGGCCAAGTACCTAGCGAGTGGCCGTCCTTACTCAAGCTTTCTCTGTGTGTGGTGCGAGCGATCACATCGTCCATCTCCTGTTCAGACACCTAGACAAGAAGGGCACAAGGTAATGGACCTAGATTCCAAATGGCTTGCTTCTGAGATTTCCCATTCATAATTTAAATATTTAGACGATTATTCTATTCAAGTAGTCTGAAATATCATGTTGGATAATATAGCATTACATCTAGAGCTGGGAAAAACCTGGAACATACACACAATGATGGAAAGTTCAGGTTCAGGAAGTTCAAATCCAAACCAAGATTTTGTTTCAACCAACCAGTTAAGTATAGACAGTTACAAAACTGGTTGGCTGAAACAAAATCTTGCTCTGGATTTGTACCTTCAGAACCTGAAATTTCTACACTTGCATATTGGAATTCAGCCATCGTTATCTTTTTTCTATTAATATTTAAATTTGTAACAGTGTAGCCACATAGCCCAGGTCTAAACAGTCATAATCCCGTTCCAGATCATTACCAGTAACATTGAGTCTTAATGAGTCTGGTCATTTTCAGCAATAAAACATGCTAACTAACCTATCTAGACCAACCGGCCTGATAGGGTAAGAACTGCAGAGTGGACCAATCAGTGCTCAGCTCTCAAAAAGGGCCGTCCTGCCAGTAAAGTAAACTTGGATAGGACATAGGTGCGTGCAGCTCTATGCACATATTCTGTCATGAAGTTTTTTACAGCCTAGGCAGACATCTCCACTCTGTATGATTTAGATCAGATCCATGCCTCCATGGTTAAAGAAGCAGTGGTGTGGTTTCACTAGTGGCAGAATCCACCAGTATGTTAGGTCTTTACATCTGTCATCTAATAAACACAGGAAAGTTCAGACCAGCCATGGAAAACTTGGTGTCATTTAAATAAGGTGGAAAGAATGTTGTTGACCAAAATTGTGTTTGCTTTTATCATGGGTGTCTTGGGTAGGCCAGGCTCAGATATTGCTACATACTCCCCATTTCCAGCCCTGGCCTGATCATCCTGAATTTCCTGTTTCTATAAGAAATGGGATTCTCGCCGATCATAGAAAATGCAACCATTCGTTGAAATTCAAATTTGAATTTTGAAATCGTTGCCTTGCATTCCAACATTAACTATGATAATCATTTTCTAAATACAATAGCCTTGTTCTGTATTTGGTAAATCAACAACAAATAGCACTAACAGAGAACTTTTAGCTTGCCTGAGTTTGATAAATGTTTTAACAATTTAGGATAGATTTAAGAGGTGATGATCTTGAGGTGGTTACAGACCTGGACTAAGTTGGCCTTTGCGTATGTGAATACATCACATGACAGCTTGGTCTGAGGTATAGTATAGCACAGAAGTTAAGATATGAAGTTGGTACTGCAGATTGCAGAGCAATCAAGCATGTGAATTTGTCATCCAACAGCTGCAGCATTGAGCACTGTCGCAAAAATCATCGGTTGCCAAGCACTTCACCTTTGGGTTGGGGTGTCGGCTGATGATGAGGCTGACAGGACCAGGCCCACACTCACTCAAGATGGCATAGGCCTCACTCAGAACAGCGTGCCTTAGGCTCACCGAGTCCACCTCCAAAATCTGATCCCCCCGGCTGTGAGGGAAGGTGAAGAGGAGCTGTAATGAATCAGTCGTAATGCTGATGCCATTCAACATCACAAGGATTCGGCAGAACAAACTGCTTTTCAAACAGCTTATAACCACTGGACCACACATTCGGGGAGGCTGAAAAACCATCTTGCGATATTTGGAGATGTTTTTTCTATGTATGCAACTGTGAGGAACAGTCTGGCACATCCTGACAGTGTGGAAACAGTACATGTCGCAGCTCCGACTATCAGCATAGACGTGGTGTCGCTACGTTCCTTGTTTTAATGAGCTCGGGGTGAGATCACGCAGTCCTGCCACACGCAATGCACTGTCGGGACACATGTCAATTTACGGAGGTCTTCAGGGGACTGTCCTACTCATCCCCAAATAAGAGAGCCAACAAGGCATAAATGCGCCATGAGAGCTGGTGTCATTATCCTGTCTTCCATAACACCAAGTTTGAGTGAAACCTCAGGCCTGGGACTCCTCCGCAGTTTTATCGGTCTACAATTCCTTTGAAATAACTGGCCTGTTATTATAGCTGTCATCTCAGCGATCACATATTCCTGGAAGAATCACTGCTTTAATAAGGATGAAAACTAAAAATGAATGAATGAATGAAAGCCAAACAAAGGCAAAGGCGCAGAGGCGGCCGCTCACCTGAGCCTGCTGTCCATCTTGGCGACAGAGCCCGGGTACAGGCTGTGGATGTAAATGCCGGGAACGCTGCTCTCCGGCGTGAGGCAGCAGGCCCCAATGCCCAGCCCCACACCCTGCTCTGAAACAGCAGACCCCCCCACACACACCACAGTGGTGTTACACATGCACCCCCACCACGGGAAATCCACAGTGTATCAGAAGCACGTCCCGATTTTGCAGAGTTCAGCATGTCCTTGGGTAAAAAAGGGCGGGCCTTGAGTTTCCCATCTTTAGCCAATCACAATCTTCATCATGTGACATCACCACATTAGTTAAGATCTGCATTTTCTGTTAAGCGACAAGATGCACAGATTTCTAAAGTACCTGTTTTACCATGTATGCCTTTTGTTATGGGACATGTCATAGCTGTGTAGAACAATGTAAGGATGCATCTTTATTTCAGGATGATAATAATAGCAATGATAATAAAAATAATGCCAAAAACAATAATAAGCGATGAACAGGCAGCTCTGTGACCACAAGCACAGAAGCTTAACCACACACTGCCCCAGGCCAGGTGGCCGGACGTGTTGAGGAAGTGTTGAGTTTGAAAATGAGAAAAATAACAGACCTATGAGGTGATGGCATTCAATGAAGAAGATTCAATGTGATTGGTTAAAGAATGGAAACACAAGCTCCTCCCTTGTGGACCCAGGGACACGTCAAACTCGGCAAAATCAGACTGTCCTAAATCAGTACAACAGCATGGAGTTAACCTGCCTCTGCTGATATTCACCAAAGGTCACCAAAAGCTAAACATGAAGAACATGGAACATAATATAAACTTGGAGCAAACAGCTTACGGCCAAGATACTATACTGTAGAAATGAGTAGCTCTTCTTAAAGCACGACGGGAAAACATGCTATTACAACGGCAGTAAAAGTACCATTAATGCACAAACAATTTTTTGGTAATAGACAGACAGACAGACAGAGCGCCCCCAGTGGCAGCACAGTGGGTTTCAATTATGCAGTTGTTCATACATCCACCCAGTACACATTTTGCCCTGCCGTATTGGAGCCCCATACCTTTGTTTAGCGTGACCTCCATTACGATTCGGTCCTTTGGACCAGGTCCTTTGCGGGGGGCGGCATCAGCGTCCTCGGTCCCCGGTAAAGGGGGCGCTTTCGGGCCAGAGGAGTGGGAGCGGCAGAGGGGGGTGTGGGCGGGGCCAGGGGCGAGGCCTGGGCTGCTGAGGCGTGTGCGCACTGTCAAGGTCACCACACCCTTCTTCAGTTGCTGTAAGGCAATAATACTGCAATTAGAACAAAACCTTTACGAGTGAAATAGCAGCCAAATTAAATGAAGAATAACTCTTCAGCACAATTAACACAAGCCAGTGAGAATCCGGCGAACGCTTGCTCAACCCAAGTCAATATCCATTATTTATTTTAACACATTTCAACCTGAAGATAAAGAAGACCTACTTGGGTAAACTCAAAGAGGACCTCGTTGGATGGAGTGTCTTTTTTAATAAACTACAATGCCTTTTTGTACTGGGACAATCAAACAGGTAGTTGGACATTAAATCTTTCATCTCCCCTCCCACGTTACCTTGAAGGTCTGGATGGCCTTCTGGTGAGTGAGGCCCTGCAGCGACTCCCCATTGACCTCCAGGATCTCATCTCCTGAGACAGCAGAATCAGAGCAGATAGCAAAGCTGTATAAGACCCATGGAGTAGTGGGCTGCAGTGATCCAGAGCATTTTCTCTTCGAGCTATCCCATGATCTCTTCATAAGTAGTCTACAGACCACCACTAACACATGCGTACAAGTATCTCCCCTTTATAGATCTTATCATACATCTACTGCCCTATAAGCCTCCATACACAGCCTGGGGCAGATCGATGCCAGAATTTCAGAATTGCTGGGCCATCAAAAGTGTTTCTGATTCTTCTCATCTACCCAAGGGGTCTCTCTCTTTTAAATTAACATTTTTTATCCCTCAGGATAAGATTTAAATCAAGGCCAATTTGACACACGCTAACCCTCAAGTTCTTCACGCCATCATAAATGAGAAACATGACATACCCTCCTTCAGTCTTCCATCTGCAGCAGCTGCCCCATTGGAGAAGATGGTTTTGACGAAAATCCCCATTCGTCCACGGGCAGAGTCCTGCCCGCCCACAATACTGAACCCCAAACCCTTCGGCAATAGACAGATAAGTCTGTTGCAATCTTTATAACGTTACTCAGAAGTTATTGTTGAATATTGCATTTCATGTGTAAAGTGACACAAGAAAAGTAGCATATTACTTCATAAGAGACATCAAAAGGTACATCAAAAATTTGCTTACAGATTAGACAGTATGCAAATATTATAAGTGCTGACTGCTAAATATAGTCTGCTTATGGCCCCAAGCAGATGATGAGAGCATCTGCTCTCTGCGACAGGAGCTGACCTTGCCCTGTCCTTTCATCAGGACGATATTGGAGATAATGGACGGATGGGCCAGTCGCCATGGCGATTCCACTTGAACGGTGCTGAGGGACCGGGCTGACTTCTTTATCTTGTATTCCTGAGTTGGCCATGGAAAGAAGAGGGATGAGCCAGCCACATGAGCATGTAGGTTGGCGCGCTTCACCTGATCTGCTCTCAGCGGCTTCCCGGAAACAGCCTGGCCTGAGTTATCGAGCTGCCTGTCCACTCATGTGCACAGACAAGTATGAAGACCTGCGTCACTAAAAGGTTACTTTTAAAGAAAGCCAGCGTGTGATTTATACTTCCTCATTATTGTTAAAAAAGCATCTGCATAAAGACACCGAACTGCAGCTAATCAAACCTCAGTAAGGAAGGAAACCCTGCAACTCTGACAGACCCTCATCCTCCAGTTTATTATTAATATTACTATATTATTATTGTTTTCCTTCGCATGTACAATTCTGTCAGTGAGAAAGCATGATTTCTCAACCAGCTTGTAGGGTTAATAGATCCTAGAGATTATGACTTAGATGAATGCTGATAAACCTACTGATAATCCTTTAATTCCCAATTACCACAGGGATTACAGTAGGCATGCATTTCACAGATACAAGAACTGGGGAAGAGCCCATGAGGTGCAATGAGGGTTTTGATAGGCTTCAGTCTTTGTTGATCTTGCCAATCAAACTTGGTCTGGCAGCTTTGAAATATGATTGGTGGCTTTTCATGGATCAGAATCCCCATGATTATATAATTATCACACTCAAGATACTGACCAACTGAAGGCTTATAGGCGGCAGGCTGACCTGGCGGAGGCCTGTGGTGTCTGGCTGTTGGGGCAGTGAGTGCTTGCGTACTCCGCGGGCTTCTTGCATCTCGAAAACCGCGTCTCCATTTTCCACCACCAGCTCGTCGTTCTCGCCAACCGACTCCAAGCGGCAGCTCCCACCTGGAACAGATTAACTTCAGCTCAGTTTCAGTAAATTCTCACATGGCAGACGTTGCCCAGAACTGTAACCATTGTAAACATGATAAACAGAATACAAAATAAACAGAATACAGACAACCAGCAATACAAACTAATCACAAACATCCCATAGCCACATGAAAAAAGACTAAATTAATTTAGCTAACATTTTACATTTAATAAACTGCTTTGCTTTGTCGACACTGTTGCCCATAGAAACACAAAAAGCTTACCATTTTACTAACCCATAAAACTGGGTATTAAAAAGTTGAAAAACTACAGAGGTAGAAACCACTGCCCATTATTCCCCTCTTTTAAACACTACGCCACCTGTGTCTTATAGCTCATATTTTTTGCTTTTTTACTCAGAATGCTAGTTTTGGCATATTTCAGACAAATTAACTTCATACTCTAGAAAACTTGGATTCAGCCACAGGCTCGAGTGGTTTGGCTCGAAGTACCATCATGCTACAGAAGTCCAACACACCAATAACTGGCACAATGTTTGCTTTTTTTGTTGCAAAGGTGGAATCCTTTCCTGACAAAAAAAATGTTAGAAAAGGACCAATTTGTGAATAAAATAGTAATTCAACTCAATGACCTTGGGAACGACTTCGGAATTTCATCGGTGATGGACTGTGGCAGCCGCCTCTGAGCTCCTCCATCCCTCCGAGCTCCGGGACTTTATCCGCCCCAGGGAACTGCAAAGGGAGAGAAGGTCAGGATGCTTGCTCCGAGTCAGTCTGCATCATGACGGCTGCTGGGACGTGAGAAGCAGCAAATACTCAAGTCAGGCGCTGATACAGGGAGCAACATCAGGAGGAGGGAAATACGCGGCGACTTGCAGTAAGTAAATGACAGAAATCACTGTAATCAAGGAGGTTTTGCATCATTGCCATGGGAACCGCAGCACTTAAATTTACCCTCACCGCCCCACCTCCACCACTCAGTAACACAACACTTAATGCGAAGTGTGACTATCTGGAAACAGCTAGTGTGATTTCGCAATTCCCAATGGTGTGTGGAAAATCGCTGTATGAACGAAAAAATGAATTAGTCACAAACACTCAAGGTACACTGCCAGTTTGCAAGTAAACACAGGACTTGTTAAAGGACGAACACAACCCGAATTTGGAGGGAACTGTTAACCTGATTTATGTTTTTTTTTAATCTAGGGTGACCACATAATCCATGTCAGGGAGGACACTTTGACATAGGACAGGATCTGTAAAGTACCATTCAATTAAAACGCCCTGGATTTTACTTAAGTGCTGCGTTCTTGCAGTGTGCTGATTGGTCAGTCTCCTGTGACCATGCATCTGTTCAATCAAAGAAACAGTCAAAGCGCAAGAAGAACTGAGCTATTCCGCCAAGCACAGGAGCCTTTCAGTTTTAAAGTAGTCTGTAAAACCTGAAGTAGCTCAAAGTGTCCTCCCTGGCAGGGATTATCTGGTCACCCTATTTATCATCAGCATGAAGACTGATTCATCTCTGTCTGTCGTTTACCTAGAAACAGAATGACTCAAGGCCAAAGCAGTCTGTAATATTCTGCTATGACTATTTGTCATCAGTCTTTATGAGGTTGATAAAAGGCAGGTGTGCAGCATAAAACCTGCATGGCTACAGAGGGCCGCCTCTCTTACTGACCCCAGCTGTTAGCTTCCTCCCACCTGTAGCATTCTGCCTTTTTATCTTGACTCAGACAGAGTAACTGATGTTTCTGTCAGTGATGCTACTCTTGGACGGGTGGCTGTGATGCTCGATAATTGCTAAGCTTTGATGATGTTCGTTAGGCACTTAGGGGTAGCAGGACTGGAAGGGAAGCTAAATAAAAACAAACCAATTTGAATTAACTGCCAAAAATACGGAATTAAATCCTGTAAATACTCTAATCGCCCAATAACACCAGTTTTATAAACAACGCCTGCTGCATTCCTGTTTAATCTGCAACGTGCAAAAGCACGATTTTCACGCGGATCCTCCAAAATGTACCTCAGAATTCTTCAGAACTGTGACTAACAGTCATGGCTATTTCTGGGTCAGCTCAGTTGTAACTCAGTAATCTATTCATACTCGACACATAAAACCTAAGTTTACACCAAAATTAAATCCAGGAAGTTAAACATGGAAAATCGACAAACAAATGTACATCTTCACAGCATATGTTTCATGTTTCTGTCTTGATTCAACTAACAGGTTTAAATAATTACACGCAAAGGGCACAGGTCTGTTTCAACTCTGAGAAACAGAGGGGAACTAATTTGCTTAGGGATTCGTCTGCCCTCCGACTGGCCAGCCCTGCATTGTTTGGCTGAGTTTAGGATGGACTCCTAGGGCATAACAATCTGAATCCCGAAAACCAGCCCAGGGAGAGCTGCCCTGGCTATTACAGTCACATTTTCTCTCAAAGTTGCAGATACGCCGTGAGCTCTTAAATCATCAACGTGTCAGACAACGTGGACACAGACTGGGGCAGCAGAAGTCTGGAGCCCTTCTCACGTCCAGCTCCATTCTGACAGTCAAAATTTACCCCATACATCTAATAATACAGGACAGGCCACAGATTTTATCACTCACATTATTAACTGTTCACAACGTCAAACTGTCAGAGGAATATATACATTAAGTGGTCATTAGAGACACCAACTCTTCTGCGGTAGATCATTTGCACTCTGATTACTGCTTCTCTGCTGAGCTCTTATGTTTATACCTGAGGTCGTCCTGTCAGTTTTATTGAGTCTGACCATTCTTAGCTGACCTCTCTCATTAACCAGGTGTCTTTGGCCGGAGAAAGGCCATTGACTGGATGTGCTTCATTCATCACACACCACACCGTCCTGGAAAAACTCTGAGAATCCTAGGGACCACCAACTGCACCATCAAACCACACTGAAAATCACTCAACCAGGGGCCTTCATCACAAAACCAGATTTCTTGCTTAGCAGGATAACTTGTCAGATTTAAGGTTGCCTGGGCTAAATGTAGGTGAATGAAGATAAAATACATTTAAACTCGGGTACCTTAAAATCCACCAAGCTATCTAGCTAGCCAGCAAATCTCGCTTTGTGATACAGGCCCCAGGCAACCTTAGTCATTTTAATCCGTAGCTGTAAGGTAATTAATCTCTGTCGGCATGCTCTCACGATTCGCTGCTTGGAGGAGCAGGCTGTTTACAGGTGGCTTTTCAGGCTAGGGGGCGGGAATTTCTACAGTAGAGAACATGCTGCCTGACCTGCTCTGTCAACTTTACGGCTTGGCTTCCGAGCAGGCGTGATGGAAAAAAGGCTAATTAGACATTCATCTCTGGATACAAACAAAGCTATTCAACTCGGTAACTAGTTCTACATGCTACACTAAACCTACATTTCTTCTTAAACCCCTAAAGCTCATATCAGGTAGCTGCACATTATTAGAACTCAGTGATGTAAACAATTTAAAAAATACCTTAAATTGCTCATAGGTAACGTTGTTGCGTTTTGAACTATTTTCTTAATTACCGCACTGACATTTCTGTGAAATTACAGAGAAGCCTTTGTGACCAAATTAACTTCCAAGCGATTTAAAAACATTCCGTAAACAGATAGGACTATGCACTACTTAGAATGTTCCAGAACGTGCATCAAAGATGGAGATCTGTCAGGACAGCAGGAGGACACAGACTGTCGGCCCCCAAGCAGCTGAGGAATGCTGCGCGTGCGGCGCACATCCACTAGGAAGGGGCAGGGAGATTGGAGATGGGGACATCAGATGGGGGCATCTGAGGCGTACCAGCTGATGGCCCGACTGGCGGGGGCTGCTGGCTTGCACGTCCTCCACATCCGGGCCCGAGCCCAGCTTGGCTCCCGAGGGGCACAGATCTGTGTCCTGGGACGAGCACGTGCTCACCAAGTCTGGCAGGCTGCTGGACGGGTACTTCAGGAAATCGACATTGGACTCCTCCTGATGGGGAAAGAGAAGCATCCTGAGATGGTGCCCATTTACAGTTCTGTCGACCGCCGCATCGATGCTTTCATCTTCATATTCTGCAGGCCAGTGAAGGGCGGTCTCATCCTCGGAGAATCGGACGAGAAATCCACCGGCAAAGGATGAACTTAGAAATATGATGGCTAAAGCCTACCTTCGAAAAGCCTTAATACTTTTTTTCATTTAATATCGTAGAAGTATAAACTGCTTCCTTCATTCATAACACCAATTTCCTCAACTATTTTCAAGAGTAGGATTTTATTACTTCTTACTTAGGTTAATCCCTTACATCATGTTATATAAGAATCAGTGTGATGCATTGTAGCATTATTATTAAATCATGTGACATTTTAACTTCACCTAGTGTTAAGAAAAAACTTTTTTTTAAAGTTAAATGCATTTCAGCCCTCTATGTAATTAAGGTGTCATGTGACTTTCAGAGTCCGTGTGTGAAAAACGACATTTGTTAACATCAGTCCAGGGAATTATGGCACTCCATGTGCTTGGCTTAGGGTTAAGAATGGCCTTAGATTGGCTCACAGTTAAGTTTGTTTTCCTTGAGAAAATCACATCTTACTAGCAGTTAACAATCCTTTTTAGCTACTTTTGCAAATTACACTTTCATTATGTTTGGTAAAGTGTTTCTTTATCTGTTTTATCCCACATTAGTAATACCAACCACATCAAGCGGAATGTTTCATAATGGAGAGTATATTCCGACAGCTGTCCTCCAGTAAAGCAGCTGAGTACGATCACACAGCAGTGATTGTCCTCCAGCTATCGGCGTATAGGAGCACGACCCAGTAGCTAACGCAGTAGCTGATCTGTGACCAGCTCTGCAGGAGCTGCAGTAAGCTGCAGCTGACCCAGGACCAGAGATTCAAGGGCTGCATTAGGCTGCAGCTGATTTGTGACTGTTGCTGCAAGACCTGCATTAAGCTTCAGCTGCACTCACCCTGCTAGCCACCACCAGCTGGACCAGCCCGACAGCAGAGCGCAGAATGGCCACAGCCTCCTGGTGCGAGAGGCCCACCAGCGACTGGCCGTTGATCATCAGCAGCTCGTCTCCAACCTTCAGCCGGCCGTCTCTGGAGACACAGAAACAGCCGAGTGGGCCCGGGAGGCAGTGTACATGCAGGTCACAGCATTATACCACAGCTGAGCTAGCTTTGGACCCACCACTGTGGACCTCTAAATGACAGGGCCTTTACAGAGAGACACAGCTACTTCTACCAGGACTGGAAGATACTGTTGTAGTCCGGAGCCCCCCTTGTACAGAGAGCCATTTTGATGTTACCTCTTGGTGGCGCCCCCATCCTCCACGTGGGCCACTATGATGCCGTGGGGGGAGCGCTTGGAGCCGCGGCCCCCCGTGATCTGGATGCCCAAGCCGTCTTGCCCCTTCACCATGTTCATCTTCCAAATGCGGCCGCCTTCCCTGACCTGCAGGCATGAAGGGATTGTCAGAAGCTAGCCCACAAACACACAGCAATAGTAGAAGGCGAGGTAGCCATGCTGTGTGGGAACAGCCTTCCTAAAGCGACCCCGACCAGGCTGGGGTGGGGACCCCTGTTCCTGAGAGCCCTGGCCAAACGCTGTTGGTTGCATCAAAGCACTGGCCTTTATCCACTAATCTGTTGCAGCCTTAGACACTGAGGCAATCTTCAAATACCAGCTAAGAACCCAGGCTCTCCTCTGAGGGGTACAGATCATTCTGGAACAGAGCACTTGAACTCTGGCACTCTCTTTCACAATAATACAAGGTTAACAAACCTCAAATCATTAAAACTATTATAGTAAACAAAGAGTTTTAGGTCTTTAAAGTGTTTCTTAGATTGTTTCTTTGTTTAACACATTTATTTTTGGTCAATTAACATGTGCTGAAAATATCTATGTATGATAATTGTTTAATTTTATTTGCAATCAATGTTATTAAAAATAGTTCTTAATAAAAAAAAATAATAATTAGGAATGACACAAGTAATCCAGGAAGGTTAGCAGTAAGAGGCCCACAGCATCAGACACTTCAAGAAGGCCAACAGGAAGGGCACTACGCAAGTTAGTGTGACTAAGGGCCGTGTCTAGTCTCTGTTGTTATCACATAAATGGTGCTAATCTGGGTGCTGATCCACTGACTAGCGATAAGGGCTGCAGTGTGGGCATTCTGATTGGCTCCTCAGCCTCTGACTCATTTCAACCAAAGACAACAAGACAAGCTTGCGACCACCAATCATTAACAAAAATAACCCCGGCTGTACAAACTAACAAATTACTAACGAATCAAATTTAAACCGGACAGAGTCATGTCCTCCTCCATACGATCTCCACATCAAGCCTCGAGATGCTAACCGGCTTTTTATTGGTTTTCTCTTATAGCTACTAAATTACTGCAGTATGGGGGTGGAAAAAGTTGTTCTCATTGACAATTAAGACAATTCATGACATGAGAACTTCTTACATTAGAAACTGAACTTCTTTCATTCTGTTTCATTCTGAATGTTTCATGACCCACAATATAAGAAAAATGACCAGACATGAAAAACAGCCTGTGGCCCAGTGGGGCACCACATATTGGATAATTTGCAGCAATGTTTCCATTTGTAAAGGAGGGACCGGTCAGGAGCTGCCCTGAATATGAAACCACAAGCCTCCATACCGCCGCCCTACACAATCCATCTAGATCATGGCAAAGATAATGTGGTCTTCTGAGGCGGGCCGAGATCAGAGTGGCGAGCCGTCCCCCTTACGGGTGCTCAGCTTGCTCCCGCCAGGACCATCTGCCTTTTCCATTCTGTCACATCTCTGTGACAGTAGCGTGTATCAGGCCCAAAACTGCAACACAGCTTCAGATCCCAATCGGGCTAATTTGGAAGTAAACAGGACAACAAAGGCAGGCAGGGACCCGCATTTTCGGTCCTTATCAGCACTCGTGATCATTCGTCTGGAATTCCATGTGGTGGGTGGGCGGGGGGTACGTGTGTGGGTTGGGGGGTGGGGGGTGGGGGCAGTTGGAAGCTGTTTGACTAGTGTTGCTCTAGTGTAGAGCTTGCCAAACAGCCAGTCCCATGCTGATGCTCCTGCAACCCCACCAAGTAGAATGTTGTGCTATCAGTGTAAAGTTTGTGGGTTCCAGGGAGCACGGCAAGTCCCAGGGAACACCTTTACCTTTCTATCTACTGTAAGGTGCTTTGGATAAGAGCATCAAATAGGTTAATGGGCATAAGAAGCCGCATTATGGTGGCTTTCCATATGGTCTTCACGCCATCTCCACGCACAAAAAATCCTTTACGAGAAGTAATGAGCTGAAATGAACTTTGCCTCAGCACAGAATGTAATGTAATTTTGATTACACCAGGTAAAAAAAGTGTCGCAGGGTTTAATTGTAAAGAAAAAGCTCTGATGTCTCCAACAAAGAAAAACAAAGCCAAACAAGTGCCAGTTTAATTTCCAGCAAAGGTCTTCAATTTCTCCATAAACACCAACCAACACATAGATTTATGAATGTCAGCCTCGTGGTTTCCACTGTCTGCCTCTGGAGGGGGCTGCCTGTCTGAGCCGGCCCTGGCTTTGTGTGCTGATCTCCAGGCCGGTTTGGGCCACAGGACGGCAGTCAGCACAAGCTCAGACCTGAGAAGTGGAAACCACTCCCCACAGGCACACCGATGCGGGTTCCACATTCACAACCTGCAAATACGCTTAAACCTGTCATTCTGAGTGACAAACTGCCCGCACTTAAACTTTGATGCAATTCGTAAAGTATTTAGCACTGGTACGCAAGCACAAGAAAGCCCAACAGTCATGGGGACCACTACTGGCGGTCATTAAGGTCAGGCAACCGGAATCAGAAGCACCGGACTCTTTGCCGCACTGGCATAAACTTCAGAGAGACTTGCTTACGTTGCCATGCAGTAACTCAAACTCTGCATTGTGGTGTATAATTTAATATTGGGCATGGCCGTAAACATATTTCCACTACAGTGCTACTGTACAATCTGTCTGTGTACGAAACACAACCCCTGAAATGCGATTTGCAAACACTGTGTGATTTCTAACCACTATATCTTCATATTAATATGTTTATCAACTAACACAGCCACACTAGGTTTACCAACATCACAGCCTACTGAAATGTGCGTCACAATAACTTGGAAAAACATGTCATATTGAATAACACTCAACAGACAGAAGGTCTGGCTGGTTTCAGGAAAAGTAGAGTCTGATTTATTTAATCCTTCCTTCTCCTCCTCAGATGCCATTGCCAACATAAACAGGAACACCTGAAGAAATAGAGAAGCTATTTTTCATTAAACCTACATTTCCATGTATTTATTTAGCAGACACGCAAGCAGGGCAGGTCGCACATTACACCCACAATAATCACACCAGTGTGATCACACTCAGTAACCAAGCCAAAGTAGCTGCCGGATGTAAAAGTGAAATGTATAATATTAAATTTAATAAAGAAAATCATTATTTGCACTGATATGGCAGAGTGCTGCTGAATAATTTTTAAGCTACTCACACTTGCCTTTAACTTCAGGCATTGAAAACCAAAGATATTTTCTGTGAGCTGTACTTATGCTGTACTTGGATGTTTATTTAAGAACAAAAATCATTATATTAATTTTTTGATCAGCTATTAAGTTAGCAGCTCTTTTCCTGGACAGTAGACCTTAGATGTAGGTGCTGAATACCCAGATCCAAAGCTGTCCCTGCTCCCAGAAGAGTGAGCCTCCATCCCAGCAGGCGAGCTAACTGCAACGGTGGCCTCAGCATTCGCACGAGAACCATTCTGCACGAGAACCATTCTGCACGAGAACCATTCTGCATGAGAACCATTCTGCATGAGAACCATTCTGCATGAGAACCATTCTGCATGAGAACCATTCTACATGAGGGCCATTGCTGCAAGGTGCCGGTCCACAAACGGAGCCCTTCGATGACTCATCCCACGTCGAATTCCACCCTGCCTCTCCGATGCCAACATTAACAACCTGTTTGGCTAGAACACCCCACCACCACCCCTGGGGAGTCTTTCTGACTCATGGAACCACGCTTGAGGTATGAAATACTCACGTTACTGTACACACAAACCACTAGCGGAACTGTGGGAATGAATTAGCACACTAGCATCGCAGATCAGTCATATATGTGTGGCCTAAAGTGTTTCAAATGCAAGATTTAGAACCCATGTTCAATTTTTTTTATTTAATCTTCATGGTACAGATTATATATCTCTCCCATTAACTGTTGCAGTTCTCCTAAAGTAGCTAGGAACCTCTTTGCATATACGTGAGCATAAAGTGGTTTTCATGATTTCAGCTGCTGTCATGGTCAAATCCAGAATAAATTCAACAATAAATTCACTCTGAATGCCAAATAATGAAGACTGGAGAAAGATTCGGGCCTTTGATCTGACAGCTACAGATTTAGATTTAATCTTTTAGTGGACTGAGAATCATGATGGACCCTGACTCAGTGCTGCCCCCCAAAGGCCTAAACAGGAAGAGTGCTTGGAGCTTACCTGACTTGAGAGTTCGCAGCTCATGTTTTCGATCTTCCAGCTCTCAGAGTAGCGTAGCCGTGGGTGGGTGGGGGGTGTGGCTCCAGGGACTCCATTATGGATGCGGTAATGAGGACCCGCGAGCAGGGCGGCCCCCTGCCCACTCTCTGGGGGTGCACCTGCCAGGCTGTCCAGCTGCGTTAGTGACAGGGGCTCCGCATGCGAGCTGTAACCGTTTTCATGCGCGGGGCCTCGGGGAGGCGGGCAGCGGGACACCACCCCCAGCTTTCGTGTGCGCTTGCCGTTCTGGGCGAGGCTGGACCCGGGCTCCGATGGGCAGCCGCGCTGCGGCTCGCCAACAGCACCCAGGTCACCCCCCCGGCCATCGCCACCGCAGGGGGGGGGCGGAGCCTTGCGTTTGATGCGACGCAGCATGATCAGATAGATGCATCCGCCGCTCCAGCACTGCTCAGCCAGGTAACTGGAAAAACAGCGAGGAGAGAGCACACTTAACGAGAGAAACACGCAGCAGACGGCCTTCAGTCAGGGGGCAGAAATATTTCATGAATTTCGTTCCATTTATTTTTAAGTGATAAAACTTATTATAAAATAACATATAGTGCCTTGTAAAAGTATTGAACCCCTCGTTTTCCCGAATTAAAAATGATACGTAGACATATTCATCACATATTCATCCTATTTTAGTTGCCAACTCAGGGCAAACTAAATTTTCAAAGTCAAAATCAATTATTTGTCAGCACATCTATGAAAATAATCTGAAAAGCTGAGAAGTGCTGCTTGTATGAGGTGTTTTTCTGCAAGGCAATGTAGTTTAAGACAATTTTGAAACACAGTTGCGACCTTCATCAGGAAAAGCAGTCAGTACAGAATGATGATTACGTGGCATAAAAAAGGCATAATAACTGACATCACTATTTATTCAGCACACAAAACAAAATAAAGAATAAAAATAACAAAGTGCATGTCAACAAAGCGCCAGAGAGCACACTATTCATGAATTCATTTCAGTCATGCATTGTTATCGGCTAAACCTCCTGTTTTCCTAACACTTTCAGGAAGCTGACTAAATCACTTGTTTCTGTGTTACAGCCCTTGCCAACTTTCCTTGTAATCGACCGTGTGACCACTAAGAGCTCCATGCGGGTCCTTGCCCAGGTGATGATTGCAGATCCTTCCCATGTTTTTAGTCTTTTTAAGAGATTACACGGTTAATTTCTGTCTGCTTTTGTCTACGGATCGTTCACCTGAATCGCTAAAGGTTCCAGCTGTGTATGAGGTCAGCAGCCACAGCTGTAAAATAATGAAATGGACATGGCAACTTGCAGGGTGGGAGATGGAGTTTAGCTTCTGAGGAGTGATTATTGGTGGGTCGGTTTATTTCCTAGTACAAAACAGAAAGCATGATTATTCACTCCTGGTAAACCCTGGCAAAGTTATGTCGTGCGACAGTTTAATTATCACAGTTAAAAATTTGTTTGCTTACGGTCCTGCGTTACACTTATTTAGCAAATGCTTTTATCTGAAGAGACATGCAATTGAGAAAGGAGGGTGAGACATTCCCTGGAGGAATTCTGAGTCAAGGGTCCCAATAGTAAAATGACTCTGCTGACCATGGGATTTGAACCAGCCACCTACCGATCACTGGCACAGCATCCCAACCCGCTGAGCCCCACACCACCTTTAAGCACCGGAGGGTATTCTTTTGTCACCATTTACGACATTAATGACAGCAAAGCCTTCAGAACCAAAGTAAAGAGACCGGCACACATTACTGACCTCCCGTGCGAAAACCCAGATGGGCAAGAGGCGAGGCTACGCACCACAAGGTCCCACGTCCCTCCAGGGGCACCACGGAAAACGGACACAGCCCTCGCCCTCCCATTACATGGTGGAAGCAGACTGGGGGGGTGACGCGGCCCTCTCGCCTGACACTCCCTTTATGGTTTCTGGGTGTTCTCCACATGCAGCGAGGCTTTCAGGATTATATCCAATCCCCTCAAACCTCTCTACAGCCCCCCCAGGCCTGTCAGTCTGACGGTGCTCAGGCAAATGCAAACCAAACAAAGCTTTTGCTTACGCCCCCAATGCCACGCCAGACAGAGCGGAACCCGACAAAAAAAATAAAAAATCACCAAAACAAGGAGGGAACCTGGGTGGGAACACTGCGGCTGCAGACGGGACAGAACTACACAGTGAAAAGGACCAAAAAAAAGAAAAACAGCAAACAAAGGGGGCCGGAGATAAGCGCTACAGGAGCCTACAGCCACGGCGGCACATGGGCCACGGCGGCACGTAGGCCACGGCGGCACGTGGGCCCCGACGCGGCAGGGAGGGAGAGGGCCGGCATCTGCACTTCATCACGTTCCTCTAGCATTCACCAGCGCTGAGGTCCTTAAGTGTGCCTGAACACGGTCCTGTAAATCTGACCCTGCGAACAGGGCACAGACACCACCACGCCTCCTGACAGCATCACATTACACTCCCACAAGTGCATTTCACTCTAAAAATCTGAAAAATTCTCTTCTGATCACGCAAATAGGATCTATGACTCGCAAGACAGTGAAGGATTCATACAAGAGGGGCAGAACAATGGTGATTACAGCTTTTTCTGGGGGACTGCAGTGAGATGATGGCAGCACAGGAATGTGCGGGCCTCCCAGCCAAACGTGCTGTTTTATCATTATGTAAGTCATGCCTTGGTTCCAGCCTCTGCCGCTGAGATCCTGGGCTCTGGATCAAACAGCTGTTTGGCTCGCTAGCTTGTTGACTTCCACACTGACTGTCTACCGTGCGATTCCCCTGCACAGACGGCATGCTGCTAGGCCTGGTATGTCCCTAGTAAGGTGCATGCTGCCATGTCAGCTACCCACAAGGCTCCTCTGCACTAGGGAGACCGGCTGATTTATTTTTAATTCATTCATTTCTTTGAATCCGCACACTGTATTCGACGAATGTTGTCTAGAGCTAGGCAGACACTTCCTTAAGGATGGAAATACTTAATTTTAATATATTAATTAAGTCCTAAGGTTCATGTTTCATTATCCACAAATGCACTTCTTTAGTCCTGAGTCCACATATGAAGTTATTTATATTGACAAAGCACACATGGGTAAAAGATACATAATACAATAGTATTATATGTATATAAACAACATATCTGGGATGTCTTCTTGAAAATTCATTTTGGGATTCAAATTTTTCAACAAATGCATTACATTTGGTGGGTGATTAGACTTCACCAATTGAAAATTAGGCCTTATGTGATGTGGACCCGCACCGTCTCGGACATTTTCATTAGTCGCCACTGGACCATGCATAAGAGCAACCTGCAATCACTATCGATTATGCCAATAATCAAGTAGCCTACTGATTAATCTGACAATTCATCAAGTCATATTTGAAATGCAATATAATATAATTAGACAGGAATGTTCATTTTAGCCAGTGATTATGTTGACATACAGGAATTGAAGAAAGTAAATTAAGCAAAATAATTAAAGTCAATGTGGTGACAAAGACAGGCTATTCTGGGGGGCTAAATGGCACATCTCCATGGCTAACCTCGCATTATTGGGTGAGTCCGTCAAACCAGAGTGTCTTCTTTTAAGATATATTTGCAGTGCAGTTGTTCAGTGGTGATATTTAAATTCTGCTTTGTCATACTTACAGACTGCTGCATTTTCATTCACTTTTAATGTGAAGTGCTCATGTGAAGCCACAAATCTGAGGCTCTCCCTCTTTATTTGGATCCTCGTCTGCTATGTGCATCTTCCTTCCGCCACATTGCCACGTAATCGAGAAGGACATTTTTAATCAATGTTTTTTAGTAATCAAATTGAATCAAGTAATCCTGATCGCTCTAGGTAAGTCTGGGGCTGGTCCAGGGAAGCAGCGTAATGGTGCACTTTGGACAGGACGCCAGTGCGTTACAGACATCAGTGCACCTAGATTTTTACGTCTGACACAAAGAGCGGGAGAGCGTGCTATTCCCTACTCTTGGAGTGAGAACAGAAACTGAAACTGCCAATGTGGATGTGCGAGGTCTCAGTGCTACTCACTCGACGTTCAACTTCATTAAATCCAACAGAGCATAACATGAGTCATATCCAGCCTGAGTGGCCCAGCCACCTGTGACTGTAAACCTACACTCATCGCATACACACCAATGTGGCCTGTGAATGAAAAGACTCACAATGAAACATCATAAGGGTTAAGAGATAACAATAACCCTACCATGACTCCCTGGGTAAGTGGATGTCCATAAGTAAATTAATTAATCACTAGGTAGGTATAAGAGTTTGATCCTCACTTCTGGAGACCTATTTAACCATACAAAGGGCAGACTCAGATTACAGGATTTCCAAGAAAAGCCGTTTCCATGGTCCCAGTGACTGTGGCGAGAATTAGCTATAGGGAAAGTCACAGTGAAATCAGGAGAGGGTAGCTCAGCGGGGGATGGGGGCAGCTTATTAAAAACGATACTAGTGGGCCATTGGGGGGGGGGGGGATTTGTCAGTAACATGCCCCCAGGCACAGTGAGCTGCCTTTCTAGCTCGTCAAACTGGGAACTGGGCATGGCGCTACCATGACAACCCGCTACCTGCCAGGACATTGCCAGACCTTCTGGAATACCTGGGAAAGGGGAGTGGAAGACAGTCAGCCATTCCTTGGGGCATCTTTTCTCAGGAAGCTGGCTAAAAAAAAACAAACTAGTAGCAGAAGAAAGCACAATACAAATGTAAGTAATGTACAATTAAGAAAGTGGAACCAGGGTGTTTCGGGAGCAATTGGGATTCAGGCCCTTGCTCAGAGACCAAATGGCTAATACCACTCTGCCAACCCAGGGATTTGAACCAACAATCTTCTGATAACAGGCATGCATTGCCCCCACTTGAAAAAATTACGAGAAAAGTAGTTGGCGACATGGATTCTTTGCTAAAGCTTCAGGTTGGGAAATCCAGTATGTTGGAGCACAGTCCCAAAGCTGATTGGCTCTGATTAACGTGCTTTCCATCTCCAGTGAGAGGCCCCTGGGAGGAACCAGCAGGGCGGCGCTCTCCACCAAGCGTGACGAAGGCTGCAGGCTTCAGAATAAAAAAAATATGGTGGCTGGCATCTCATGCATCTGAGGTGTGCAGTGAAGACACAGAACACTGACCATTCCAGGCTGGGAGGAACACAGGGATAAAGTATTAATATGACAACGAGAGGAAATTTCTCTGGCTAAAAGCATCAAATCAAATCAGATCAAATCACTTTTATTGTCACGTCACATGTGTAGGTACACTGGTACAGTACATGCGAGTGAAATTCTTGTGTGCGAGCTTCACAAGCAACAGAGTTGTGCAAAAATGCAATAGCGTAAAATCAGATAAGTATCTAAGCTTAAATGGGAGATGAACTGGCCCTCTGCAGCTCAAAATGAGTTTTTTGAGAATTGCAAACATGTCTCATCATCATATTTAGGATGAGATTCAAAAAGGCACATGGGAGGGTAATAAAATATTAAAGCTTCCAGCCAACGGTGAAATATTAAAGCTTTCCTGCAAGTGTGCTGCAGCTAATGAAGACAGCAAACAAGTTAAGGGGTTCAGGCCAGGACACCATAAAAACTGTACCCAAAGGTTTTACCAAGATACATATATTACATATTATGAGCATCAAGCTGGGACAGCATACACAAACAAACCTAAGTAAATGTCACAAGACAGCAAGCCAGGATTTAGTTTTCAGAAACAGCCATCCAACTTAATGTCAGGTATAAAACTGCAAACTTCTTCAGCTGTGGTAACATTCAAACAACATTTTCTTTCTTTGTGTATAATAAACTTAAAACATACACAACGCACATTTACAACACACACAAACCCACACCAGACTAAAATGATTAGAAAACAATGCCATTAGGTATTTGCAGCACTAAGTAAAAAAACCAAGGTGACCATTCAGTGGGCAAGGCGTGAGGAGAGCCACACCGGACATGTACAACTGCTGTCTGTCTCTTCCATTTTTAGCCTGTAAATGGCAGTAACACCTTAAAGGGGACATTTCCACTGCACCAGGTACCATACTTTTGGTACTTCAAGAAAGCACCAAAAGAACGGTGCTTGAAGGTGTTGGTTTTCCACTGGTGTAAAAACTGGTACCGGTACGGAATGACGTCACAATGGGAGGCACTAAATTCTTGTCATGCCTTCCTGATCTTGTTGCATCCGTTCTTCCTACCAGATCACAATTAAAACTTGGATTCTTCTTCATTTGTCCATGCATCCATTATTACTACATCTTTTTTTACTTTGTTAGTGGTTGTTTGCCGTTTGCTGAGTTTGTAACCTTTTTCAGGACAGCGGTTGTATTGTGTTTCAGGGTCAGGCTATTTGCATAACCAACTGACAAAGAAAGCATTTCAAGTCCCACCCCAGAAGTACCGAAAAAGTTCCCCAGTTGGTTTGGCACTTTAAATACTGGAATGTTTGGTCCTGGTACTCGACCGGAAATCAATGGAAAATGGGAAAGTACCGAAAGTGGTAGCTGGTGCGGTGGAAAAGAGCCCAAAGATCTTTCCTTCTTCCAGTAAAGCCACCCAGTATTAAAAAAATACAAGAAGCATAAACAGAGAAAGTACTGTGAATGCAGACAAATCATACTGGAGAAGAGAGAAGGGCTTAAAGAAAATTGGGAATGAAAGCCTGCAAGACTCTAATTATCAGACCATCAGGCATGTGGATGCAGAAGGCAGGGCCAGTAGGTCTGCTGTGTTTACATGGAGCATCCCCCCGGGAGCACTGGCGTAATTACGCTCCAGAGGAAGTTACCCAAACACAGTGAGGGCTGTTAACACATGTTGCTTTTAAGGATTAACCGAAGCCACACGAACAAAGAAAACGGGATGATTCTGACAGAAAAAGGGGCATTTATCTTGAATAGTGCTTAACCTCTAGAAGCCAGTACTGACACTCAGACAAGAATTTGTATTCTAATATCTACAATGTATAGATGTTTATACATAACACCATATTATAAAAAGGACTTTTCTCAATGAATTGTAGTTTTCTCCCCCTCAGACCTCATCAGAAGTATCACCTCCAAATAATTCAAAAACATTAAATCAGAGTTGTACTTACCAAGCAGTGTGCAAGACAAATTAGCCTGAATGAATGTAGTAGGGTACTCAAACACCTCACAATGGAAAGGTAACAGCCTTTTAAGAAACATGTGGTGATTAGCTTCATCAAATGACAACACAGCCCAATGCTGCTCCTACAGCTGTTAACCTTCACATCCATCCACCCACCCATCTTCAAACCTTGGGCGGGGTCATGGGGACTCAGCAGAAGTAAAGTATATAAACTGTCATTATCAACAAGCTCCTCAGGATTTGACGTGGCCATTATATCATTCTGTCTTACAACCAGGGTGTGCTCCACAAATGATAACATCTGGATCAGCTGAAAAGAAGGGTGGACCCTATAGTTATATGAATTTTATGAAGTTCATAAAAACATCCTTCTCTCTTTGGCATGTATCTGTCACTCCCTCCCTTCTATCCAAAGTAAGGTACAAAGAAGCCAGCGCCTGGATCCGTTGGCAGTAAGAACGTTGCTCAGGGGCCTTGCTGACCAAGGGACTGGAACTGGCAACCTTCCGATCACAGAGCCACAGACTCCCCCTAACTGAAGTAGTTTACGACAATTTTTTGTGCCACTCAGAAAACAAACTGGATACAATTGCGATGAACCAAAAGTTGGTTTTGGTTTCTCACCCTTATTCAGGATTCAAAACTCTTTACTGCCATTTGTTATTTGGATCTGGTCCAGCACAGCAGAAAGACAGGAGGCTGCTTTCATGTAAATGAGACATTTCTAATGATTAACTCCATTAATTCCTCAGTCAGCCATCCAGAAAGGCAGCTGCCCAGTGTTCTGCACCCGGATCATGTTGAAAAGTTTTAGAAGAATGATCTGTCTCGATGCCCAAGAAGCTCTTCGATTTTGGCTTCATGTGTGCATTAAAGACCTTGCACTGAGTTACATAGTGATGGAATCAAACTGAGTGACTGGAGCAGCCAAGAACATAACAACACCATAAACACCAACAGAGCCATACCTCAGTCCCCTTTTCATGATTACAAAACTAATTGTTATTGTGGAACATAATGGCAACCAGGATGGAGACTATTATCTTCCAAGGAGGATAACAGCATGAATTCAGCAATATAATTATATTATGCAGCATGAGTGCACCCACTTGCACAGAGGATGAGGATCCAGATGGGAACAAGATGCTGTCGGTTCAAGAAGAGAAGGTGATGCTGTGGCCTCCAGCAAGCTGAGCTTCATGCTGCCATACTAAGCTGTACAAATGAGCAAGTCTGTAAATCATGATAATAATATTTACATAACACACCCATTAGCAGAAGGAGCTGGGTTCTCTAGTCCCTTCTCCACATTCCACCAGAGGTCTCCGTGAGCCTCCGTTAATGGCAGGTGGGCCAAGGGTTCACGGGAGATGCCTAGACTTGCCACAAAACTCTCCACAAAAGCGGGTTCTGATAAGGTCCAAACGTGAAGCAGGAGGAGGGAGCCCGGGGCTGGCTGGAGGACAGCGAAGTCAGCTGCTGCTGGGAGCTAACTGTGGGAGCGGCGTGGCGGCAAAGCCAGGAGCGATTAAGCCTGGTAATGCTTACAGCACAACCCCCTAAACAAAGAACAAACAAGCACCACAGGCTAGCTTTACCTCACTAAGGTGGCCTACTCCACAGAGTCACGAGTTACTGTGTCAGAGTGTCAGCTCTGTTAAAGGAGAAGCTGAGGAGGTGAACCCACATGTAGCATACTGTGTTCCGTTCGTGGGGTTCCTTTATTTAGATGACGTTTTCCTCGAAAACCACAAACATATTTTTCTGAAGAGCTCAGCGACGGAACCACTTGGCCGATACGGATTTAGAACCGGCGACCTTCCGATTACAGACAAGGCAACCTAATCCACTGAAGCACATTCCACCCTCCATGAGATGTTTCTACATAGTACGGGAGATCTGAAATTTGTATGGCACTAATGTCTCCCCTCGGCATCACTATATTCCAAACTGACGCTGAAATAGAAACCCAAATGAAAGACTGAAATAGAGCAAATGCCGTTTCATTTTCGGCACTTTGTGCTTCGCCATATACCACTATAATAATCGGAGGGCTGTCGGGAACGGAACCAGCTGCGCCTAGCAATGGGGACGCGCCATTGCCGACAAAAACAAGACAAACAAACAGCTGTAGTATTGCAGACTCGACTAGACTGTTCCAGACAATTGTTCTGGAGTGATATTGCTAAAGAGCAGCATTCCAATCCATCAGGAAGGAGGACGAGGCCCTTCACCTTGTGTACCTTCTCCTTTCGCTTATAATCGCCGCTTTGATGTCTGTCCCTGGATTTACCCCCAGTGCTTACATTGCAAGCAGTCACCCTGTGCTCAGGAAATGAACACATCTCTGAACGCTGCCTAACCGTCTGCCTTCCAACTCCCATAACCTCAAAGTCATCCTTTTTTTTCTTTTTTACTTTTCAGAAGAATTTTCAGAGCAAAAATAAAATAAAAAATCTCCTGATGCTCCAACACTGAGCAGATAAAGCTAGTGATTTTTTTCCCTGTTGTTTGATTCTAATACAACTTAATATTGCATAATTTTCCCAACAAGCCCTGGTATATTTTCTCTGGAGCTGCTGTGCACAAACCAGATAGGAGTTAAAGCAAAACATAATTTTACCACAAGAAACGGGTGATATAAGAAAAAACACAGCAGCCCACATAAATGCAGGAAGATCGAGCCTTGGCTGCAGCTGAAACCCCGAGACCTTCCCGACGTCTGGTAAACAGAGGGGGACGGCTTTCCAATTAAATCCTGAAAGATCGTTAATTAACTTCATTTAAACCATAAACATGCAATGCTGACTTATACCATATGCATCCCGTACGGCTTAAAAGGAGGGGAACGTTGCCGTAAAATCTGAACGCCGGGACAAACTATTTCAGGCTTGCTGTCTGCTCTGATTTTAAGTCAATAATCTTCCAATGACCTTTGTTGCTACAATAATAATAAATTAATAATAATAATAATAATAATAATAAAACAATACTACAGAGACTGACAATGCATAAGTAATAACCCTTTACATATTTCATTGAAAGACTAGAACAATGGTAAATGGCCTGGCTTCAAGCAAGAATTAGCAATAGAGTAACAACCAGAGTTATGTTGTCAGAGGGTTATGTGACAGTGAAGAGCTACAAAAAGACAATGTCAAATAAACTTATAAGACAATATCTTTTGGTCATGGCTCCAGCCTGGAGAATGGCACCACATTCATGCTGGTGATATGCAAACAAGCACAACAGTTCCAACAAGACAATGGGAGCAATGATGCAACTTTGGTTTGTTTCTCATCCTCTCGTGTAAGTGGGGCACGGCAGCGGGTAGCACAATAGTTCAGTTCTGAGATGAAAATCTCGCATTCAGGAGAGGTCTTGCTGATGCAACCTGGACTGTATTATCTAACTCCAATAGCTGGAATAAACTATCCCAGCTGCTGAAATGGGTAATGCCACCTTGGACATTCACTTCCAATTAACTTCTGGCCATGGTTATTCTTTGACGCTAAAGGCTCCAGATCCTAAATATAAGACGCTCGAGTGTCACTGTAGTGGTTTTCGGGACTTTTCCTTCTGTCATTCTAACTTGAGATCTTGTCTATGAAGGAATGACTCTAGGAACCCCAGCCAGATGTCAGCCACAGCTTTGCAGGTGCGATCGCTCCCTCCACCAGTCGGGGCACGCGGCCTGGCTACTCACTGCTCCACCCCCTTCGTGAAGTTTTTGACTCCAAAAGGTGCCACTCACACCATAATTGTCTCTAGCCTTAACAATGACAAACTGTCTTACAGATTTCACTCAGTTCACCAAAAGCCGGCCAGCTGAATAACACAAAAATTGCTGGGTTTAATGTTCCCATTTTGTGGCTCCACTAAGCAGGCAGATTGCATCTTTATGCTTTAATTCT
>JAODKL010000040.1:4220972-4310753 GCA_026780765.1 Petrocephalus schoutedeni
CATCAGGGAAACATCACAAAAACACACACAAAAGCTGCCGCCTATGGTGCCATCTTAGCCGACTTAGCGAGCCAGCTCCACTTTGTCTGGGATGGGGGGCATCGTTTAAGTCCTGATTACAGTACTGTACAGGGCTAACTGTACAGGGCTAAAGCGTGGGACCATCAGCTCTCGCTGTGTGGACACCAGCAGGAGTGGTGCTGGAAAAGGTCAAATTAATCCCAAGGGCAGGTTCAGTGGGCTGCCTCAAGCTACAGCCACACAAAGCCCTGGTCCTGTCGGCATCCTTTGGCCTTCTCCTCTCTAGGATCAGGAGGGTGCAGGACGGCCGCCCATATCACGACCCCCACCCCCAACCCCCCACAGCACGGATTCTGCCCGGCTTTTCTGCTAAGAGCCGCATTTTCCCTTCGTGTGCCCGGGGCCAGAAACCATCATCCTCAAATAAGCAGAGCTGATCATAAATTATCATAGGCTGGAAGAGAGGCTCCGCTTCATTTTAAGGTCCCGCGACCACACTCCATGTGTGCTTTTCTGGGGGAGAGTAACACCCGTGTGTGGGAACACTGCACCCCCCTGCCAGAGGATGCCTGCTTCACCCTCAGGTCTCTGGGAAGCTCCACTTCAGACAGAACTGGACCAACTCTGATGCTGTTCCCAGCGCCGGCCCAAACCCACAGCGGGCTGGCTCCAGCCTTAGAGTCTCAGCATCAATGGTGCATCAACCACCAAGTTCTGATCTTCTGCGTCCGCTAAACCCGACTCCCGTGGTGCCTGGGTGCCAAAGCTGCAGGCAAACAGCCAGGCCCTCACCACATACATGAAAGCCTGCCCGGGCTCCACTGTAAAGCAATTCGCTTTATGGGCCGTCCTGTGAAACTGCTAACAGATTTTTAAGCGGGGGGGGGGGGGGCAAGTCACAAGATAGCTCCCGAATTGGGCAGAAAGATCGCCAGTCATATAATCACATCCGCAATTACGGCCGCCATCCTGTGTGTTTCACTTCAGAATGACGCTTTCTGATTTGCTGATTTCCGTCGTCCTGGCTGAATCTGATGGAAGGACACGTGATTTAAGTGGACCCAACACCCTGTGCCGGTCGCCCGCTAGCTGTCTGTGCAGTGCTCTCCCAGAGGAAATCTCTGCTGCCCACGTGTGGCACAGAGAGATGCTGAGCCAAATTTCAGACGGAGGAAAGAGTGCAAAGGGCTGCGCTGAACAGGAAGGTGTGATGAAAAAAAACCTTAATAGCTTGGTGACAATCTACTGATTACTCTCTGATAATGAAAAGCCTGCTAACCAAAGCCTCTCCCCAATTTCCTGCTCTGCTGTGCTCTTCCTCTGCTATACACAAATGCAAAACATTTCATATTGTATCTGAAAATATTCTAGAAAAGGGGTCAAATGCATCAACGGCTCATTCCAGCCAATCAGGCCCCAGCCCTTCCGAAGCTGGCACCGTTTGGGAGGTGCGGCCCGCACTCGGGTTTGAAGGCCGGAATCTCATGCGCACCATTTGTCTGACATGCAAAGGATGAAGGTCATCGGCGCCAGCAGGACTATCGAGAAACCGGAGAAAAACCGGAATAAGTAATAAAACTAAAGTGTTCTGTTTCACGGAAAGCTCGACCCCAGCTGCCCTGCGGGGGAGGCGGGGAGGACCTGAGGCCAGGGGGATGGAGGGTCTGCTTAGCTGCCCGCTGGGGAGGCGGGGAGGACCTGAGGCCAGGGGGATGCAGGGTCTGCTTAGCTGCCCGCTGGGGACGGGCCGTAAGCGGCTTACAGCGCCTCAGCTTCTTCAGTCTCTGCCCCCGCCCCATCCAAAACAATGCTATAGGGCTCGATCGCTCGCATCGGCCCTCGACAGGATTCCTCTCTCCCTCTCCGCAGCCAAGTAGCCGGTCGAATCAGGACACCGTCGGCCCGAAGGACCCAGACGCCAGCTCCCAGCTGCCCATTCCGCTGAGCCCTGGAGGAACCCGCCCACCCCCACATAAATACTCCGCTTGTTCGTTCACACGCACGCCACAGCTCAGTAATATTAACCTCAGCGCCTGGTGGCGACATCGGCGTGACCGCTACTAAGCACAAGCTGCCGGACACCTGCTTCTGAGTCAGGGGGATGAAAGGGCCGCCGGAAATGGGTCCACATCAAGTCTAAAGAACAGTGATCAAGCAAACAACTGCCACACAGGAACTGATAGACACTGAATGCTTACTTTGTGGCGGTTCAGTTCTAATGAGACTTGCTCTCCTTGGAGATGAGAGAATAGGTCTACAAACACACAGCCATCTGTCCCATGTGAGTTTCCCATTAAGACGCCTCATCTAACACAATAAGGCATGAGGATGACACCCCAGCTCCCAGAGCTTAACGTTGGGGGACAGTCGCTAAGAAGCCGTGTCCCCAGCGGCATGAGAGGAAGGCCAGGCTAAATTTAAAAGAGCAGAAAACCATAACCACAGGGGTCTGGTGCATCTCACATTGCGGGGGAGGGCGGGGCTTCCCCACAGATGGCGGCCACACCAGACATCAAGTTCAGCCGTGTCTCTCCCTGGTGGGGCCTGAGATGCCAGAGACACCCCCTCCCACCCCCCAGTGCCTGGATTTGGCAGGCAGGCATCGGTCAAGCCATAACACAGGCCTTGGGCCTAGTCGGGTGACGGGCCCTTTCAGCGCGTGGCCCAGGGGTCTGAAAAGCAGCGCCGCGGTAATACGTGGGTTTCCAAGCGTCGCTGTGGCGGTGGGCGAGTGTGCTGACGCCATGCGATCTCGACTCCCCATCTCGAGCATAAAACCATTTGGAATTCAACTTAAACTAGGGCAAAGAGTGCTGGGAGGTATTAAACTTAAGGCCCTGCGAAGGACAAGCAGGGTTAGGGGATAGAGAGCGCGGTGCACCACCAAGGGCGGAGCAGTGCCGGGCAGCTGTGAGAGGGACCCACCCCCACCTGGCAGCACGGAGGGACAGCTGCACTGCCAGGGATACGATCCAGATGCGGAAAGACTGTCGGAAATGGACGGAATGCGCTGCACCTGCTAGAGGGCGACTGCTATGGGAATGCCTCAGAGAGTCTGGCCTGCCGGCGGCGGATTCCGCCAGCGAGGAACGGACAGGAGATATGCAGACCCTTCCCAAGCCACGTGAGACCCCGATCTGGGCCGAGGACCGGATAGAGCAGGCGTGTGTGGCAGTAAGCCTGCCAGCTTAGGCTAACCCACCCCAGAGACCACTTTTCCAATGGTGACGTCCTTTGGAGATCCTTACTATTCAGAAGGGCTAGCCGAGAGGCAGGGAAAGAGAGGGAGTGAAGACTGTGAGAGAGGGGGAGAAAAGACAGGCGGAGATGGAGGGAGAGAGAGGGAGAAAAGACAGGCGGCGATGGAGGGAGAGGGGAGAAAAGACAGGCAGAGATGGAGGGAGAGAAAGGGAGAAAAGACAGGCAGAGATGGAGGGAGAGAGAGGGAGAAAAGACAGGCAGAGATGGAGGGAGAGAGAGGGAGAAAAGACAGGCGGAGATGGAGGGAGAGAGAGGGAGAAAAGACAGGTGGAGATGGACGGAGAGAGAGAAAGAAAAGAAGCAGAGATGGAGGGAGAGAGAGAAAAAAAAACAGAAGGAGAGGGAGATGGAGAGAAAAGGGAGATAGAGTCCTACCTGGCTCCAGTGTCATCCACCCCCACCATCAGCTGGCCGTTGAGTGACAGCACCTCGTCCCGCAGCCGGATGTCCCCGCAGAGGGCGGCCGGGCTCCTCTTCTTCACCTCCGTCACCCAGATGCAGCCCACCTCCAGCACGGGGCCCTTGTCCCCCTTCCTGCGCCTCCTCCTGCTCCCCTTCTTCCTCCCCTCGGGGTCGCCGAATATGGGGATGTTCCCGAAGCTGAGGCCAAACTCCTCGGCGCCCTCTGGAGGCCGGGTGAGGCAGACAGCGCGCACCTCCACATCCGCCACCTCCGCCGTGTCCGTCGCCGAGGCCGGCGGCACATCGCCCTCACTCCCGCCCTCGGCAAAGTTCAGCTGGATGTAGGCCACCAGCTTGCGGACTGCCTCTTGGCACAGGGGCCCCCTGGCCCCCGTCCCACCCCCGGGCCCCTGCTCCGTCAGCCAGTGCTCCAGCAGAACCAAGTGGCTCAAGGCATTTTCCTGTGTGATGGGCATCTCAGATAGGCCCGACCGAATCGGCCCCGCATCATGGGCCGAGGGCCGGAGCTCTGGATGGCTAATCCCAGGAACGGCAGGAGGTGCCGCTGTGGTTTGGGCCAGCCTCCATCTTGGGGTGCTAAGATGCTCACCGAGGTCTACAGGTCAGGAGAAAGGCCGTCATTTCTCCTGCAGGTTTCTCTGGTACGAGCTGCAGCAGATGCGAGTACAACATCCAGAAGACGAGTGGAACAGACAAACATCTCCAGTCAGGGGTGGGCGCAGGTAGCGTGTGAGAGAAGTTCCTCAAGTGGACACCTAAAGTGAAGAGAAAGAGAGTTAGATTAGACTTCAGATCGCATGTCAGTGTGGGAGGACAGGATGGGAAGTCTGATACCAATAAGTACTACAGCACAGAAGCAGTCGGTACCGCAGAGAGCCACAAGATGACTAGCTACCCGGACCAGCAGCTCCAGTTTCCAGCTCTGCGTTGCAATTCCCTCGCTAACAAAAGCCTGAGAAGCACAGCTGCTGTCGATCCAAGACAGATGCGCTGGCACTGCAGATATGCGGAGCGTCTTCCCCTCCTTCCTGCTGCCGCTACGAGGCGAGGGATGCAGACCACGCGTAGGCATTTTTAGGTCCACAGGCAGACATGGACCGCAGCTAAATGAGTGCTTTTCTCTAGAGTAAAATAACCCAGGATTTTCCAGCTCTGCAAATCCTGTTTACTCGGTACTCAAGGCAAAAAGTAACCAAGGCTAAAATATCCCAACTGGCATCTGAGATTAACACATCAGTGATATCACAGCAAAACAAGGAAACAGATCAGGTACAACTTAATTAAGGTGTCTTAATTTTTATGTACAAAAAACTACAGCAATCAAAGTGGAAGCTAATAAAAATCAATCCCCGTTTTTTCACCGCACACTAACCATGTCACAAAGACTGACAAGCTTAGAATGTTGGGAAAGGCATGGATTAGCTGTGGAAACCCCCGAGAGGACCAGGGAAGGTTTCGCATGCTCAGATCCGACAATCTCTATCCATATGTAATAAACCAACAGACCGCAGCAGTGATGGTGCAGATATGCAGGGAACAAGAGAGGCTGTTGTTTTGATGCGCTGTGTGATTTTGCAGTGTCGCCACAGAGGACATGTCAGAGAAGTGATGTACCTTTAAGTAACACTGTCAAACACGTCATTTAAAAACCCCATGGGCAGAAAGAAAGAAGGAAGGCAGAGCAGAGCAGAGACACCGCCGCCTCACCTGCACTGCAGGGGCTGGGACTGCACTTCCTGGCAGTGCACCAGCACTGGGTGCAATATCTTTTGTAACCTCACCACTGCAAACAACAGTGACTCGCCTCTGCACTGCATATGATTCCCAATGCACCCTGATTCACTTCACTGCAAACTACAGTGACTTGCCGCTTCACTGCATGTATGTAGTAATGTTAATTAACTATTTAAAAAAAAGATCAGTCAAGGTTTTTGCTCAAGATTTGCTGACTGCCAGTAATTACAGATAAGGGCAAAAATTTCCAGTCACTAGCCAATCAGTTGGTGCATCGTTACGGCAAACCACAATGACTCACATCTTCACTGCATACGATTACCATTGCACCTCAATTCACTGCACTGCATCCCATAGTGACTAGTCTCTTCACTGCACAAGATTCCCAATACACCTTGATTCACTTCCCTACAAACCACAGTGACTTGCCTCTTCACTGCGTAAGATTCCCAATGCATCCTAATTCACTTCACTGCAAACCACAATGACTCTCTTGATGGTAGTATATAGAAATTTAAACAGAGTAAAATACTGATGGCCCAAAATACAAACAAGTATATCTAAATTCCAAGACATTCAATCAAAAAAATCCTTGAATTAAACATCATTAATTACAACCAGAACTTAAAAAGGCTTGTGGTATGCAAACTCATATAAAAACTACCACCCACTCTAAATCAGCATCAGAAATGTATCCACAACGGCACACTTGGTTACCTCAAGTCCACCTCCTTTCTTTCCTAAAACCCACACAGTGATAATGGGTCATCGAGCTTTTAGACACTGTTACACTCCAGCAGGACACAGCCTGAATGCTCTAAACAGCTGAAAAGCCCCCACCTTCGTCCTATCAGCAGGGGCTGAGGAGATGGGACTAGCTGCGAGTGGTTCAGTGTGGATTCACACGCACACACACATGCACAGTTCATATATTCCTACCAGTTTGAACACACTCTTCTATCATTTCTATGGGCATACCCCTAATCTTAACTATGATAACCTTAACTCTTACTTAGCCCTAACCTTAGCTATAAGTAACCAAAGAAAGATGCGAGACTTGTGGCTATTTAAGTTTTTGACTGCATTCACAGATTTTTATAAAATTCAATTTATATTGTGGGCACCAGAAAAATGTCCCGATAAGCTAAAAAGTAACAGGTCTTACCATACACATACACACAGCATCCATTTTCTATACCAGTATTATGCAAAGTCGCAGGGGTCAGACACCTTTGGATGCCCGTGAAAGCATGCCTGCAGAAGCATATTACACTGTAAGTACGCCTGTGAAAGCAGGTCCCATTGTATGTCAGTACATCTGTGAAAGCACCTTTGCACTGTAAGTACGCCTGTGAAAGCAGGTCCTACTGTATGTCAGCACATCTGTGAAAGCACCTTTGCACTGTAAGTATGCCTGTGAAAGCAGGTCCCACTATATGTCAGCACGTCTGTGAAAGCACCTTTGCACTGTAAGTATGCCTGTGAAAGCAGGTCCCACTGCATGTAAGCACGTCTGTGAATGCACCTTCGCACTTATGAAAGCAGGACAAAGTGTAAGCACGCCTGTGACTGGATGTTGGGTTCTGGTCTTCTGTCTGGCCCAAAACAGGCCTCCCACAAGACAGAATATAGGGCAAGAGCATCAAAAACTACAAAAAACTGCTTAAAAGTCACAAGTCTCAGATCTTATGTGGCTACCATTCATTAGTTATTTTATAATAAGAAATAAACCTGATACAAGGTTAAATGTCTCAAAAACCACATAAATACTGTAATCAGTATGAAAGTACACTGGAAAACAGCCAGTTACTAACTGGCTATGAATTTACATCAAAGACCATAGAAACCCATGAAAATGCTAGCAAACTGCATCCATATTGATGTGGATCAGAAGAATGATAGAGTACAGAGACTCACACATCCAACATCGAGAAAACAAAAGCAGGCATGTGCCAAAGTGAGTTTTCCAGACTACAGACACATCCGCCTTGTGAGCTCAGGCCACCGAAAAAGCCATTCAGGAGTTTTACTGTGACATGAATGCTACTGATCTTAATGTTATTTAATCATGGACACCAGACAACACACATATATACTGGGAACTATGTAGCTAAACCACAAAAGTCTCAGGGCAGGAGACATTAAAGCACAACAGAGAGCAGGAGACACTCAGGGCAGGAGACATTAAAGGACAACAGAGTGCAGGAGACACTCAGGGCAGGAGACACTAAGGACAGCAGAGGGCTGGAGACTCTCAGGGCAGGAGACACTCAAGACAGCAGAGGATAGGAGACACTCAAGACAGCAGAAGGAAGGAGACACTCAGGATTGGAGACATTAAGGACAGCAGAGGGCAGGAGACACTCAGGGCAGGAGACACTAAGGACAGCAGAGGACTGAAGACACTCAAGACAGCAGAGGGTAGGAGACATTAAGGACAGCAGAGGGCAGGAGACACTCGGGACTGGAGACACTAAGGACAGCAGAGGGCTGAAGACACTCAAGACAGCAGAAGGTATGAGACACTCAGGGCAGGAGACAAATCTTAGACGCTGTGTTCTGGTAAACTGACTATGTTGACCGCAGCCCCCGTAAAAAGTCAATGACTTGTACTCATACCTCCGTTTGACAAATGGATTATAAATAACACAAATAATCTTAAGTAAACACTAAAGCTTCTTATTGTGTCTGTTTAGCTCTTTATTGGTACCCAGGGATACACAATTTACTTGCGGAATAAAATTCCTAACAGCGTGGTCAGAAACCCATGCCTCTGAGATCCTCCTCCCATCCCCATGATATTATGCTATTATTAAACTTCCATCCAGCCCCACCCAATACAAACCATCTGAGCGAATTCCCCGAATTGTTGTAAGGTAGAGTGAGAGGTGGAATGTGTGAACTCCAGAGAGCAGGCATGCAGACAGAAGCCACCAGATCAGACTGGACTCAAGTAGTCCCCTGGTAACCCACACAGACAGTCAACCCAAACAGAAGCCTCTCACATGCAAAAGACTCCACTGGATAAAACTCATAGATAGTGGGGCCTGATTTAAGTGCACCTCACCTCTCACATGGACAGTATGGTTAAAGGAACAATAATCCCTTTAGCTGCTTGCATTAGTGGCTTATAACCTGGATTAGTGGCTGGAACCTGGGTTACACAAAATGTTCTGAGGGTAGAATGAAAAATGATTCAGAGAGATTACCAATCAAGCAACTAGCAGAGGTGGGACCAAGACATCTGATTGGTTGGTCTGACAGCTAACACCTCTGCCCTTAGAACATTTTTATGTGAGTAAAATTCCAACAAGCTGAGTTGGAGCAGGATTCAAACCCACAACCCGGTGTGACTCAGCAGGTGAAGAGCAGTACCTATAGTTGTAATAAGATGACCAGTTCAAATTCCAGGGCTGCCAGCCAGATGTGACTGTTGGGCCCAATTGCTCCTGGGACTCTGGCTAGCCATATACTAGGAACCTTGCTCCCACCTGTATGTATGTCTCATGCAGAGTGAGGTGGGACAGGCGAAAATACAGTTTCCCCCAGGGGGGCGAGGAAAGTATCACTATTCTAAATGCATACTTTTAAGATTACGTCACTTCTACCGAGTTCAAATTTTAAGAGGTAAAATGGATGTTTAGTCTGGCCCTTAAAGACACATGGTACAGCAGTGTTCCTAAGATATTGTAGAAGCTCCTGCTGAGGACGGCAGTCTGACGGGTTACGGCTGGTGGGACCAGGTGTCCGGGACCTCGACTGGAAAACACAAATCTGCACTCATGGACGGGATCCAGCATTCAGATCCAAACCCTGTACGCAAAAAGCCTTCAAAATGTTAAAAAAGGAAAAAAAAAAAAAGGAAAACGAGAGGGTGGGAAGGTGACCAAACTCCACCTGAGAATTCCTCTTATCTGACATTCCAAGCCAATTGCACTGTTAATCTTAAACAAAAGACATGAAATATGGAGTGAAAAAGCAACTTCCAGACGCAGCCTGGAGAAGGACTGCTCCTCTACATGGGGGCTGTTCTTTTCTGGGGCTTCGCAGCCACTCATTACAGGGCAGAGTTTGCGTTCTGCATTCCTGTGGTTAGTGGAGCAAACAGCACATGTCACGCAGCCATGAGCGATGACATCACCTCCTTCGCGGGGAGGCGGCTGGGCCTCCTTCTGCATTTGTGCTTGACGTCCATGTGATACTAGAATAGGAATCTAAAGGAATGCACCTACAACTGGCAGCCACATTCCATCCTACTGTTTGAGGTCCATCCTATCAAAGCGCAAGTCTAAAAGCAAATCGCTATTAGCACCTTCCTAGCTTAGAAATGCGGCTGTTTCCACGACACACTTTAGATGACGATGCCAGCCCCCTTTAGCACGCGGAACGCTGCCCAGGGAGCACTCGGGGCGAAAATGGAGATGGACGGTTCACGTTGATGACAAAACCTTCTGCACTTCAGCCATTTAAGGCCATGGAAAGTTTTTTTTTAATTTCATTTTATTTATTTATGACCCGGGGCATTCTGATCCATTTAACGGCACAACACAATTTACAGAAGGTCACATTATAACAATTTTCATAAATTTAAATAACATAGCTTAGTAAAGGTAGACTTTAATCAGGTTAATCTCCAGATAAATGCCTGTACCTTGGGTAGAAATCTGTCAAATCGTCAAAAACACTAAAAACACTACAAAATACAGGTTTTTAAATGATTCATGTTCATACTAGGCAATGTCTTAAACGGCATCCGAGGATATCGGCTGCCGCCTTAGAACAGACAGTGTGAACTGTTTCAATAAACGTACTAAAAATGTTAAAATAACACCGTCCTCATACCATTAACACTTTTTGCAGGTTTACCCATAGGCTGAATCTGAATCTCAGGGTCGACTTCAAAAAGATCGATTCCCCAAGCGGAAGGCTCAAAGCGTTTCCTGGTCCCGATTATCCCGCTGATCCGCGTTCCTCATTCCCAAAGATCCAAGAGGATGGAGCCTTTTTCCACAGACTCTAAATGCCAGGAGGAGCCACCAGGTTCACCAGAGCCGACGCAATGAAAGAGCAAACGTGCCTTACGCCAAGGCAATGGCCTCGTCTCCAGAGTAACATACAGCAGCAGCAAAAAGTATGTGAACCCTTTTGAATCACCTGCATTTATGGATGAATTTGTCTTAAAACATGGTCTCATGTTCATTTAAGTTACAATAATGAACAAACAATCTGTATTAACTAGTAACACACATTATTGTATTGTGCGTATACACCACTGTTCCCCAATCTGGTTTTCGGGGAACCACAGGCGGTCCATGTTTTTGCTCCCTCTGCGCTCCCTCCCAGACAATCCACATTTTTGCTCCCTCCCAGGAGGGAACAAAAACGTAGACGCTCTATGGGTCTTTGAGCAGCGGACTGGGAAACACTGTTATACATATTGAATTGATCATTCAATCATTCACACAGCAATGCAGTGTAGGCAGAAAAAAAGTATGGTCACCCTCAGGCTAATGAGTTCAACGAATGCTATTCGTGGCCAGGATTCCAAATTATTAAGTTGATAAGTCCAATTAATAAGCCGATAGTGTGGAATGTGGAGAAATCGAAAGGCTTTGCCCGCTTTTTCTCGCCAATGTAGTCTGTTGCTTTCGGCCATAAACCCAGCCAGCTGACGGCCACGTGTTTTATAACTGTTCGCACTTCAACCCAGACCTCACGCATTCCTCCGAGGTCACGCGCAGTTTGCAAAAGTTTCACACGGCAATGCAGATGCAGCCATGCCGATCACTTCATCCTCTTACTGAACCCTGACAGTTTATCTTTACCCAGAGCACCTTGGCCCAGAACACCCCTATTTATAATCACTCCTCCACCAACAGCCAATAAGAAATCTGGAAACAGATCCCCCCATGTCTGTTTCAACTGTGACAGCTCGCTGGTAAAGATCTCTCACTAATTAATGATGTTGGCTTTCTTCTGCATCTTCATTACTGGAAACCTTGCAGCTATGGTGAATCCTACCTGTAATTCTGTCCATCTTATCTGCACTAAGACTCTGTATTCCGGCCAGGTTTGTCAGATTAATTATGGGTCTTGCCTGGAGATACGTTGGCAGACTGCATTCTTGCTCGCTGATTTCCTCCTTTGCCCTAAGGTGCTGCTTTATGTCAGCATATCAGAAACACCCTACACCCTGTCATGACTCCAAGTAACTGTTTTCTGTAACATAATAAAAACATAAAGTCAGAGAGTGTTTCATAGTAACTTATGCATGGTTTCACAGCACAACGTAACCTCAGACAGGCATGACAATACGAACAGCAAATACGTGCAGCTGGGCCTGCAGTTGGCTGCTCCTAGTCTCTCCTACTCGTGGGATAGGGTACAGAAGCCGTCCTGTCCCTAACTGGCATTATTATATCTATAATCACATCACACACTTGCTGGAAACTTCTGTAAACATCTGGCTGCTGTAAATGAACATAGGATAAGCCTAATGTCGCCGGTCAGAAGAAATGCTCCTGACTCCAGACTTTTAAAGATCTACTTATGTATGTACAGAATTGACCATGAGCAGGTCCCACAGTTGGGGAGCAGGGGGCGCTGTTGGGTCTGACCCCCAAAGCCATGCCCAACCATAAAACCATGCCCAACCATGCTGCAGGATAGGCCACAGCTCCAGGGCCCCATCTCACCCGACTCCGTCTTTCCACAACCAGGCCGAGCCAGAATCAGGCTGGCGTCCCATCCCAAAGGGAGGCCCCGTTCTGAACATCCCCCCGCCCCCCACCACCACTGACTAATGGAACAGTATACTGTAAATTCTCGTTTATCATTCAAGATTTATCCTGCCCTACCACAAGAAAAAAAAAAAGCTACTTAATTCGACACCTTACTTCCCAGGCTTCTTGTTTAGATAAAGGTCCCTCAATAAACGCAATTAAACCTTCAACTACATACTTTTGTTATGCAGTGGTTTACACCCATACCTAAATCACAAAACACGCCCACAGGAAGCAGCACAGAAATGATTTATGAGCCTCAGGTTAGAACACCCCGTACCCTCATTCCAGCGATTCTTTAAAATTCCTTCACAACAACCATCTTCTAGACTGTCCCACTTCTGGGGAGACCTACTCTATAAATACAATGTCACAGGGTAGCAGACAGGGATGAAAGCCACTGGACAGCTGCAGACTAGGCTGTCCAATCACAGGGGAGCCTTCACATTGGGGCCGCATGGTGGTACGAACCAGCACCCTTTCAGTTACACGGTCGCGTCCCTATTCATTGCTCCACCTGCCTGCCTGGGGTGTTTCTGACAGGCTGTCATAAATCTGCCCACTCTTCCTGTGTACAATTAGCTTCATGGCATAAAGCAGTGACATCATTTGTCGATAACTTATGGAGAAATAGGGTGCACTTGGTGTGATTCAACCGCTGTCCCTGCCGATGCAAAGCCAGTAGAACTGCGAGACGGTAATAGGGTGATTTCACAGCCTCTGTGAGATTCCCTAATTCACTCCGTCCTTTGAACTGCTGCCCCGTCCACCTGCCCAACTTCCATTGTGCAGAAATTCAATCCACTATATCTATTCAACCTCTACACGCTATATTCTAGCATATTACTGTATTCATTCACCCCTTAATGCAGCGGTATTTATTCTTTACATGTGCATTGCACTTTGTACACAAACTGTTGTGACCAGCCCCCGTGTTTCACGTTGTCTTGTGTTTTGCAGTTTAAGTCCTGTGAAAACCCTCACAAGTGGCACAGAGGTGCTAGAGGAACATTATTTTGTGCCACTGCATACCTGTTTATGGATGGTAGGACAACAAAGTCCATTTGACTTGGCTTGGCACTACTATTGTTTAATCATGATAGAGTACAGTAGGCAGTTTTCTAACAGAACAAGGTTTCAAACCCTGAAGACATGAAGTCATTATAAGGACTATTATGCATGTGATATATCCTAAGGATAAGCTTAACCACAGGTACCTTCCTCTCAGAACATGTTCAGTTACCTCAGGAACTTCTACAGCAGTCACTGCCAGAACAAGGCTGTACAGGTGACACAATGTCTGCCCTCATGATCACCTGCTCATGGGTTAATCATATGGGGAATTTCCTAGAGGACCAGAGGGCACTGCTATGCACACAAACAAATACCACAGAACTTTCCAGAAGAATCCCGCTATTTGGCCTCCGCCAACAGAGGCAAAATGGATGTTTTGCAATAACACTATTTCAGCTATTAGTGCAGCTAAAATGGAGCAAGAATGAGTTCCTTCTACATAATCCTCTCTTACATTTGCCATAACGACCCAAATATTTGCCATTAACACGTGAATCCCAAAGCATTACCCCCCATTTTTTTTTAGTCTAAGGAACAGAACTGTTAAGCGACTAGTGTGAGTAATTACCACCGTGCTGCTCCGAGATGACCTCCAGTGAACGCTTTTAGTACTGAAGCTCGCGCAGGCCTCTCCAACAAACAGGCCTGACGCTGAAACTTGAAAACCACATGAGAGTCACGCCAACGCTCCCCACCAGCGCCTCCGACCCGGCGGCACTTGTCGGAACCTGCCGTGTGACTCTCCCAGGGAGGGCGTTTCCCAAATTTCGCACCCGGCTACTGCTGCGAAAATTGCCGCGGCTCTTTGTGCGCTTGTCAGAGCGCCGCAAATTACAAGCGAAGCCCCCCCCCCTCTGTCGGGAAGGGAGTCTCACAGCGACACCTCATCCTCGCTGAGGAGCCGGTCGATTAATGGGGCTGTTTCTAATTAGCGGCTTTGCACATCTCACCTGACAGCACCACCAACTTCCATTTGTTCATTAAATATGGGGAGACTGAGGAGCCGCTACTCAATATACAAGCAAATGAAATTAACTATGTCGAGACTAATTAACGCCAAACACTGTCTGCAAAATAAAAGACACGTTTAGTTTTAGTTTATACATCAATTAAAAGTAATGAGACATTTGGTAAATGTACGTAAAGCATTTAGGCTATAACACACACTGTGGAAATACTGCACAGTAGCTGTACACACAGTCATTCGATCTTTACCGTTTGTTTTGAGTAATAATATATCACTTGTAGACAGTACAGCTTCAAACATGTTCTAATATTGAACTTCTTCAAGATCTTTCTGAAGACCTGACTAAACAATAACCTGACAGACAGAAGTACCCAAAGCTAAGAGCCACCATAGAAACACTTCTACATTTCAGCGTTAAACATGATGCAACACTGCGGGATGCAGAAGCCTCCAGAACTCTGCTTGGATCAGCGCATAGAATAACGGGGCTTACAGTACCTCTGTGAACAAGCAGAGGTGCTTAAAGCAGAATCATAAAGCAAACAAACGCTCACTAACATCTCACAAGTAACATCCAAGAAGACAAGAGGCCTTAGACAAATCCTCCAATTCCCGGCAAAAACTGCTGAAAAAAGGAAAACTGAAACAATTTTGTTGAGGAATAACCTTCACTGTACTGCTTATATTAGTTGTACTGTCACTTCATCAACACAAGCTACCCCATTTTAAAACGACAGCACACAAAAAGTCCAGATTCTCATACATACTTAAGTAACAAACCTGCCACCTTCCCAGCTTGAACTGAATGCACTGAATATGCATGTGTCTGCCTGCAGTTGGCATCAAGTTGTCCCACAGTCATGGTTCAGACACACACCCCTGCTATGCCATTACAAGCTACAGCTTACAGTGCACGTCGCAGGAGAGTCCGCATCGCGAAAATGGAGAATCCCAGCCTGACGCCTCCGATCAGCTTGAACACTGCATCCGATGGCCGTTCGAGCGACACGTGTACCAAGAGCGCCCAGCCATAATGCCACTAGCACGCTCTATTTTACATATATACCACATATTCTTTAAAACTCCGTTCAGATTGATATAGTTCAACACCTTCCTCTCCAGTTGCTTGTAAGATTTTTCTTTTGTGTTTTTTATTTCATTATTTAAGCAGTAGGGAGCCGCGTTAAGCTCGGAGCTGCCTCCGGGCTTGCGGAGCCCCGCGGGACGCAGGCCGGCTTCACACTGCCCGCCTGCTGCTCCAGCTACACACTCAGCCTGGATTAAAGTTTCAAATGCTAGTTTATCTTCTCCTGCGATTCCTAACTTAATCTCAGTCGGGAAGACGTGTATATTGTCTGTACGAGCTAAACATTTGGAGAGGATTTGCTCGGAGCAATCTGTCACGCCTTATTGTATATCATAATATTTATAAAGCCATGTCATTGAAAGAAAATGTTTTGTTCTTTCCATAAAATGCGTTGTAGTAATCCAGTACACATAAATTTTGACCTAATGTATTCCGTATGTCTCATTTCAATAAGTTCAGTTTCTTCACTTTATTTGTTTTTTTTTTTAATTAAGCTTCGCTCTTTCATCTGGTTATGAAAGGGGTTAATATGTTTTATAATAACCCTCATTGTGTAACAGTTATTCCGCCCAGGGAAACCCGATGCCTGGATTTGCCATCGCCGCTGCAAAATGCCAGAAGCTCCGCTAGGAGAGTTAGTTCAGGGGGGAACGAGGGAGGAAGAAAGCGACAATTAAACCATCTGATAGTGCAGAAGAACCTGGAAGCAATCAGCACCTTTCGGCCAGTAATGATGCCGATTCTGCAAATACATCGCCAGAGGAAACATCGCAACGCAAACCAGGCGTTTTAATGCACATTAGATCAAATCAGAGTAAGCAGGGGAGATAAGTCTGTTTTATAAACAGTCCCCAATGACGCGTCCAACCTCCTCAAAATATTTGCTGCACTGGTGCATAAACAAATGCTATACGCCCTTTTATATAAAATGATACCGCCGGAATGCAATCGCAAGTATAAAAACCAATGTACAAATGCGGCTATGTCAAATCACGTTAAAAAAGGCAATCAGAACCATTTCACGTTCATGAAACACATTGATGTATATACCGCGCGTGGTGCTTTAATATCCATACATAATTTTCTTGCCTTTTATTCGTCCTTGAATGAGAGAAAATAATTTACCTCTGGCACGAAACTCGGATTAGTGTCAGAGCAGTGCAGAGACCGCAGATGTGGGCAGATGTGTCCTTTCGGTTCGTCAATCCGCATAATAAATAAGCCCTGGCGTCAATCTACCAGTACAGCAATGAGCGGACAGTATCACTGTAATGCAACAGAGTAACCCCCCCCCTCAACACCGCAGCGTACGCAGAAGAAACTTACCAAAGTCTGCAACGGTGTATCGATCGCAATTACCCCCGAGCCCTTACGCGTCGCGTTTGTTACTAAATCGTTGTTTTTATCGTATCTTGGTCATCGCAGCGCAGCTAGTGATCCAAGCCGTCCCTGCGTTTCCTCCTTTCGTCCTCACAAGCTGTGTTCTCCACGCAACCCAAGACTATTTTAAAAATGCCAAAAAACTCCTAATGCTGCACCCAGTAGGTTGTTGATTTGTACCCGCACAGGCTCCGATTGCATTAATCGGGTTTCTTGTGGGCTTGAAGCAGGTCCAAACGGAGCCCCGAAAAGAGTCTGCTTAGCTGGTTGTGGTATCCTGAGTGTCCCACCAGAAAGCACAAAAAAACGGACTGGGAGAAACACCAGGACAGGGCAGACTGCAATGTACACAGAGTTATTTTTCAGCTGATTCCTCTCGAAGCACAGAGATCAGGCAGCAGCGTTAAGAAATTCCCGACCGCGAATAGTACAGTATACCTTCGCATGGTCCCTTCACCCAAAATTACAAATTAATGCATTCTGTTTATGTGGAAACTGGCTTGCAAAACCTAAACGCAAAAATATTAATAACATGCCAAGAAGGCATGCAATACTTATTTCGCTTTTCTGTGCACTAAGTTCAGGAGTATAGTGCCCCATAAAAGAGGCAGGCGGGAGGCATTTTAAATGCCGCCTTTTGTATTCCCCGTCAAAGTGCGCTTTGCCGGAGGGAGGAGTCGCGCTGCGATGCGCCGCCTGCGCCCAATCGGACACGCCGCGGTCCCCGGAGCGAAATGGAAGATGGTTTTATACAGCTCCAAAGAGCCCTATCTCATATGCGGGGGAGGCTTCCCGAGCGGCGGGCCGCTTTGCTGCATTCTGCATGGCTGCATAACCGCGGCACTCTGCATACGACTGACTCCAAGCCAGATATTCTGTACTTCACGGCTCTCTTAAAGTTTTTGTGAATAAACTTTAAAAAAGGTACGGCGCTGCATATGGGTCTAATTAGATCGCAGGCAGAAAGTGGTGTATGTCTATAGAAAATCACGTTGTATGAAAATATGCCTGCAGTGTCTTAGAAAGGATGGTTTAGTCCGAGAAATCCGATTGTCAGTCCTCGAAACACTCCAGTACTGGTTTGTCGGAAACAAATATTTTACCAGAAAACAAAATAGCCCATTTAAACATCCCTAGGAGATTTTATGCAACTCATATCTTTGGAAACACGCGTATGAGATATTGCGGCCCAATGAATAAATATAAGAACTCGGTGAATTTGTGGCCAAAATACATAAAATATGACCTAAATCTTTATGTTACGTATCTGTTTGCTTTCTCTTGCGTAATGGAAAATGAGTTTTTGCCCGAATTCATATTTGCCGGGCCTGTGTTTATAAGGCTAAACATGAGCAATAACTTATTTTATGTTAGACGGTGCGTGTCCTGCAGCTTTCTGCGTTCACCCACATCGCTCGGAGCCGCTAACTGCAGAGCAGGGTGACTAAATCTGCGGCTATTCGCCGGCCCTTCGCAGAGCTGGATCCGGGTCCGTGTCTCTGCTTCTGGCTCCCTTTTCACTCATACCCCTGACTCACGCACCGGGCAGTGCTGTGAACCGGAGTGTAATCGTTCATTTTCTCACACTGCAATCAAATTCGGCCCGACAGCCGCCAGACCTCTTTTGTGGCTGTACCTCTCGACCATGAAAGCTATGCCGGGACAAACGAGATACACAGGCGTCCTCTGGCTCCACATGGCTTTGATTAGAAAAGCTTATAGGAATCTAGGACGTTTTATTATTTCAGAGGAAGCGCAATTAACTGGCAAGCCAAGGCCGCTTTCCCAGATCGCAGGACACCCACCACTTCTGGCAGCGGGTTATATATCCAAAGGCAAACGTCAGCCATGATGCCGAGCCAAAACCAGGTGCGATGATTTGGACACCCAGCTGTAACCCCTGCATCATTAATAAATAACATCATGCAATGGCTGAATAAGGTGTGACAATTTCTGTCATGCCTCTCTGTTTTCTTCATATCAGCCTGTTCTTTTGGCAAAAACTCCCCTGCCATAATTAACACGCTCATCACATCCACAGCTGGACTGGAAACAAAAACAAGCCTGAGTGTATTTATGTTATCTGAAAAGGTATATTAGTGATATTAGTGGCTAGTTGGCGATAGTGTTTACCTCAGCTGCACATACACTAAAATTGGAAGGGTATAGGGGAGAATAGCCAGGCCCCTGTGCACGGATGACACATATTCCACATTTATTTCCAGTGGTGTGTAGGTCACAAGGTGAGCTGGCTGAGTAATCCTATCACTGTTGGGCCCTTGAGCAAGGCCTTTAAGCTTAACTTCTCCACAGATGCTGGATGCTGGCTGACTCCACGTTCTGATCCTAACCTTTACTCACCTGTGTGTTGCTTTGGACAAATTAGACTGCTTTGGACAAATTAGGCTAAATGTAGTCCGCTGTCACGGTCTGCCCATGTGATCCTTGTGTGCCACGCCCCCTTGTTCTCCACGTGCGTTTCCCTAATTGTGCCTAGCTGCCCTGTGTTAATCCTTAATGCCTAGCCCTATTTAGTCAGTCTGTGTCATGCTCCCAGTGTCGGTTATTGTGTGTGTATGTGTATCTTTGTACGCATCGTTCATGGTTGTTGCCGCTATCAGTGTCTACCCATCCTGTCCTGTCGGAATAAACGTCTTTGCCACGTACAGCCTGCATTATGGGTCGTCGATCCCGCACGAACCGTGACATCCGCTGTCTTCATATTGGTGATTGATTTTTTTTTCCATTGAAAAGTGATGGAGGATTTCCAACAAATACTGGGAGCTTTTATGCCTACTGGGACTAGAGGGGGGCTAGATACAGTACAGCATCTATCCATCTTATACCAGTTACCCATTATGGGGTTCCGGTTCCTAGGACACATGGACAATCAACTCAAATGGAATGGATACAGCTGAGTAGAATAGCAACATATATCTTTGATTCCTTATAATAACTATAAACCGCAGTTAAAAATATTAGGTAAAATGTTTTGCTTGATTCATCGTGGAGCTCTGTGAGGATTATGGATTGAGTTAAGAACAAATGATTAACAAAGTGATACTGTAAATCTAAGCCTGTCGACGACTGCTCAATCAGAATGTTACCATACAAAGTTGTTTTGCCCCTAGAAGGCTTGGGATAATGTGACAGTGTACTTTTGCTGGTTTATTTACAATGCCAGCAGAACAGCATGGCTTCTTTCAGCTCTGACAAAGCAAATGCAGGCCAGGTGCATTGTGGGACGTTAAAACTGGCCCCTAGGTTCAGGCTGGATTGCTGTGTCATTACGCCCACCACCTGCACTGAAATTCCTCCATGCATGCACCCTGAGGAGACCAGGTGCAGACACAGGCAGGGATAGCGCTACCTGTGACTCCGGCCGGTACTGCAAAGAGGTGGCGAACATTCAGGCACCCTCACTAACAAGTAGGGATGTGCATCTCCATAACTGAGGCCGATGCAATACGCATCTCGATGCATAGCCAACGATACGATACATTAAAGATACATGAAGCAGCTAGCGATGCGATACCATACACCCCTGTTACGATGCAGTGCAATCTGATTTCGATTCGATTCAACATGATTCGATGCAGTATGATGCAATGAAACAAATATGATGCTATGCATTTCAGTATGTTACAGATACTTTTATTTCTTTGTTTCAGACAACAAATCATAAATTAACTTAAGTGCCTTCTGATTTGTAGTGCATGACCCTTACACAAATAAGCTTTGGTAGAGTAAAAAAAAGATTAAATAAAACCAAATGCTTTTTTTGGGCGTGAGAAACAGTTTAGAGGTGAGAAAATGATGTGGAAAGTGGAAAAATATTTTCCACTTTCTAAGTAATGAAAGTATAGTATGTCTACTAATAATTATAAAGAAATAAATCGGGTTTTACCGATGCAGATACGATAGAAATGATGCATCGCGATACAAATGCCAATTTGTATCCGATGCGCACATTTTAAACCGATGCATCGCATTGTTAACTTTTTAAGCCGATGCACCGAGTGAATCGGGGAATCTTCCCATCCCTACTAACAAGTAACAACAATGTCAAACATCTATCCTAGAACTTGAATTACTTGTAGTTAGCAATCCTCCTCATTCCATCAACGAACAGGCTTCTCTCTCTCCAGCCCTTGAAACAACAAAAGAATTCTTTCAAAAGAATGATGTTTCAGTTTATTGTAGAAAATTGTTTATTGTAGCTTAGGGGACTTCAAGGTGTTAGTGTGAGCTCACTGTTACAGCTTTGTCTGTCGGCATGGAAACACAGCAAGCAAGCGTTACCGGTACACTAGGCACTGTTATGTGATTGCATCATGGGATACCATTTCAAGATGCATTTCATGTAGTGCTTTAGTAATATGATGAAGTGCTATCTAGCAGAATAGGTCCCTCAACAATATATTTAAGGTTCAGGTATTCCACCGTGAGAGGATGCTGCCAGCTCCTGTAGTGACGTACATTTTCAGGGCTTAACAGATCTTTACAGACTCATGGATCTGCCTAACCTCTCTCACAGAGTTTACAGCATTTGCAGGCAGTGATGTCGACAGCAAAAAAATAGAATGAGTACCCGATACTGAAATCATTTGTGGCAGAGTTGAATGGATTATTGACCCCCCCCCCTTTTAATCTGTAGAAAAGTGAGGATTTCAGCATCCCTTTCAGAAGGTTCAAAATGCGCCACAGAGGTGCCCCTGTCTACCTCCCCCACAAGGCTTTCTAACATCATACGGTTGCTGGTGCCATTTTCTCTCGCCTGCTTACGTCACCCCACCCCCCTTTCGTCCACAGGAGCAGGGCTCGCTGTCAACATCGTCCCATCACTGGTGGTACAGCTGTAGATGGTGCCCAGGCCCTCCTGATTCCCACAGCCCTGGTTCCCTGAGCTGTCACACTCGCTCAGTCTGTGAGTCACGCATCCAGCTCGTCAGTATGCGGCTTTCCTATCCGCCAATGGCGCAGGCTTTACCCATCCCCCCCCAGCCCCTCACTCCTCCTGGAAAAACAGTATAAAAAGTTGAACTTAAAAATGTGCTGATGGTGCGATGTGCATACAATACTGTAATATCCTGGCAGATTGTAATGGTGAAACAAGTAACCCTTGCAGACTCAAGCTCAATAACCAGCATCCTGACGGTGCTCCAGCTGGGCGCCAAGCAGAAGTCGCTTGTACAAATGACTAGCTGCTTTTGAAATGAGTTTTGATTACATGCCATTTTAGCAAACTAAAAGATTAACCAATCAAACGTTAAATTTTATAGCCAACAGAGTCTGTGCTGGGTGCTTTCTTCATTTTACAGTTTGTTTATTGTACATATTTCATATAATTTTACACATATCTAAGATTTATTTTGAATGCATTTTGGGTACTATAATAAAAATAAAGCAATGATACACTTTGTGTCACGTCTGGCGCGGGATCGACGACCCATACTGCAGGCGGTTGAGGTAACAGGGATTTATTCCGTTGAAACACAGGTTGCGGAACACAGGAACAACACACCGAACCGTGAACTGAAGTAGGGTGACCTATAATCACATCTACCTACACACACAATGACCGACACTGGGGAGTAAACATGGGCAGGTTAAATACACGGGAAAACATGGGGCAATTGGGAACAATCAGGAATACGATTGGGAAACATTCGCACGAGGGGAACAAGGGGCGTGGCACAACAAAAGACACGGACATACCGTAACACTTTGTACTAAATATTAATTTGGAATTTCATCAAAAGGTCTTTTATATCAGATAGTAAGTTAATTTATTATCAGATAGTTAGCCATTGTTTTTAGGTTAGCACAATAAATACAAGAACAATAATATTAGCTGTAAACTGATTAACTTTTCTGCTGAGCCACACAAAATAAAACATTTAATTTTTTTAAATCTCATTTAAAAATGTTTCTCTAATTCAAGGTTCCACCCCATTACCCAGCATGCCATGCTCTCACTGTCGTATCAATCATGAAACGGGCTCTCTATAAATGGTTCACAGCAGCATTTTATTTTATATTTTGACATTTGAAACATTAAAAAAAAAATGTGAGTTTCACATAATTTGGACAAAAGAGATTCTTCATAGTAATTAAAAATATTAAACTTAATCATGAGGTCATTCAACTGCAACATGTTGGTAAAATCAAAATTGGATAATTTTAATCATGGGCTACAAACTGAATTATCCTTTTCACTGAGCTTTGTCAGCCTGTGTTTTTTCAAATATCATTCGCCATCTTAATGATCTGGCAGTCAGATCGACGGCATAGCTTTGGTATAGAAACAGAATGTTACGTTTAGCATTTGTGGTAGAGAGAAATGCACTGATTCAATCATACAGCCTCCTTGTTTTATGAGAGAAGGTGATGGAATAACCTATGAAATAATGAACACAGCAGCAGTCCATTCTTTCAAAAGCCCATCTGCAATTATACACTTACATATAGTTCTACAATGGAATGTAATCTAGCATAATCCTTTACTATATTTAACACTAAGGGGAAATTATGCGGTTTTGCAAAATTGAATAGCGGCTTGATTGGTACCATTAGCATCCATGAATAAACAAACATCTGAACATTTCCAAACAGTAGCCAAAAGCCAATATGGCTGCCAAGCCATAATAATGACACAAACATATATATTTATTTAGAAATGCCCCCCCCCCCCATCCCAACCAGCAGTCTGTTGTGACTCTTATACCATACGTGTATTTAAAAATATGTTGGAGTAATGCCGGAATGGGCTCCTGTACTTTCTCAGAGGAGCGTCCACCTCAAAAAGTTATTTGTTCAGCAGACTTTTTACAGACTAAATCACGGAACCTTCTGCGATTTCGGAAGAAGCCATGAGTTAACAACGCCACCAGGGAAGCTTTCTCCCTAACAGTGATTTGGAAAAAGCAGGTCAGGTGCATTGTGGGCTTGTAGAATTGGTCGCAATAGTATAGCCCTCAATACAGATCATCCAATCAATGCAGATTGCTCAGGTGATCATTGTGATGAAATTGATTGGTACAAACATCAACCAAAGCTGGAATTAGTAATTCCTTGTCATAAACCTTTTGTGTGGGCATAAATACATGTTGTTTAATATATGCATTACAAACAAATGCATAGACAGGAAATGAGAGGCATTTTAGTTTAAATAAAATAACTACAGTGTCCTACAGTGTTGAATGTGCACAGACATACATACATACATACATACACACACACACACACACACAGCTGACACATGGTATTCACTTAAGTGCTAAAAGCATTTACGGTTCTCCTTCAAGTACCTGGAGGAGTTGAACATGTCTTTGTGATCACAGTAAGAGCCTGATATTTATACTTATTAATTTGATGGCCTAGGTACCTGGGGGTTGGCTATTGATCGTTATGCTCTCTCAGAAAACCAGCCTCAAGGAAACTCTTATGGGGTATTCAGCTCTGTAGGACCATATTAAGATGCCATTTGTTAAGGAACCCATTTGTTCTATATCAAGCTGGCATAAAGTCACATAAAACACTCGTTTTGCATCTGGACTCAGGAGTACTGTGTTCTCCCATATAGGTTCACGCATTAGCAATGTGCATATCTGAAAACCCGGAGGTAACACCATGCATGACACCAAGTAGTAGGGGCTCTATTCAGTCAAAGGGTATATCATATTGTATACAACCTTCCTGTCCCTGTGTACTGCGAACAAAAACATTTTTCTAAAGAAAAAAAGATGATGTCTCCTGGAACAGGGCGAATCTTCCAGACCAGAACCTTTTTAGCTGCTATGCAAAAATACTTACGGTAAGTATTTAAGACTCACGGCACGTTTTCCATATTCAGAAGAGCAGCAGGATAACGGGTTATACGTTAAGATCCCGCGGTAAAACAGCAAGGCTCTGTTGCGGAGGCGGGAAGTGACCATATATCAGCAATGCAGACAAACCAACAGAACGGCAGGCTACAGCCGGGCCATGAGGGCAGCCGGGGTCCAAGGGGTTCTGCCTGTTCACACCTGTCCGAGTTTCTCCTGGTTCATTTCGTAAAAGCAGCCACCACGGCCCAGAGAAGCTCGTTGGCGTTGGCTTTCATGCTCTCCGCCTCGGGCTCCAAGTCCAAGAGATGCCGAACCCTCTTCATGGCCAGGTCGTACTGCTCATCCAGCAATGGGGCGAAGGCGTTCTCCAGCACGTCGGACGAGTGGGCCAGGAATATGAGGGCTAGCGTGCGCTTGTCCATCCGGTGGGGGTCCTTCTGCCACCTCTCCAGCACGGCCTCCTGCAGCTTCCTGATGAGCCGCTGCTTGACGTCGCTGTTGGTCAGTGGGTGCGTGGTCATGTCGAAGAGCAGGAAGTTCTGCTTCTCGGTGGTGAGCACGCCTTTCTCCACCAGGTTCTTGGCCAGCCGTTCTCGCACATTCCTTAGCTGGTAATGGAGCTTCAGAGGGTTCCATGTCTCGCCTGCAGATAAGGTCATGCACTACATTCATTTTACGGCAAGACGTCACAACAGAGCATCATTTCTGCATCACTTGGGGACTTTTGATGGCTCAGATTTTGCTGCCAACAGTATCAATGTATTCATAATGACACCCCGAAAACTATGCTACCGTTTGTAACTTGCTTTAAAATGAAAAAAATGTAATATCTGATGGCGGGATATGGAAGGTAAGTTAATAACTGGCTTCAAGATGGTTTACAATGGATCCTCCAGCAATTACACTATTCCCAAGTTCTAACACTCAGACTCATCTACCTGCTATGATGTATAAGCATCAATATATTAGCATAATTCCCCATAGAGGGAAGCTCAGCACACACAGGCCCCAAAGCGGTCCCTGGGAATGAGAGGAATTTAGTGCCTGGCGCCGGAGACAGGATTCCAGCACCCTCAGGCCAGCACGGAGCGGCCGCTACTCACCGCTGAGCAGCTCAACCCATCTCTGCACCGTTTCAGGTGGCTGTGTCTCCTTAATGTGCCTCAAAGCTTCATCCAGCAAGACGTCCCCAGTCGGGGAATCAGATTTGCAGATCACCTAGAAGGACAGAGTGGCTTTTTGTCACCAGGAAGAAAAACGCATGATAAGGTGAAAAGCACTGAAATGTGGCTTGACTGCAATGGCCACGGCACATAAGAAAATCCAAAAAATATCATTGGAGGCAACAGACAGGAAGGAAGATGGAGGACACTCTGGATGGGTTGGTGGGGTTACCCATGGCAGCAGATCAGATCTGTATCGTGCAACTTTCAGTGCTATTTGTTTGGCATAGCTGTATTTGTGTGGTTTCTTCTGGGGTTTCCTCAAAAGGATTCAGTTCAAGGGAATGAAGTAATGATATAAACAGCCTTTAGTGTAACAGTGTGTGAGTGTGTGCAAGTGGGCACCCTGCTTTACATGCAAACCAGATTAGCATGAGCGCTTTGCATATGCGGCTATTGAAAATGGATAGCTGAATGCATTCGAATACCCCCACCCTCCTCCATATGGCAGGAAGACAAAGTAATACTAATATCACTAAAGAATTTGGAAACGTATGCTGTGTTACTACAGGACGCAAAACATTTGCTCTCTTTACAACAAAACTAAATTTACATGGCTTTTCATTGCTAAGAAGTGCTTCAGAATAAATGCTCCATTTTACCCAAGGCGGGGCTGCCGACTTTCGTCAGCTGGCCCGGAAACCCGATTTGGATGAGGCATGCACAGAAATGACGGTATTTCCGCTCATTTCTGCTTTACGGTTAATCGGTTTTACGATTTGATGTTTTTTCAGTAAATGAAGACCTTTGCTTTCTACCACTACTTTTGCAGCCTTTAAGGCTTCAGTATAATACTGATAAAATCCTGGTCACCAACAGTCAAAATCAAAATAATAAATATAATAAATGATAAGTACAAATTATTTTTAAATAAACTGTAATAAATCAAATTGTAAAATCGTGCAGCTACCATAAAGCAGTAGCGAGCAGAAATGACAATTTCTGCGCATGCAGTCTCCAAATCGGTTTCTAGTCCAAATCAGGTTCAGTCCAAACTGGGTTTCCGGCCCAAAACGGGTAGTCGCAGGACATGAGTCTTACATGCATGATGAGCTAATGCACACACATGCCCATGCATGTACTAGTATGTAACAGGTTTCTCAACCTGTAAATAGTCTGTAGGGTTTGCAAACTACCCCAACACTTTTGATTTGGCTCATTTTAGGTTCATAATGGAATACTATAGATCTGGTGTGAGATTTCTTAAGTGAGCATGACAGTTAGAGGCGTGACAGTTGGCGAACCTTCCTCAGAACACACAGCATATAATAAGGAGGCATTCTGAAATTAAGCACATTACACCCAGACACCTTTCGAGCAAAATTTTTCCCATGTAAATAATGATCAATATCAATAACAATATTTGGTGCCAGTCATGGCAAAGGATTAAAATGTGACTCTAAATAAATACAAAATGATATATAAAAATTAGCTTTTTTAATTCGTCAAAATATTTCTGTAGCTTATTGCAGGTGCATGCACTAATTTTGTAATGTAATACTGCAAACGAGGGAAGGCCAGCTCGCTCGCCAGGCGCCCGCACCCACCTTCCTGGCTAACAGGCTCTTCCTCCTAACACCGCAGGCTTCCAGCTGCACGCGGCCCCTGACAGCCAGCTCGATGAGCATGCAGCCGCGGAGCCCCGACGAGATGCAGTCGTTCCAGAAGGATGTGTAACCCTGGCAACACGAAGAGCGGCACCGCCTTAGAGACGATTCATCTTCGGTGGTCACCGATCCGACGGAGAAATCGTTCCCCATCTTCACGAAGGACCCAATTGATATTTCTACTCGAGAGGATGACAAGTGCCAACAATCGATGCCAGAGTGTGTCTGGCCCCTCAGGAGGATAGCCACGTGAATGATTACTGCCCTTTTGTAGTGAAGTACTAATTCTGAGTGCACAGTAGGGAGAGGAAGTGTGTGTGTGTGTGTGTGTATTTGGGCCAATTTCGCCTAATCAGTTGGCTGTTGAATGTATTTACTACTTAAAGTAGTACTTTAAATACTATTTAAGTCCCGTTTACATCTGCTCTTAGATATGAAACCACAACACATCCATATAAGAACCAACAAACACAATAAAAAATGTGAAATGAATGAAAAGCTACATACAATCCCTCATCAAAAAAGATAATTTTGGTCAAATTATGTCCCACACTTAACTCAATGTTATAAATTCAGATTTTCTGAAAATAGCAAAGTAAAAAAAAAAACTATATCTTGGCAAAATAAAATACATTTCCCAAATGTAATATCCATTATACAAATTCCAAAAGTACATACATTAATTAAATGTATTTTTATATTGTGCTTACCCAAAAATAGTTTCTCGAATGCCCTTAAAGAGCCAAACGGCAGTGCCATTTACTCTCATATCCCGGTTTTTACGGTAAGAATAGTGTAAATGAACAGAAACTGGATAGCGACTAAAAGCCAGAAGATGGCAGAGGAAAGAACAAAACACTTTTGGGGGTCTTAAGTCATCTGGCTCCCTGAGCCCACGGTCATGCTAGCAAGAGAAAAAAAAAAAAACAGAGCAGGAAGTGATATGCACTTTCCCAATATCTCCCGCTGTCTTCTGTCAAGCTGGAGGTCATGGCCCCCTCTCTGGGTCAGCGCTCGCTTCAGTAGCTCGGCTGTGATGTGTTAAATCCATCTGCACCCTTGGCATGAACTCTGACCCCAGCACAGATAGTCAGGCCACGTCGAGTGCAGGGCACTGTGACACCATGGCTCGGTCCAGATGATGATGGGAGACTGAGAGCCACAGGCCTCCAGTCTGGATTTAAATACTGAGAGCGAGGGGGTGACCCTCGCATACAGAGGCAGCCTTTTAACTTACGTAAGGAAGTGCAAGGAGGCCCGCAGTCAGTGATCTCAGCGGAGGCTCTGGATTCTACATGCCGGCCAGTTCCCTTCGATAAGCAGGGGCTATGCCCTTTAGCGCTGGCTAACCAGGCAGAAGAATTTGAAATGTTTTTCTAGTGGACAGGCAGTCTGGACTGGGTGTAATATGGCTGAATTGGTGCCAAATAATTCCTACTATTTTGAATCTGCCGTAGGAAAGATGTGTGATTCGGGATCCCAGAATGCAAAGCATTAAACTAATCTATTCTGCTATATATAAATGCATGCAATATTATGTCTGGGTCTTGGACAGCTGAATAACATCTCTGTTTAGCAATGTTTATAAGCTGTCAGAAGCAACTCCAAGACAAAGACTATGAGAATTAAACAGCGGGTCTGCATTGGAAAAAAGTGTGGCCTTGTAGGAACATTTTAATAAATCCATGAGACGAGTGCCATAATCATATTTGGCCCCCAAACCAGACTAATTCAATTATCTTCCAAATTTTTTAGGGCCCCTGTCACTGAGGGGGCCTTGGAATCACCCCTCCCCCCCCCTTACTGTACCCCTGCCATGAGAACACAGGGGCCTCTACAGTCTACGAACAACGGGCAGTCCTGTACGGCAGGCCTGCAGTCATCACTGACCGCAGGCAGGGTGGAACAGAACACGGCCACAGAGGCTCCTGCATATCAGGGAACGGAAACGATAAAATGTCGGGAGGAGAAAAAGATAGCAGAGGCCTGCCGGTCCGACTCCTACTGGGGCCTGAGCCAAACGCCCCCAGGCAGGCCGGCTTATCAGGCTGGCTTGACATAATCACACTAGTGACAGGTCACAATGTTTCAGTCACATTAACCCAAATGGACTTATCCCTGCCACACACCCACACATACATACCTGCAAGAGCTCATCTGGTCTTATATTATATTACAATTTATATAAGATTTATGTAAAATGCCTGCATGGATAAGAGTCACACATCCCCAGGGCTTAAAGTCCATCAAGTCACGCATGACAAGTCACATGCATCTTAATCACGTAACAATATCATGATGTTAAATTAGATTATTATCTGACTATGGGGGGGTGGGGTAAGCTTAGCTGTATAATGGAAGATGAAAATTTATGGAACACAGCATCAAGAAGGCAAGTCATATTTACTTACACAACAAAAACAAACTCCAGTTTGTTCAAGAGATACTCAAACAAGGACACTGCAAAAGCTTCTTAGTTCAGGCTGAGATTTAACACCCCCTCCTGAAGACATCCTCCAGCAGACAGTAGAGACACTCAGACTGCGGACACGCAACTGACATGGGGCTCAAAGTGCTTGGCCTTCTCTGACAGTCAGGGAGCCAACATCCACACGACTGTGGCTTTAACCAGAATCTACAATGACACTTAAATGCAAGAAGAGAACATTTTGACAAGTGGGTGTAAATTTCCAAAAGAAATGTGGTGTCCTGCCATCAGATGAGTCCTGAGATCAATTATTGGACCAAACAGCACAAAACAAGGACAGAAGAAAGCCCAGCTGTCACCATATCACCGTGCCTCAGCACCTAACTCAGCCTTAGAGCTGCATAACGGCAAAGGAGGACAGTATGACCATGCAGCTGAACACGCAAATAATGATCTGATTAAATGACCATGCTTTACTGAACTTTGTGGCCTCTTCTGCTTTCATTCAGCAGAGTCACTTTCTGTCTATTCCCCTTTCTCTATAAAACCAGCCTCCTGACAGGTTCATACAACTGGACGCCCTGGAATTTCTGTGCAGGGAACAACTTCTCTCACTCTCAGACTCTCTCTCCCTTGAGACTCAGTCCAAATTGATACCATACAACAGCAGAGACACGGTCCAGCCCAAAAGATGGAACAGTGGTGACCAGTATGGGACCGAGCGGCAGACACCAACTCACCAGTCCATCACAATGACAGAGCCATTTGCTTAGGCCATGTATTGTTATGGAATATAAGGGGCCATATCTAACATCAGACCCATGGACATCCCCACTAAGCATCAGTACAAAACTGCCTTCTCTCACAGGTCTGGGACACTATATTACGAGGTTGTTTTTCAACAAAAAGCATATCTGGAATCAACGGATTTTAACCTTCAAGGTGAGAAAAATGCTTACGTGCCGTTTCAATAGAAGAGAAAGATAAAATCTGACAATCTTGCACACTAATATACTTTAATGTACAGTGGGTTTTGTTTTTAGGAACATAATACACAGAAAAAGCACTTTCGCCAGAACGTATTTATTCTCCCCAGGTGCCCAGTGCTTTATAGCCATGCCCAGCAAAATGTACTGGGACCCCCCCCCTCCCCCCACCCAGCAAACTCCACGGCGGGGGGGGGGGAGATGGGGGTCTGGCAGGGGCCCCCTAATTTCTAGCCAAACCCCTACAGTACCGACATTTCAAAGGAGCACCACTGAATAAATTGACTTAATCCCCACCCGACTTCTGAAAAGAATCTGTGATACAGGTGCACCAGCTCTGGGCCGGCCCTCAGCCACCCTGCTTCCTGTTAGCCTTTTACCACATCGGAGCACGGAGCTGAAACGCAACACCAAAAATGCAAAATGAGCATCCCAACCTCTTAGTGACTGCAAATACTCTGAGAAATGCATTTTGCAATTTACAAGTAGGAACAGAAAATGGGTTTAACAACTCATACAATTGCATGTTCTAGCATAGGACGTATAATTGGATTCATTGCCTAATGAAGGGAGTTGAGGCAGGTCTGTATGTGGTGAAGATGCCTCTGAGAATTTTTTAATGCGGTATTAAAAGGTAGATATTTTGGGGGGTGTTCGTTAAATGCAGCACAGTGATTGGGTGGGCTATACTGTTATCAGTTGATGGTCAAATTATTCAAAGAGAGGGAAATGTAATGTGCGGTGATCCAAATATGGGCTTCCATTAGGCAAGTTAAAAGTTATTGATATTCTCAGTTGGTGAGATTGTCTGAAAAGGCCAGCGTAGATATGCATCTACCCGTTATATTTGATCATTTGTGGCACGATAAAACACACGGTTATGCAGAGACAAGTCAAAGCACGCGTGGGTTATCAGTAGTTTATGGGATTTTACGACGACACGCTTCCGCAGGAATATAGCGGCGTGCAAACCAGTGTCGGCACTTCTTAGGCAGGAGGGCCGCCGCAGGACGAGCGCCCGTAAGCACCGCTCCCCCCAAAGGGCAGGCTCATCTCCATAAGGCACCGGAGCGGTTAGCACAGCAATTTACGATCCATCGAAGCATTAAGCGGATGTACCTTCTGCTCGCTGTCATGAGATTTATCTGTCAAATCAACGTTTCGCAGCTTTATCCTCAGCTGGAGTTCACATTAATGGCACTTCTATTAATGCAAGACACCTTTAAACATACCGGTCAAGTAATCAAACTGCTTTATGCCACAACCAAAAACTGTTGGCGGGGAATAATAATAATAATAATAATAATAATAATAATAATAATAATAATAATAATGCCAATAAACACCAGCTACAATAAACACTATAAATAATTAAATGTAACTATAACCATAAAAACCAATTGGGATCCAGCTGACTGGACCGCCCATAATAAACGAGAATAATAAAAAAGCAAGAATCAGAAAGCGCGGAGACCTCTCGGTCCTTCAGACCCAGGAGCAGCACCTCCTCCATGAGCGTCAGCCGCGTCTCTTTGGCGTCGCCGCCGCCGTCGCTGTCCTGCTCGTCCCCGCGGCGCGTTCCGATCTCCTCGTCGGCGGAGTCGCGCTCCTTCTCCGCGGCGGCGGCTGCGTTGCGGGACGCCTCGGTGCGCCGCTGCACCAGGCCGGAGCTCCGCTGCGTTAGGGACGTCATGGTCCGCAGACTGGCCGGCGCTGCCGAGCGCTCTCCCCGCTGCCGAGCGCGCACACGGCTGTGCCTACCTCCCCCCGCCACTACAGCGCCGGTGCGCGCTTCCGCACATGCATCCGCCCCCCTGCACGCTTCTTAAGATCCGATATCTGTTATTTATGTCAGCATAAACATTTGTTCACGGCCGCTTAGCCTCCACTTGCCGCTCCTCCTCCTTCTCCAACTTATTCCTCCAATATGGTGGAAATGATGACGACAGCCGTGGATGTGACACGTCGGTCCCCTTTAGGTAGCATGAGGACCATCTGGAGTAGGGTGACCAGATAATCCATGTCATCCCGGACACTTTGAGCTACTTCAGGTTTTACAAACTACTTAAAACCTGTGGGGTCCTTTGCTTGGCTAAATAGTTCAGTTCTCAGCTGGTTTGTTTCCTTTATTGAAATACTCATCCAGCTGTTTCTCATTAACAGTAGACCAATTAGCAAGGACTCAGTGCTTAAGTGAAATCCAGGTCCTTTTAATTAAAATGGTAATTTACAAATCTTGTCCTAGCTCAGTGTCCGGGATGACATGGATTATCTGGTCACCCTAAAATGGAGACTTATCCCGAGTTTTCCAGGACAGACCATCCCCAGAACTAAATGGTAGAAAGAACTTAGTGTAGATTACAATGCACTCGAGTTAAATGAACTTGATCAGCGCACTGATCACTGATTTTTTTCTGGGTGGATAATTTGCTGTTGTGCAATGTGAATTGTTTACTTATTTACAGCGTATCTGTCCTTTTTTTTGGAGGAACCTACCCCCCCCACACACACACACACAGACTCAGATTGCTGCCATGCCTTCTCAGAAGAATAATAATCCAGTAGGTGTGGGGGACGTTTAAACCTGGGGAAATTGTAATCTGCACTCCGGCCAGCAGGTGGCAGCATGTGCTATATGTTGATTTTTATAAACCTGGAGATTGTCCACCCCGAAGATCCTGTTCCCCAGAATCTGTAAATTAGAAGCCACCTCCCCGACTGCACAGCCTGACTGTGTTTCAGCTCCTGTAATGTCGGCCTTCGCTAAAATGTGTTGCACTTAAACTCTCTGAACAGTGGCATATCTTGAAAGAGATGAATGAATAATGAAGAAATTAATGATTGACTGGATCATGACAGAAAGCACAGCGGCCGATGAGATACCCATGCAGAACCCCTTTTAGATTATTTAAGCTTTGTGTGGAGTTTGTCATGCCAGGTTGCTGTTCAGCCGGTTTAACTGGACTTTCTAGAGGGCTGAAGTATTACACATATATTCAGAACATTCAAAACCAATTTTGCTACATTGTTTACATTTACAGCATTCAGCAGACACATTTAGCCAGAGCGACATGCATAAGTGCTCAGAAGTCTTCATCAGTAAATACATGCTGATACTGGTTTAATAGACCCTGGGTTAAGAATGCCATCTGTCTAAAAACTCTGTTGGGAAATACAGGATGTTTTTAAGAATAGAATTCTGGAAGTGCTAAACCTAACTATAAGTGAGTAAACAAAGTACTTCTTTTTTATTGCTGCAATATCAACCAGCAAACAATCAATTTATTTGGATGAAAAAATTTACTTATTTAGTATTAGACAAGATAAAACTTGTCTTACAGCCAATGTTCAATCTTGTTGTTAGTATTTAATTGCACTTTTGGAAAGTGTGCATTCAGGCAAACGCAGGTGCTTTTCACAGCTCTAAGTGTTTAATTAGCGACTTCTTTTTACTGAATTTTAATCATGGAAATGTTTTTAACCACATTTGCATTCCTGATAAGCCAGTTTAATGTCATCATGGATTTGTGAACAAAACATCACGTGGCCACCTAGTGTGTGATCAGGTGGGCGTTTTTATGCAAGGGGAATTCCAATAAAACTGGTATCATTTCAGAAGTTCCACTTCACATTCAGGGATAAAAACAAAAAAAAAAGAACTTTTGTATGTAAATGAACGCTTCATTCTCTTGTCATTTGCTGTGTTAATCATAGATGGAAGCTGGATGTTCTGCACACTTTTCAGCACTTGCTTGTATCTAGACCTGGTCTCTCTTCATGGCTTTTGAATGAGGGGTTGCTGGTAAATGTATAATCATAAACTGCAGACAGTGCACTAGCAGCACTGTTTACAGTTTCGGATGCCGACTGACTGAAGACAATGAATGTGGTGACAACTGACAATGATATCAGAAGAAAATCAACAACCTGCATCAACTTTACTTTCCATGGACATTTAATAAACATCCAGACAAGACAGCCCCTGATCATTTCAGAGGGAAACTTTAAAATAATAATAAGAAAAAACAGGCAGTAAACCTGTAAAAAAATGTATTGTTATAATGCAATGCGCAGAATAAACATATTTTGGGGTAAAATTCTCCTTTAAATCACCTGGAATAGGGACTCTTTACATCTGAAAAAATAAACCCTCAAGGAATGGTGTTACAGACCAGAAATCAAATCACAAGGAAGATATTAAACAAATAAGGAACATAATACCATTATGTACTCCTGTACTAATCCCTGTCCTTTTTCAAATGCACAAAAAAGTAGCCTTTCTTTACGTTTCAATACATAATGTTAGTGAGGTTAGAAAAATTATAATGGAAACTGTACAATTCACCTATATATAATTCTGTCCAAAAGTCATACTTATTGTAGTGAAAATTGGTCTATGAATAATGAATGGCAGAATTCTGTAAACAGGATATTGGATGGCTTGTGACCAGAAATAAGATTCCAGGAAATGCAGGAGTTAATATTGCCCAGGTCTGAATGGCTTGACTAAATATGCAGCCCCAGTCAAAAGTCTGGACACCTCCCATCCCAACAGGATTGTTTTTGAACTGGACACCAACCCAAAGCACACCACCAAGTGTTCTACGAAGGACAGTGATGGAGCAGCATGTCACATGACCTGGCCACCTGACCTAAACCTATTAGAGACTGCAGGGGAGGAATTTGAGCAATAAGTGATGGAAATGTGGCCAATCAGTGCTCAGCATATGCAGGAGCATCTTCGGGACAGCTGGGGAAGCAGCACAGCTGGCCACCTCATGAAGCTTGGTGCTGATGATGCCAAGAAAGTGTAAGGCTATCACCATGGCAAATGGCAGATACTTTGAGGAATCTAAATATAAGATTTTGCATTTATTTTATTAGCAGATGCTTTTATCCAAAGTAGTGTACAATTGAGAGGGCAGGGTAAGCTAGTCCCTGGAGCATGCCCAGTGGTGGTATGCCAACTACATTTAGACCAAGGAATTTGAACAATCAACCCTACCCACAGTGGGTAATTTCATGTGTTATTTTATAGTTTTGATGTCCTTATAATTATGCTAAAACATAGAAAAATATATAAATAAACATTCTTGTGAGTAAGTGTGTCCAAACTTCTGACTGGTGCTGTACTTAAAATCACATACAGGAAGAATGTTAAACTTTTGTTCATCCACCATGGTTAGGACCCCCCCCCAAAAAAAAAAAAAAAATTAAATTAAATTATCCCAATAGTTCGGAGAAAAAACACACAGACAAACACACTTTAGCTTCATATACAATTTTACATCAGTATATCTTTCAGTTCCTTAACTGGACTTCAGTCTAAAGAAGACTATGATAAATAATTTAAGTGGTTCAAAAAACACAAACTTAAAAATCTACACAATGTTCATTTTACATCAGCAGTGTACATTACATATAGAGCAGTCTCAGTGTGTCAGTGGGAAAACAATGCAGATGACTGGATGTATTCTGGGGTACATCAGGTAACAGCTTATTTTCAGGTTTAGCATTATGGTGGGGGCCGCTCCATCTCACCCAGTGTTTCCCATTACTCTCCTCGGGGACCCACCGACAGTCCACATTGGAGAAAATGTGGACTGTCTGGCAGGGAGCTAGAAAGGAGCAAAAATGTGGATCATCTTTGGGTTCCCAAGGACCTCGCTGGGAAACCCTGATGTAACCACATGAACACCAGGCTTCCAATGCAAGGTATGCAAGGTAATGCACTCACACAGTTTCTCCAGACCATAGCATGCAGACATTGGCTTCATTAATGCATCACAAACAGTACATGCAGCTTGAGTCTTTCGTTAATTTGATAACCTGGTGACCCCAGATGTAAACAAGAAATCAGCATTTAAAGAAAACATCCACTGAAAGGATACTGAAGTACTGTTGTGCAATAAGGGATCAGCAAATGTGTGTCAAGCCGACAAGACACATGGATCCTCATGTTACATATTAACATCCAATTAAAAATATACATTGTTATTCAATTATTAAATACACGTTATATAAAGACGATACATACCAAAACATCGCATTTTCCAAATTACTTTTTACAAAACATAACTTCTAATTTGTGCGTGTGTATATATAAAGAGTAAAAAATTAAGAGGGAAGGACTGTTTGTTTTCATAAAGCAGTCCTGTTCATATTAGACATCACAGAAGCCTTTATTTTTCTGATTCAAACTGACTCGTAACTGACACTACTACTATAAAATAACAATGGTGGGGCTAATAGCAATTATAACGAAGTGCAATTTCTGCATCGATGAAAAATAAGCCCATTTCAAATACAAAATGGAAAATGAGGAGCTTTTTACAAGCCGTATGCACATTGGTTTCAAAATTATAGGCATATGATGTACATTTTGATTTGAAAGCAGTATTATAGTGTCTTAAATACCTAACCTCAGAATTTAACCCAAATTAAATTTTGTATAAAATAAAAAGGATCCTTATATTACAAAAATGAGCACCAACATTGCATGGTTGAAAGGTTGAAAATAAGTATAAAGAGGCTTTAGCATACACACAAAAAGGGCATAAACTCATTTTCATGTTCTGTCTATCAGTCAGATTGCGAGCATTACACTTAGCTTTCCTTTAGCGTGAAACTGTGCACAAAGATGCTTAATGCTAAGCTGCTATCTGGCACTCAGGTAACGTGAGAATGCTATCAGGGGAGCAGTAATAAACCCAATGCAAGAATTATTCGCTGACAATGGCTATATGGGGAGTCAATGGCAGAACTGATGGGGGTCCTACCAGCCATTCTGTCTGCTTATGGATGCCGTGAAGAGCGGAACACGGAAATCCCACAGACCAGCGTACAATGCCTCCCTTCTCACGCCACAACAGCTCAGGCAAACATAACCAAAACCGACCCGTCTCAAAATGAGAAAAAGCCAGTCAGACTGATCATGCCCTGCAGACCTGGTCCACATACTAGTACGTTAAGTTTTTTTTTGCAAAAACAGTCCCAGAATATTAGGCAGAGAGTTCGACACAAGGCTTCTGAACACTAAAATACATTCGGCAGAGTGCATCAGAACCTCCAGCCACCTCCGGTGAGGACTCGGTCGGCTGTGGCCAACACCATCGTCCTCAAATGACCCCCTCCTCGTCCTCCTGGTCAGCGAGGGTGTCCGTGATCAGGCTGTGGTGCGGCCCGGTGGGTATGGCGGGCTTGAAAGACCTGCCGCGGGGCATCGTGAAGGGAAAAGCCGACGAGAGGCGGATGGAAGGCTTAACGCGCGCTGCCACCCCCTGCTGCTTGAAGTCTGCCCTGCCCGTCTGCTGGTCCAGCTTCCTGCGCAGATCTTGCACCTCTGCCAACAGGTCAGCCAGCTTCTTCACGATCGTGATGGAGCCGCCACCAAAGATCTGAGCCTCGGGGATCCAGCGCAGGTACCTCTGGGTCCAGAGGCGCAGGGCGGGCCCTTCAAGGCAGGGTAGTAGCAGCCCGTGGTAGTCCAGGGGTTTGCGCTGCCAGGCCTCGAAAAATTCCCGCGTGGAGGCTTGGGCCGAGTCCGGCGAGTTCATCCAGCGGCTCAGCCGCTTCACCCGTAGCATCTTCTTCAGGCTGTCCGTCTCCTCCTTGAAGAAGCCCTTCTTGGAAGACGGAGAGAACTTGAAAGCCGAACTGGGCAGAGACTGGTGCCGCTGGTGCTGGAGTGGAGAGCGGAAGGTTCTGGAATCAGTGCTAATTGCGCGGCACACCCCCGTAAGCGTTGCCCAGGTGGCCAGGGCCTGGGGGAGCTCAGATGAAGCTCATACAGAGAAATACAATACAATTCATAAAAATTTTCAAGCTTTCAAAGGTAAAAGTACAGAATACTTTGATCTTACCCCTGCACCAGCTCATAAACATTTGAACCATTTACCCAACTAGGAAGCAATGAAGCTTTATTGGCCAATCACAATTCCCTCAATTGCTCCTCCGTACCTTAGGACGATGCGTTTTCCGTGGACCCTTGTCCTGCCTGGTGCGCTCTGTGTACAGTGGATTAGTAAAGAAATCCTGGGCTCTGCTGTCAAACTGTATGGACCAGTCCCAAACCGTCGGCCAGCTCAATGGGCTCCTTTGTCCCGGCTCCAATGCGGCCTGCCAAGACAGGCCGAGTCCGTGAGCTGACGGAAAATCATACTCTGGAGGATTGGCCTGGGCGGGACTTGCTGGCAGGAGGGCAGACGGAACCAGGCCAGGCGCTGTACCCGATCAGCGTAATCAACACAGCTATTTAAAGCAGACCCGAGTAGGCCCGACTCATTTAGAGCATCCATTTTCACTGCAAACGCCTCAGCCAGGTAAAGGTATGAAGCGTAGACTCATCCAAGTCAGATGACCCTGCCCACCCAATGGCTTGTCATATAAAACGGCCGGATTTTCACCACTATAAGCCTTGACCGACAAGGGGCAGTCACGCTCAGCTGCTGAGAGTAGCGTCCCACTATGGGGCCGGCTCTCCCCCCTGCCAAACCTTTCACACGCATTAGGTTTTATTAAAAGCCTTTAATACCACATTTGCTGCAACACTTCTTGTAATTACTGCCTCAGAACTATCTGGAGATTATGATAGCATAACAATGATAACAATGACTGACTTTATATCTGTTCAATCATTCAGTCAACCAACCATTCAAGTGGAAACCGTGTATTCTGAATGTATACCTAGAGAATGAAATGGCAGCTGAGGGCCCGTTAAGCTCAAACAAAAGATTAGGGAATGTTTATGGAACCTGGGCGACGGTGGCCATGTGATGGGGGCAGTTGAAGAGGAAGGTGCTGAAGACAGAGACGTCGACACTGTCGGAGAGCACCGTCAGGTAGGTCTCGCAGAACTGGAAGGCCGGAGGATACTGCTGCAGGAGCTGCCAGACGCACTCCAGGAAGAGCAGGAAGAGAGGAGCCTGGCTCTGCAGGGAGGGAGAGCAGAGTCTCACATCCCCTTTCAGGGTGAACCATCAGACCCGCACTGATACCCTTTCACTGGTCTGCGACTCGTGAGTCACACTTCCACTTCCTCATTTACAGTGCCGAGACACACGCATAGCAACATGAATTAAAAGGCAGAATCCCTATCAGAACCGGCCCTGGCTGACCAGGGTCTCATCCAGGCCGGTGAGGTGCTGGAATTGGCTGCCACACAGTGGAGATGTGAGCAACACAGGGAGCGTAACGTTAAGTCCGTGTACATGCACTGTCCCAAAGACATGGTCGGGAGAGGGTTAAATCGTTTAATCCGAGTCGATTTGCATGCCGAAAAGGAAGCGATACTCAACGGGCTGAGATCTCATTTACGATCAATGGCACAGCGTGACAGGGGAAAGCACAGAAGATAAAGTGGACAGACTGGACTCATTTGTCAACCGGAAGACCCGATCGAATCTCCCTGCTTTGTCGCTTAAGATCACAAACCTCTTTAACCTTCGTTAAGATAGCAGTATGTAATACCATTAGCTGGAGCACTTAATGCACAACAGGTTAGGGATCTGCTTCCATATCCAGAAGCGTGTGGGTTCAAATCCCATTACTGGAAAAGTAATCATAATGCCACTGGACCCTTGAGCAAGACCCTTAGACCTGCACGCCGCTTTGGACAAAAGGGTCTAATTAAATGAAAGCATCCACAGAGAATAAATCCCATGTGCTTTGGAGACCACCACCTGCGAGAAAGCGAGGCACTGCTCCCGGCACGGCCAGCCGCTAGCCACCCACCTCCCTCTCCTTGTGGTGCAGATGGTTACAGCGCTCCAGGAAGCGGTGACAGCCGGCGACCCACTCCTTCTGGATTAGGCTCTGGAAGCCGGCAAGAGTCCTGAAGTACGGGTCGAGCATGAGCTGGACCAGACTGGAGATGACACAGCAGAGGTCCGAACCCTCTTCCTCTGGAGGGAGACGTAGAAAGAGTCAACCAGAAGTGACTTCAGCAGCTGCACCTAGTCAGTGTGAGGGCATTCAAGGGAACCAAGGCAGCAGACAGATACCACTTATCCATAAATCCATCCATCACTGCGATGCCCTTATACAGATAGTGACAGCTTTAATTAAGGATTCATAACTGAACCATCAACTAAATGGATGCAACAGTACTATACCACGACTTGGTGAAAACCACTAAAAATACACAGTAAGGCATACATTAATTAGTATATACAAGCGTCATGCTGGATGGATAGATGGATCTTGTTTTCCAGAAGAAAAGCACCAGATCTTCCACTGACCCATTATCAGGACATTGGTATTCTCCTTCTCCAGGCACTCGACCACCTCCACGGCCTTGGCGAGGCACTGCCTACGGGAGAGAAACCCCAGGGATCAGCGAGCAGAACAGACAGACCAGGAGCTCCGTCAGAAAGGCTTCAGACCAACCTGATAATGTCGAACCAGCCACAGCCCTCCAGCGAGGAGAACCACTTCACGTCAGTCAGCCAGAAGTCGTTAGTATTATCTGCCCGGAAACGTTTGGACGGTAAGCGGACACATATTCTGAGCTGAAGGAACCATAAACTAAGGTTACATTCACGCTGCTAAACAAAAGTGTCTGTGCACTACAATGACAAGTCGCTGGACTGCTCTGCATCTATTCAAATCTGCACTTTGCACTCGGTGTACCATTTCCCCTGCACATGGTACTTATGCAAATGTATTCGTTTTAAGACATCTTTGCACTGTGCTTCCTGTACATTTGTAATGTCTACTATGTTCTTTAGTTTCCTGTCTATTGTACAGTGATGTGCTTCTGATAAGTGTATTGTAACACTGTCTTGTACGTGATTTTTGGCAGTGAACCACAAAACAATTCTGGAATCTTTATCATACTGGCAATAAAGTGTTCTAAGTTTATGCTTGAAGTTACTGTTTACTATATGATTGGCAGTGTGACGTTGGTGGAGGCTGTTTGGCAGTTACTGTACAAAGTGGCCTGCTCACCAAGAAGGAAGAACTGCTTGAATTTGCTGTAGGACTGCTGGATGTCCGGGAGAGAGGGGAGAGTGTCACAGAGCTCCTCCGTCTTCACCGAGTAGAGGTGTGTCTGTGCCACGGCATGCAGCATCCTGCGAACCGAGAACAAGCTGACCGATGTACCCTCGGGCCCTCCACTGCAAGCATATACACGCACACGGTGCACGGCGATACCACGGTACCGCGAAATCCAAAGTATGTGGAGAGAAATTCCTCCAGTTTACCCAGCGCCCCTCACTGCCCCTAGCGGCACGTTCCCCATCTGTCCTGCTATTGCAGGGTTCCCAAACAAGCACACATCCCGGGTCAGAGGCCCAGATGGGCCCAGCCATCCCCAGAGGCACTGTTACCGCTCACGGGCAATTTAATAATCTGAAATTTATTTTTTCAGCTGCTCAGTGATCATTAAACCTGAAGCCCCATTAAAATGGCCTAATTTCCTTGAAAGACTCCTGATGGCAGGACACAGTGAACATTTACCCTTCCATGTAGCTTTTGTATGTCTGAGAGCCGCCGTCTTCTTGCATGAGTGGCAACGAGGCCGTTTTGAACAAAGCACATCCGCTGTGATGTGACCAGCACCAAATCTGAGTGGAATTAAGAGAAACACAACACATAGTATAAATTAAATTATGTCAATGCTTCCCATCTTAAAGTTCAAGGCATGGAATGATGAATGCTTAGCATGTTCTAGCTTGGCTACAGTGCCATCGGTTCACATTCACTCACCACCACCACATTGCAGCATTTTCATCATTTGACACATTTTGAACGCAGCTTGACATTTTTCACACAGCTGAAACAGTTTTTTCCTCTCCCCCCTCCCCCCAAACATTTTTCCCCCCGCTTTATGACAGACAGATGGAGGGCAAAACAACATAAACAGCCCTAAAAATACCAACCGGTATTCCTTTCCCATCAAATTTTGTTAAATCCTCCTCAGAAACATGTGTGGGGACGACGAAAAACTGAGGCAGCCTGCGGAAGAGAAAAGCCGCGGAAAAACATTGTTAACATACTAATTTTATTGTCAAAGCAGCAATTCCTGCCACATTCATACAGATAAACATTTTTATTATTTATTTATTTAGAAGTTACACACCTTGGCCACTGACTATATAAAAACTGTAAACCTACCTTTCCACGACCTAAGCTTAACAATTCAGGAACTCTACAGAACAGCGTAAAAATTCACCAGCTCTCACCATGTTCACATTCACGTTGTTGAAGTTGCAGGGAATACAGAAATTGGCTGCTGCGTTAACACAGTGCTAAACTCAACTGCTTATCAGCTACGCACCTGTCCCTCTCAACCCATTATGGTTTATAAGGTACTACTTATTTTATAAATTTTATACATTATACGATATTCCGAAACTGACGCCATGGATTTGGCAATCTACCAAACAAAATTCTTTCTATCAAACAATTCAAAACTAGATCCAAAGACATGAAACTCCTGGAAAGCAAGGCGGGAACGCTGCTTAAAATCCTCAAATAAGCGAAAATGCGCTGACTTACTTCTGGGAGAAGCTGAAACCTGCGTTGATTGAAAGCAGCTTAGCATTCCCTTTGGTCCGTTTTATCTCCTGGGCCCAGTCCTCCCAGACGTCAAACATTACAGTCTTTGGTTTCATTTGGTTCTCTAGAGTTAAAGGAAAGAATTATGACATACCAATATACTGCTAATACGAGATATACACACACATAAGAACACTGAATGCATCGAGGCCTTCTAATTGTGATGACCTTTATTCAGAAGTAACCAGCAAAGCTATGAAAATAACAGCTCTATCATTGCTTTAAGTAGCACAGGGGTGCCAGAAGATGAACAAATGCTACAAGAAAATAAATCGCAGCTCGTTCACGGGGCCAAGCGACATTTCAGAAGCCCAGAGACAGTCAAACTATGCTTGATCCTTTGACCTGGACTCTGCAGTTTGGCAGAAACCTCGGAATCGAAAAAAGAAGTGAAAAGCCTATCACAAGTTTTGCTAAGAAGCAGCTTTTCAGAACTTATTTTTACTGTTTACAGGGCTTGTTGTATTAGATAAAATGTACTAATCGCAGGGGGATATTCTGTCTAAAAGCAGGAGGAAGAAGCTCTGCAACCAGGAAGACAAACTTATTTTAAATGCAGCAGCTACGTGCAGCAGTTAAAACAAAAGCGAATACTGACCCTTCTTTAAAGGCAGGCTTTCGCGGTAGGAGAAAGCAAACACACATTTCAGGGACTTGGGTTCAAGACAGTGGCGGACAATCCCTTGAAAAATCTGTGGGGGGTGTAAAATGAAATAAAATCAGAATACTTTAAAGGACGCAGGAACATTTAGTCACAGATGAAGTCGGACGGGGGGGGGGGGGGGGGTCGTTCCCCGGGGGGGTCGGTCTCCTGCCTTTTTGGCGTCCTCCTCTTTTGCGTACGCCAATGAAAAGTGGAAGACCCTCAGATCTTTGCAGCAGACAATGATCTTGGAAGGGTACTTGTTCTTCACAGAGCTGCTTATTATAAGCTTTTTTTTGTCATCGAAGCCTGGGGAAAGGCAGACACAATCGCATATTAGACATACATCCATCCATCCATAACTATTTATCCAATACAAGGTCATGGTGAACCAGCAGGCTTTGCCAGAGACAGGCTAGACAGCATGTCTGTCCATCATAAGGTCATATTTTATCACATTTCTTATTCACGTTTCTTTTACAGAGATTCCTGCACATGTTCTTAATCACCAACGCCATATTAATTCTACATAAGGCTGTGTGTCGACTTGCAATTAGCCGTACCTCCATAGATGTGATCAACACACGTCAGAGGAATGTCATTGTCTCCATACAGTTTATTCTTGAACAGCTGGGCCTGAAATATATAACAGGATTTAGGATTTATTATTATTAACCAGGTCGGGCTAACCAGGCATCACAAACCATTTCCGAACCAATTCCAACTGCAGGGCTTGGAGCGTGTCCAAAATTGTTTAACTGGTTCCCACAGCCAGTACAGCCAAGAGTTAAACAAAGGAATGTGGGTAACAGTTCCCATCATGCAGCACTGTACTCTGTACCACTGGCACATCAATAAAAACCCTTTATCTGCACATCTGATGGCAGAACATTGAAGGAAAACTGAGCCGGTCTGCTGAGCAGCCTTCAAAAAACAAAGGAACAGCCAAGGTTTCACCCAACGTGTAATAAACATCTATTTAATTGTTTGATTTGACCATCTACCAAAACTGGTGACACAATGGGAAACGAAAAGATGGCAGAATCAACATGATTGATTAAACTGGTCTTTGGCATTAGATCAAACTATTTATATTGAAATGAACAGCATATCAGACGTACAGGTGGATCAGATGTTCTTTAACTCATCTGGTACTTCGCCATTCACAACTGGTGAACCTTAATACTATTATAAATAAAAATTAAACCACTCATTTATTAGTGGAAACAATAGCTAAGAATGTCCCCCCATCAGTCACCGTTAAAAGTGGAGGGGCCACCCCAGGTGCCCCCCATACCAAGGCGGGACCCACCGCGTCCTCGTCAGAAGGGGCCTCGTCGCTGACGAAGGAGACCCGGAAGTTGGTGCAGAGCAGCGTGCCGTAAACCCTCCGCTGGGAGAGGTCGTCCTGCGTGCACCTGAGAACGGGCCCCGCACTGCAGAAGATCACCTCCCCTGGAGATCAGAGGATTGTGAGTGGGGCGGAATGTAACAAGACTCCCTGAAAGGTCAATTTGTTACCCTATACCAGCCAAAACAAATCAAAATTATATTTCATATTAGATTCTGACTGTTTTATTTTATATACATTTGAGGCAAGGAGAACTAGCAAGATTTATTTCTAACTCAGAGTTTACCTGGCAACAAGTCAGGATGTTTTTCCTTTCTTGAGCATTCTTCCTTAGTTTGATTTATTTCCTACATATAAAGCAAATAAAAGTGCAGAATTAAAAATTTTAGTGAGTGAGACTCACCTTCAAGCAGTTCAACTGAATTAATGCCTTTAGATCACTTAGCAAACAGAGATAACACAATACATCAGTCAGAACGCGGCAGGCTGATAAACACAAACGATAATGCTGACAGAAGCACAAAAAGCCAAAATCTTATCCAGCCAGTCAAACTGTCACTGCACTGCATGCCTGGTAGTTTTACAGGAGGCCAGTCTTGTTAATATAACAATATAGAGAGGTACAGCCATCCATCCATCCATCCATCCATCCATCCATCCATCCACCCACCAATAGTTATCCAATGTGGGATTGCAGAGAGCCTGGAACCTAACCTATAGAGCACAGGAGATGAAGCAGGGAAGACCTTGGGCAGTCCACACACACATGTGCACATGCATTGGTATTCATATCTTTGTGGGGACTGTCCATTCATTTCTATGGGCAAAAACTGAACCCCAGTAACTAGACAAAATACAAAACGTATGTCAGTTTTAGTTTGCTGATTGCAGTCACACATTTTATATAATTGATTTTCCCCTTGTGGGGACCAGAGATGAAGGTCCACATACCGTCAAAATAACAGGTTTTTTCACATTGTGGGGACATCTGGCTGCCACAATGTAATGTATTGACTTCAAAGTTCTCCTACTTGCATATAAGGCACTTAACGGTCTAGCACCTACCTACCTAACTAACTGAATTACTTCAAACTTACAAGCCACATTGTACACTTAGGCCACAGAATGCAGGTCTCCTCCGTGTGCCACATATAAATAAAGCGACAGTTGGCGGTAGAGCATTCTGCTACAGGGCCCCCATATTGTGGAATAGTTTGCCAGCTTTTGTTCGGGCTGCCGAATCGGTCTCAGTAAAAATCTCGTCTGAAGACCTATTCCTTCAGATTAGCTTACCCGCAACCGAACACATAACACAGCGTAACTACGGGCGCTGGTGTCGCTATACATGCCATGTCTTACTCATTACGCCTGTCCATTAGTGTTTCAATGCATGTTCTGACCATCCATTGATTCATTGATGGACTTTGGCTTGCTCCCAACAACAGTTCTCACTTTGAGCAAGCAAGCCCACTCTTTCTTTATCTGTAATGTTAGCATGCCCAGGGGGGTTGGGCAGTCAGTTGACCTTGGACCCCCAGAGGTTTTTCTTCTCCCTGCTTGGCAGTTTTTGGTTCCACTCCTCCGTTGTCAATTGGCTTTTTCTTTTCTCTTTCATTCTATGCATTTCATTTTCTCTATTCCACTCGGTTTTGCCTTGCATATAGCAATGTATCCCAACACACCCGTGTAAAGTGCCCTGGGACAAATGTTGTGAAGGGCGCTATATAAAAATAAACTGAATTGAATTGAATATACATGACCCACACAAACACAAATACGCGCACATACACACACACAATATGGAAATATGGAGACAATGACCCACCTAAACAGGATTGCAAGAACAAATCAAGGTCTTCTGTGGAAATGCAAAGAACATGCAAAAACCTGCAGCAGTACAGCTCATCATTACTGCTGATGTTAACTGTAATATCAAGGACAGGAACAGCTGTAAATGCACAGAGTCGGGTTTATCGCAAAAGGACGCTCTGAGAACATCTCACATTGTTTGCCTAAGTTTACAAAGGAAACAAAGCAATGCTGCATGAAATAAGCATTACATTCAACTGCTAATAATAAAGTTTGGTCTTTCTCACAACTGTAGTCTCTCTAGAGTGCATACATCACAGCATACATTCACAAGGAGGCTTGATTTGCCATCTTTAATTACTGGGCATCTTTAATGACACTCACAAGACATGCAGGGAACACCCAACGCAGTCTGCATGTTTTCAGCATGCAGCAAAGTAACATTGCTGTATATAAGCTTCAAATGCACAACTTCCACTAACATACGATCCAAAGTAAACACAGGGCTAGTTTATAGTGACTAACACAAAACATTACTGCACCGCTGTGGATTCTGAGCAGCGCATGGGGCACGGCTATTTTTAATTACAGCACCACGTCCCTTGATGCCTCACACCTCAAATGCAAGCTGCGAAGCAATTTTCTACAGCCGAGTAATGTGCTGATTTAAACGCACGCAGTTCTGGATGTATAAGGCAACATTTCTGAATGCAAACTGCATGCCCATTTTGAAATTAGAGTTTTAAAAACTGACCTTATCTAAATAATATTTCGTGAGAACTTCTAATAAAAGGGACGTTAATGTGCTTCAGACCGTGACCTCACAGCACAATCATTCAAGAACCGACACCCTTTACAATCATAAAAGAAGCCGAAAAAAGATTGTTTTTAGGTCAATAGCAGCTGTCAAGTCGATGAAATTATCAGCTGGAAATAAAATTGTTATATCCATCATCATCTGTTATTTATCTAAAAATTCTTGCAAAGTAAATGAAGATTTGACCTTATTTTTTTACAGCTGTCTGTTGGGACTGAAGTATTTCCATTACATTAACTTAAATAGATGCTTTCATTAAAGCGATGTTTTTTTGAGAATACAGGTTTAGCCTGGCCATGGAGTTATTGGGAGTTCAGAGCTTTGCTCAAGAGCCCAGTAATGATATCAGTCTGCCAACACCAGCATTAGTCAACGGTTACTGCGGGAGTACCGTAGAACGGGCAACCCCCCGCCCCCAGTCGGCACTGCCACACGCAGACCACACGTCTTTTTTTTCAGGCAATGTGTAGTGCATGCGTACATGGTGGTCATGTGAAAGCTGCAAGGCGTGAAAACTGCAGGGTGCGAGCACTGTCCCCTGCATCGGGTGCCACAGTTCGGGGGGGGGAGGTGTCACCCGCTACAGGACTTTGGGGAAAGTAAAAGACAGCCATCACTCCTCTGGTAACCTGGCTATGCTCTCACAAAACACCAATAACATAAAACAAAATATAATCACTATTAAATAAAAATGTCAATGGCATTCAAAGAAAAATAAACAGAAATGTTCGTTTACTTAAGTCATATACTGAACTCTATAATAGTTTTTTGCAGGTTAAATGCCAATATGTTAACATGGGGGATTAAACCCCCGAACTGCTGCCAACTGCTCTTTAGAAAATGACACTGTCGGAGGATCCTAAAACGGCACGCTTTAAACACCCAAACCCGGCCGCTAACAGCGAAAGCTCCCAGCCTTGACTTCCACTCACTGAGGCCAATTACTACTGAGCCACACGTGTCAGACTAACGAAGACCAACTCAGCAAAACAGATATACGCCCTGCAGTGCCACTGGGCATTTTCTACAACTGCTCACTGACAGAACCAGATGACCGATTACAGGGAACAGAGCTGACGGGAAAGTGAACGCAACCAAGAGGAGAAAGTAATTGTAATGCAGGCCACTGCTTTTATTCGGGTGGGGAGGGGGGGGGGGTCAACAGAGTTTCATAACCTAATTTCCATGTAATCACGACAAATTATTGCTATAGACATCCAACTTTTCGAGCAGGGTACATTTCGCAAGGCTGTTTTGCCGGGGCCACTTCCTTTTTTTATGGCTCGTACTCTGGGGACTCCTTGCAAAGTAAGGCAGTTGATGCCCCATGACTTGTGATTTGTTTAAAGCACCCCGGTTTTCTCACTGCGGCGTGTCAGCCGCTGCTCTTATTTACCTGGTCAAACTGGGACTTTCAGAAGGGATTGTACACAACACACACTCACTCAGAATCAGAAAGGCTTCTGCGATCCTCCTGCTCTGTCTGCAACGTCTCCCACCACCGATCAGACGGGTCCTGCATTCGGCTGAAGCAGAACTTATCGCCGAAACAGAACCGGCTGCATTTTAATTAAACTTACACCTAATAAGTGCAGGACGAGCGCTACATACACAAGCCATACTTCAAACTCTCCACGGCAGCTAAGTAAACTGAAACACCTGCCCTAGTTTATTTTGACCACTTACAATTGGACAGATTTTTGAGGGGGTAAATAAAATGGTGTTTACCTACACGATGGTTCTGCCTACCGAGCCGCGTCCAAACCACAATTCCGGCCATTGTTTCTCCTTGTTTCCAACTAGCAGCAACCAAGTAGTGATTTCTGCAATAACTAATTTCCACAGAGTTGTGGCCGGTGCGCCTTAGGATCCGGGCTGGTTTAACTTGACCACAACAAACCGGAACGCCAGCTCCGGATTTTACACAAGATCGCCTCTTTTCAGCCGCACATGCCCCAAACCAGCTCAAAAACACCTTTATAAGGAAGCCCAGATCATTATTACATACCTCTGGAGTTACATAGGAGACAAACGACGGTTTAGCAGGCTTTCCCCCGCCGCCGCTCAGACTGCTTAACATTTCGCCAAAAGTTTACCAAAATCCGGCGCTTTGCGAAAGCGGGGGCAGCCCTGGCCGACACGGGAGCGCGCCGCGGTGACAGCTAACCGCGCCCCTTCCGCAAAAGCCGCACCGGCCGCTCTCCGCGAGTGCCCGTGCACCGGCGCCGGGAACGCGCAGCCACCAGCGCGCCCACGCATTGGCCAGGCGAGCCGTCCGTCAAGCCGCTGTCGCCACCCCCGCCACTCCCGTCCCGCCGCCCGAAAAGTTACGAGCACTCGGCGCGCGCTTCCAGTTCGCCTGTCGGGAGTGTTGGCCGGTTATTTATAAGCTGATGGGAAAACGGGAAAAAAAGATTAGCTCTAAAAGCACATGTGAAACGTGAAGTTTTGTATACCTGGAAAAAAGCAATGTCACAATAACAAATAAAAACCTGATCATTATAGTTGCTTTAAAGTTTACAGATGATAGTTTTCCTGAATGGAGTAATTGTTAAAAGAACTATTTTCGACTAAAACGGTGCATGTAATGCTCCCTCCCTTGTTATTGGATTACAACTCTTAAAAGCAAATATAATTTTCAGAATTAGTATTTTTAAATTTACGTTTTATTATTTAACCAAAAACATTTTTCCCTTGTTCAGAAAATGTCGAACAGAAAGTAATAGCACTTAAATTGGAAATACTTTGATTTTTGCGTCTTCAAATTAAGGCAAGCTCTATATGTAAATGTACTTCATTTTTTACATTATTCTTACTTATCAGATGTGCAAAACACAAGACGTTAAAGGCGAAACCTATTTTCCAGCAAGATTTGTGCTGTTACTTTAAAAGCTGTACTTGAAAAAGAAACAAAAACGTGTGACTTGTTTTTAATATTTTCACTTCAGTGATAGATGTAGGGTGAGGACGATAAAACTAAAGTGTGATGGTGATGTGCTCAAGTTGCATACGATGCGTTGTGGCGGACAATTACAGGAAACAGAGGAATATACTGACAAGAGTTTCAGCACAAGTTCCGAAAAACGTGCTTTATTGGTCCACAAAAAAATGCCGTGTTACAACAAAGCAGCACTTCATTGGTCTTATAAAGTGTTCCTTATTTAAGCAAAAGCGCAACTGGGCAGCATCAGGATGAACCCCCCTTCCAAGATTTTATTAGTCATGACAGATTGGCGATTGCTCTTCAAAGAGTACATAAAGAAAATAAAGAGCAAGCTGAAGTCAGTGATCGGTGGCCAAGTTGCACGGCAAGGGTGTAGCAGACCGATCACGGCTCTCGTCTCAGGTTTTTTACCCATCAGGTTTTTCCCGTGTTTGCTCGCAGACCCAGCCCAGCAAAGGGAGGATCCAGGCACCCCGCTGATCCTCTTAAGGTGCAGCGCCTCACCGCCTCGGCAAACCCGGGCAAAACTTACACACGTTTTCCGTCAGAGCGCGAACACCGAGCGCTTTCATGGCCTGCCCCGCAAACAAAACCGGAAACACCGCTTTGACTGAAAAGAAGCGGACTAAGTAAGCTTTGCCTACCTCGCTCGGTTTCCCCAGAGACTAATTTTGTTTAGTCACCGCCCCATGACTCATACGTTTAAAATTAATACCTGGCACGTTACAAATTATATTTAGGGGAAATGCATTTCCACTGCTTTCAGGGTGTAACAGACACGATGCATAAATGCAGACTGTTAAATAGCGAAAAGCACTCGAGTCTTTGATTTATGCCGCTAGAGATGAGGGAGGTATTCGTTCTTAAAGCAGCACCGACGCTGAAGGTCTGCTTACAGGGGAGGGGATGAAACGCTTGCAAAATACATGCAGTGAGATCAGCTCGGGCTTCCCTTTCCTCCCGCAAGCCGGCCGACAGAAGCCGTGCGGAATAACATCCTGCCTGATCGCTGGGGAAAGAGAGGAAGCGCCTTTCCTACCCTGGATTGCAGAATGAATAACTCAGGCACGGCTGCGCCTGTAACTGCAACCGAGATCTGCGGCAGCAATGTGCACAGCATAGCGAATTTATGCCGTGTTTCGAAGGAAATAAAGCGAAAGACAAAGGCGTTAATCCAAACAAATCCAACCCAAAAGACAGCTTAATCCATTCAAGAACAAAACATTAAAAAAAACATTACCCGTCTTTTTCGTTCATATTTTAAACTTCACACAATTCAGCATAAACAAAAACACCAAAAACATGACAATACTCAACCTTCCAAAAGCGTCAACAATAATGCAAAGACGTAAAATGAAATCAGCTTTAATTTTTTTTTTTAAATCTACCATTAGACATGGCCAGTCATACATTGTACACAATATATAATTAAAATATAGCTTATTTTACATAAGCAGAAAATTGTGTTTCTCACACTGACTACACACTACCTGCGAATTTGATTAACGGAACAGTAATAAAAGATTATTTTTTTTCCCTAATCCAAAAACATAACGGATACATTTAGTCACCTGTTTAAATGTTATTGTTTGGGGGGAAACATTTTCTTCCCCAAAGAACGAACACACACACACACAAAAAGCACCAAAACTGCTGGACAGCCTGGGAGATTTATCACATCATTATGGGGTTTTTTAAGCTTATGATCAAAACTGTTCCCTCAAAGGGTGAGGAGAAGTCAAGGTCACAGGTTAGAGAAGTCAAAAAAGCAAAACGGAGAGGCGAAATGGAAGCCACAGCAGAATCCTGACACTGGTCAGCAGTTACTAGGGGACTGGCTGCGAGACTGAGGACAGGACAGGGCGAGGGAGAGGGAGCCGGCCCACGTCTCAGAAGGGCTCCGAGTCCTTCTTGTCCTTCTTCCCTTCCCTCTCGGAGCCGTCCGTGCCTTCGCTGTCGTCCCGCCGCCGCTTGCGGTTGTTGTGGACGTTGAAGCGGGGGTTCATCTGGGGGAGGGGGTCCACACCCAGAACCTTGTGGATCTGCCGGAAAGCCAGCAACCTCAGGGCGCACTGAGTGAAGCCGGGGGGAAGCAATATTAAGGAGTTAGGGACGCAGCCCGGGGAAAACGTGCCGTCGTCATCGGGGGATATACGAGGGGAAGTCGAGCAACTGTTCGGATTTCACAAGGAAGTCCCCAGAAAAGCAGAACTGCAAGTGAGAGTGAGCGTGAGGGCGTGGGCGTGCAAGAGGAGCACCTGAGCGCTGGATGTGAGGTCCTCCCTCTGCTGCTCGGACATGGGGCTCAGCGTGTCCGCGGGGTTCCTCTCACATGGATCCAGGAGTCCCGGACCGCCTACATGGGGGACCACTAAGGAGTCAGTGCTGCTTATAATTTGGGCACCTCAATCCTCAGCATGGCAGATTAAACATTATAATTTAAAAGGTACTTACACATACACAACAATAATGAATAATCAATACCTGTGCCCACGATACTACTTAATCCTGATTTAAAATGTTTTTATCCATAAATGCAACTTAATATACAAGACATCTGCCAAAGATATAGTTTTACTTCCTCTACTCTCCACCACCATGCACAGCACCTACCAGGCCACCGGAGGGCGCACACCAATTCCTCCAGGCTCACCTGGTAACAGTATCCCAGAAGCAATGCACTCAAAGACTCTCCTCAGTGCATCTCCAGGGCTCAGTGGTCCTGGGGCACTGCTGATGGCCTTCTCCACAAGCAGCTCCATGGCCTTAAAGGGGACCCCCCCCCCACCAAGCAAGGGCAGAGGTTTGGTTTCACCATTGGTAGGAACTAAATCAGCCCTGAACACCACTGCCCCCTTAAACACACACTGTACTCCCACAATATTGGCAGGGACATGTCCCTACCATCCATACACAAAGCTATAGTCTTGCCTCCAACAATAAGTCAGCAGCTCCCTCAACATCAGGACTTTTACTTTATGGACAGACAGACACATACTACAAAACACACAGTTATAAAAATTAGAAAAACTAGCCTTGCAAACTCAAAACTTAGTGTTAAATAGACTGGATTTTGAATCTGCTGCAGTTCATTTGCGTTATACCACCGGTCATGGGAAACCTCCAGTAAAGGCTAACGTTAGCACGTTAGCGATGACTCACCCAGCAGGGAAAGGCTGACCAGGTGGGCACTCGCTGGCAGAGGTCTCGCAGTATTCGGATGATAATCACACAGGACTGGAGGGCATTAGCTCTGGCCTTGAGCACGACAAAATAAAAATGTGTCATAATAATAAAAATCAAATTAGCTCATGACACTATTGGGGGTGGGGTTCACTTAAAGAGGTATGACACCACTGCTCACAGCCAATCCAAACAGCAGCATTTTACCTCGCACCCAATGAGAAGTCATAGTTTGCCAGACATGCAAGAGAGGATCTCTTGACATACTGGAGACCATGACCTCAGAGATCAGGAGCTAAACATACAGAAGGACCTCTCCTTTAACTGGCCTCGCATTCTAGGCAAAGGCTAATTAAATCAGATGTCCCTCTTTATCTTCAACCCCCATCATGGGGAAAAAAAAAAAAATTACGAAAAAAGGGTTACACTGCAGCCTTATGAAGTAACACCCTAAACTACACTGGAACCATTATTAGACGTTAGACATAATGTCGGTGAAATCTACAACATTACAACTTTAGGCATCCTTGATTTTTTTCCCCATAGATTTTTGCACATTTCTATCAGGATCTAAAAGGATTTCTCAGACCAAATCGCCAGTTACGGATGAGCACCTGTGAGGGTCATAAGGCTACAAGAGGCAAGTAAAATGTCCCAAACCTGGAACCACTTAGCGTGGCGTAGAGCAGCCAGAGCGTCAAGGCATTTCTGCCTGTCCAAGAGGTCCACCGGGTCTTTCCCCAAACCCGAGGTTACATCTAAAAACGGATTGAATCATCAAGGGGGAGGGGGGTGAGGAACGGGTGTTTGACCAGGTAGCGAGGACACATACAAACACATTGCCACGCATGAAGAGTGTCAAATGCAGTGACTGCTATGGAAACCAACCGTCCGCAAGTGCCGCTGTCCAGGAGAACTGCTTGGCGTGATCTGTCACATTTTTGAGGTCTACTTGAGATCCGCCCAAGTGTTCAGACCACAAGGTAAACAAGCATGAGCAGAGCCCAATCAGCTGGGTGTCTCCAGTCACAGCGCTTTGCATATGAAACCTCCACCAACAGAGCGGCAGTCATGCCAATCCTTAATGTTACATTTGGCTGTGATTCGTAGGTTTGTGTAAATATGGTGCCCATTTCGCTTGGCCCAAAGAGATCAACAGCTTAAGCAGAAGGATGGTCATTCAAACTTGTGCCACGTTGATGGACAGGTGAGAAAGACCTGCATCTTGACAAGAGGAAGAAACAGAAACCAAGACCCAGAACACCCAGTGGTATGTGTGGCAAAGTATTTGAAGCAAAACTTGGTCAAAAATCCTTCCAAAGTCCTGTGATTCAACATGTCCCACTGCCTCCTACCTGGTTAGACTAACACAGAGTGGAGGGGGAAAAGCTCCCAGAACCCACTAGCACATCACAGCTCCAGTCCCAGTTCCCCCCCGCCCTGCCCATGGACATTCAAATGGCACATTCTGGCACTCTCTTTGTTGCCCATTTTAATTCTCAAGAACCACATTAAATGGGTTCTGGGTAATTGCTTGGTGTGTCTTTATCAGAGGTACATTTTATTGACCTGTCCATGGGGAAGGGGACCTAAAAACTAAATTTTACTTGGGCTGGCATATTACATTTACAACATTTGGCAGATGTTATTAATATTAATGAGCACACTGTGCAGGGGAGGCAAGTTTCACTCCCTGTGGGTATGTGGGGCGTGAGGCCCTGCCACAGCAAACCATTTCCCCCCTTCTGTACTTTTATTTGGACAATCCAGTGAAATAATCGCTCATTCTTCACTGAAATGTTGGCATTTCCAAAAAACAAAATCCAAATTACTAATGTTAATTTAAGGACCAATCAGTGGGGCCATTTAAATGGCGATCAACCCCAAAGCATTTAAAACTAATGGCCCATTTAGGAAAAAATGAGTCACCGAGAAAAGAAAGAAGGAAATTCCCCAGAACACAAGGCAACCGCATCCAGAACCGAGTCAAACTCACGCAGCGGAGACACTATGCTGGCTTTTTGGGCAGGACGGGCAGGACGACTACGTCCAATCGTCTGAGAGCAAACGCCGTGCAGAAATTACGGCAGAAAGCGGCAGCCGAAGCCGCATTCCAAGGCGGACGTTAAATGCGGAGCTTAATGCGACTGCAGGCGCGAGCACCCCGGAGTGAACCCGGGCGCACGCACTAAGCCAGGACACTCCAGTAGTGATCCGACATGGGGCACATGCTCTTTCAGATGAACCTCTGTGGGTCAGAAATGACCCAGCAAACGACGGGTGCGAGAGCACATTCACGCAGGGCAGACAGAGTTTTGTCCATTTTAGATGTAGACCAAGCTGACAGACGAGTGTGGTTCAGGTTTCAGTAATTCTCTTGAGACTCCTGAATTAATACAAAAGTGTCTAAATTGTCTCACAGGAGACATTACTTCATAAGCTTTACTAAATGTTTTGTTTTTAACAAGGAAATCACTATATTACTGCCATTTCTTCATTATACTAGGAAATGTAACTCCCACACTGAGCCTTTCAAACACATAACAGGCCACATAAGCAGTATGCACCATTCCATCCAATAACCATGGCCCACTCTTTGCCAGTAGAGACACTAATAAAAATGACGAGCATTTCCAACCTCCTTGTGGCATATTCTCCTCCCGGATGATGGGCGATGTTAGCGTGATGGTCACCTGCATCTTCGGCTCCTCGCTGGACGTTAGGATGATGGCAGCCTCCTGGACGGAGCCCTTCACCTCGTATTTTTCTGGTGTAACAACCTAATGTAAAAGCATTCGGGAATAATGGACATTACAGAGAGCCACAAGGTTGCTGCAGGTTGAATTTTGCAAGATACTGCTGAGGATGATCGGAAAAGGTACTGCTTTTTTTGTGGCCACTAGTGGTACCTAATCACAAAAAGACTCAACACAGAAAAACCCAAGTACATCAGGGATAAATTAATGGTGAAAACTCAATTGCATATGGAACCCTAGTGAGAGCCAGCTGATGGTGCTGCATCAAATTCAGGGACAGCAGTCACAAGGAGGGCCTGGCTCATACCGCAAGCTGCTTGGGCAGCTGCTCCAAGATGCTTGTGAGGAGGTTCCTGCATGGTTTCTCAGCGCAGAGGAGCACCAGGTCCACATTCTTGTCTCCTCGAAGCAGGAGACCTTTAGCCAGCATCCCCACCCTCATTACCCCCTTCAGAGTCCTGGGAGGTATGAGGGGGTGGAGGGTAGGAAAAAAAGAGCCGTTTTAAACTACAGAACTCATCGAATGAGAACCACCAAGATGGCATAGCATCACATCAGCAGACCTTCTATATCATGAGCACAATGAACAGAAATCCAGCTTAGGACAAACATGCAGCTGACCTGTTTCCCTGCACATCTTTCTGCTCCTTGTCTTCATCCTCGACTTTCTCCTGCTCACTGATGATGTCCGACACCAGTTTTAAGGCTCGCTCTGTGATGGACACGATCTTCTGGATAGCCTGAAGTTCGTCCTCCATGGGGTAGATGTTGGCATGCTTAGTCATGACGTACCGGTCGTCCAGGGAATCGGGGCGACGTATGGGCTGGAATGCATCCGAGAGGTTACAACCAATCAAGAGAGGAACAAGGAAAATTTTGGGAAGCACATGCACCAGCTGCTCCAGATTCAGAACAGCGGTCATTCATTCTCCTTAATGGGACAGAAAAAAAACTCAGACCCATTTATCTGAACTGCATTCAGTGAGCAAACTGACTTATATATTGTTTATTTAGCCTTTCTCGGAATCCGTCTCAGGAAGCATGCTGTACTGGGAGCCTCTCTGTCTTTCCAGGATAAACCTTAAGTAATGCTGTAATACTCACTACAAAAACAAGAAACTGACTGACAATCCATCCATTCCTCAGATAAAGTAGGGAGGGGGAAGCTTCTCAAAAGAGGGGGCGAGAAGAGAACATTGTCAAAAATGTCCTTTGTTCTTCCATGGACAAAAGAAAGAGGTAGATTTTGAGGACAAAGTGTTTCTAACAAGTTTTCTAACAAGTCGGGGATTCTGTCACCAAGGGGGGAAAAACACTCCAGAGACTGATAAAACACATTAAAAACAAATCAGCAAACTCACTTTGGAGAGGAGAATAACTACACAAGCTCACAAACCTACACAAGCCCCAAAACCCGCAAATTAAATTATTTCAAAAACATTCTAGGTGATTTACACTGTCAGCCCGTCACCTCCAGCGGCAGGGTCACTGGACGGGGATTCCCACTGCCGCCACCTTTACTCTGTTTTCACAGAGTGTTTGCATTTTTCACATTTAAATCACGGCAAAACACTGCGTGAGAGAGTCACTTTAGATCTCGCGTCATTAAATCTGAATACACATCCAAGCATCCTCTCTTTTAGCATCTGGGTGAGCGTTTTACCCGGCCAGCTTCACTGAATGAATCTCACTATTAAGATTCACATCCAACAATTCCCAGGTGCCCAGAATACGAATAAAAATTGAAAATACCAAAATGTTTCTAAATATGCCATCCATACTCCCTATTGAGGGTCACGGGGGGGGGGGGGCAGAGCCGGACACAGAAGCTACAGGCGCAAGCCAGGGAATAACCCAGGAGGGGGTGCCAGCCCATCACAGGCATGCTCTATTCATTTTAGGTTTCTGCAACTCGTTCATATCACTTAAGCAACAAAGATCAGCATTTAAACAATTTCAATACAACAAGTTAGAAACTGCGGCCTATCCGATATGTTCAAAAATTCACAAATGGGAATTTTTAATGTTGTTTTCAAAAGAAATCAGACTTCACCAAATGCATTAGATAATCTCTGGACCAGTACAGAATTAAAGGGATCAGCGGGACGTCCAGTGGCAGGGCCTTACCATGGAGCCCGGGGGCTGAGAAGCCAGCAGCCCGGGCCGGACCCCCAGTAGGCCGGGGGGCCCGGGTGGGCCTTGCGGGTACCCCCCCCCGTCGGGCATCCGCCGACACTCCTCCCAGTGATGCTGCTCCTCCTCCACGCGGCGCCAGTACATGTCCTCCTCGTACCGCCTGTGACACGCGTGTGCACACACACACACTTTAGTCACTTTCTACCTCAACACTGCACACATGGAAAAAGCGGCTTCTATCATCCTGTCATAAATCTCCCATATGAAAGTGAACAGATCGGAGAGCCATTTTACATGCAGTACTGTACATTCACATTGTTTTAATTTACCGTTTCAGCCAGGGGCTACCTTATCTGTCAGGTTAGGGATGTTCTTCAAGTGCGCCCTCATTCAGCTTGGCTCATATGTAAAGGAGGTTCTTAAATTTTGGCAATTTCTAGACTGCCCCTAAGTAACTAAACTCCAAAAAATGGCTCCAGCTGAAATCTTAAGGACCATAAAGTTGCTTCTCGTGCCATATCGTGATTCCGAGCGGAGGATTCACGTAAACCAGGGTATTTCTCCTTGCTTTTCGGTCAGTCAGATAATCCCACCTCATCTCCATCCTCCACCTCTCCTCCTCCTCCCTGCGTCTCCAGTACTCCTCCTTCTGCATCTGCTTCCTCATCTTCTCCTCCTGGATCTTCCGAGCTCTGATGCTGGGCTTCACCTCCACCTGGAGGTCTGGGTTCACTTTTTTCTGTACAACAAGCCACACACTGAGCACACCGTCCAGCGTGACCGGAGCACCAACACATTCCAGGGGCTCCTAACACTGTACAGCACCCACAGACCAGCAAGTGGAACAAGGGCTCAGGACAGGCCTGCAGCCCCAAGTTTGCTAGTTCAAATCCCAGCAGGGTGACCGTCATAGAACTCCTGATCAGACTGACCTGAACTAAGGGTATAAAAGAATTAAACTTGTGAGCTACCATGGATGTGAAATGTGCTTGCTATGGAAGAAGGTCAAACTTAACTTACAGTTCTGGGGAACAATGAGTGCTTGTAGCCATATCACCCTGCACTCACCCCATCTTCTCCCGCGAGAGTCACTTTCAGGGCTAAACTAAGCGAGGTAAAGGTAAGCTGGGCACGGCCCACTGGAGGCGGCCCGCTGACCTTGTACTGTAGCCGGTGTCTCCGCCCCTTCAGGTGCATGTCTTTAGCGTTGGGGTCGTTGAAGCTGCATTCGCAGAGCTTGCAGTGAAAGCGGATCACTTTGCCTTCGTCGTTTCGCACCTGAAAGGTTTACAGACAGGGGAGTGGCAGGCGGGGATCGAGTTAAAAGAATCTTCAGATCAAAGGGAATCCTTTCAGGCACCGTCCGCAATTCCAGCCCGAGAGACAAGGGGCATCATCACTGAGCCAGGCCGAGACTCTGGGCCAGCAGATGTTTGACATGGCAGCATGGTCAATCAGGGACCCCCAGCATTATGCTAACACCCCCCTGTTCGGCAGCCCCAAGGACTGGCGCACCTCCTCTACGTAGTCGTGGCCGACGGGCTGCACGTCACTCTGCAGGGCGCACAGCCCTGGGATCTTAGGGGCCTCAGGCTCCACCTGCTGCGCTGGGACACCTGGCAGGGCCAGCATCTGTTGTGCTGAGGTGGCCGGTGGTGACTGCATCTGCTGCTTGGACGCCTCAGCCTTCATCTCGTCTGCCTTCGTGCTGGCGATGGCCAACTTGCTGCCTCCTGGAAATCCAGGGAACACAATCAGTCAGGCTGATGGTGGAGCTTCAGCCAGGAAAAGCCTGAGATGATCTGAGAAGCAATACCTCGAGGTGCTTCACTGCATCCCATCAAATCCCTATCCCCTGAACAGCAGAGCCCACCCCCCCCAACATGACATCAAAGCGCATGAAACCGCAAAACATGCTTATTGCAATCACCCGTCATGAATCTCAGGTCATCAAGCAAACTCACCAATGAAGTTGATCTTGGGCGCGTTGACCTTTGTGACAGCCACAGCAGAGGCGGGCACAGCGACGGCACCCTTGCCGGCTCCGGTAACCAGTCCGGCACCGGACAGACCGCTGCTAACGATGCTCACGGGTTTCAGGTACGAGGAGGGCGACGCGGAGGAGCCGCCGGCTGACGCGGGGGCGGCCGAGCCACCCGCCGCGGTCACGCTGCCCCCGGCAGAGCCTGCCGGCCTGCTGGAGGCGGTGACAGTGACCGGGGAGCTCTGGGCGACCACGCTGGGCTCCGTGGGGGGAATGGGCTTCCCCAGTTTGGTGTGCAGCTTCACCACCTGCACAACATGCAACGTGTCAGCAGGGGGGGATGCAACGTGCGAGACGGAGAAACAGAGTGACACGTATCCCATGGCAACAATACATCACAGAGAATCTGCCAGTTATACAAGACGGAAAAAATGGATCGTGGAATGTAAACACATACATACAAACACATATATGTGTTTTATACACACACACACATACATACATACATACATATATGGAATTAAAAGAAGGAGAAATGCTGATTAGTATCTGATAGTGTGGACAAAGAAGGAATCTTAGGACTAATCTATGTGGTGTTACAGCGTGTTACAGATCAGGGAAAACAGGCAGGCCAGGATCTTCTAAGCAGGTAACCAGGACACCTCGACATGGTCCCATGAGGGACAAAGCCGCCCCTATACCTGATCCTGCAAGGGTGCTATGCCCCGCTCACCTTCTGGTGCTTGGCCCCACGGATGTGGGCAGAGTAGGCATCGGCACCCGTGCAAGACACGTCACAGAGCTCACAGCGCAGCTGATTGGGTGCCCCTCGTGCTGGCCCCACCCCACCACTGGCCCCGCCCTGGCCAGCTTTCAGGGCCGCCTCCTTCTTCTTGTGCTTCTGCCCTTCCAGGTGCTCCTTGTAGGTCTGGGTGGGGGTCAGAGCCTCTCATGAGGGTTCAGCACTGACTTAACGATCAGCCATGGCAAACGGGACTGGAGCAGAAGCGCTGTATATGCATTTTTGGGTGTGTTTGTTGGCTTTGGAACACTAGGGAATTTCTTAAGCTTATTCACTGTCTCCTGACTACCCCCCCAACCAATATTCACAAATATTCGCATTTGTTCTATATTTAAAATATTTCTATTTATTTATATCATAGCACATTAAAAGCAGCGGGCAGCCCTGCCCCCAAATCAAAACCCCACCCCCATGTTGAAACCTCACCCCCCTATATAAACCTCCCTGACCTGAGGCCCGGCACAGCTGATCTTGCACACTTCGCAGTAGTGGATCTGGGGCGGCTTGGGCGCCGGCTTGGGCTTCATCTGCTTGTTCTGGATGGGGCTTTTGTTGGTGAAGGCGCTGCCAGCCCAGGAGGTGGTGGCGGCCGCAGGCGCGATGACCGGCTTCTGCTGCTGCTGCTGCTGCTGCTGCTGCTGCTGCTGGTAGTAGGACGAGGCGGCGGAGTAGACGGCAGCTTCATAGCCGGAGTACGACGACCCTACCGGCAGGTGGGCGGGAGGCACGGTGAGCCGGTGAACACACGCATTTCCATGGCGACAGACCGACAGCGCCAAGGCGGCCATACTTTGGGGTGTGCATGTGTATATTTTTATAGTTTATATATATATATATAGTAAAGCACCCCAAATGAGAACCTGGATAGATTACACAGGTTCCCAAGCTGTGAAAATTCTAGTTACAAGCCTAACGGCTTAAAAAAACCTACGACAAAGTTACAATTAAAGGGGGAGGGGCACAGCCATAAGCTCAGGTTAGCAGCTTTTGATGGACGGGACCGGAATGGGAAAGGTTGCTTGCTACCTGTGGTGGAAATCAGATACGGCTTTTTCAGGCTCCGGCACCTACTGGGGTAACTTCCCACTGGGCACAATAACACCATACCGACTGCTTTCCACCCACGCTTGACTGGCGGTAACCTGGAGCACCAGCCCGCACAGCCGGGGCCTGAAGGCACTCACTGGATGAAGGCTGCCCGTCACGACGCCTGTCTGACGGGGTTACCATAGCGACACAGCCCTTCACTCAAGCGGACCTGAATGTGTGGTCTATGTGTGGTAAGTACTCTGCTTACCAGAGTATGTGACGGCGTTGGTGCTGTAGGTGGCGCTCTGGGAGTAGGAGGGGACCACAGAGGCAGCGGCTGCCGCCGGCTGGACCGCAGAGGACACTGGGTAAACTGGGAAGGTGGACGTGACGGGGCTGGGAGCAGCTGGCTTTATGGCGGTCACCTGGCGAGTCTGCTGTGCCTGCGTGTACTGCGTGGCAGCCTGGCTGTAGCCCGCCTTAGGGACTGCGATAGAAATAAATATGAGAACATCTCATCAATTCCTCATGAGTTCCACCTGCTCAGCACACTGCTAGCACAGTAGCATTTCCAGCAGCATGTTATGAAGGACCCCAGGGCTGCCCTTGCTGCCCGAAAATCTCCATTTTCACTCCGTCGACCCATGGAGACCATAAGCAAACTGCTATCTTCATGCACGCTACAGCTATAAATTTCTCGGCAGTCTTCCCCCCACTATTTTCAGCTCTCCTTATTAACCGATCGCCAACTAAGGTGACACCGATTAAATTCAAACACCATGGCCAGGGGAGGCTCCCCCAGGCGCACAGGGGGAGTACCTGTCTGGTAGTAGGATTCGGCCACTGCGGGCTGGGACTGCGGCACGGCTGGTGTGGCTACAGGCTGCTGGTAGTACTGTTTACTGTCATAGGCCACAGCTGCGGCGGTGGACCTCACGTACGAGTACGAGTCCTGCAGGGGAGGCCAGTCAGTCATTCATTACCAAGGTTCTCTCTGTGACCATATAACATATATGCCTCCCAAATGCTTCTGGGAAATGTAGTTTACCTGGTAGTTTTGTGTGGTCACAGGTGGAGGAGGAGGCGGGACTTCCGGCTGCCTCTGGGCATAGCTGAAGTCGGCAGCGGCGTGGGCTGGCTGGTAGCCACCATATGCAGCTGCAGTCAGTGGGGCCGGCCGAGCAACTGCCACAGTGGCAACGGCGGGGGCGTAGGCAGCGGCTACTGTGGGCGCAGCGACGGGGGCCTGCCGCACGGTGTAGCTGGCCACCGTGGTTGGGTGGGTGTAGGCCACGCCGGCTGTCGGCTGGTGACTGAGTGTGGGAGAGGAAGGAAAGGATAGGGAGACACATTCAAAACACCAGCAGCGGGGAGCACAGCGCTGAGCCAGCTGACTCTATACCATCCTTTGAAGATTAGGAAGAAATTTAACAGCCGCCCGTCCCACTCAGAAGGACAATTCAGCAGTTCTGCACGTGTCCTGTCATTCAGGAGGATAAAAGAGAACAATGACGTACCTCTTTATCAACTAACAAAGCAACAACAAGGTTTTTTTTTTGTTTTTTAACTTCCAGACTGATTACAGCATCAGACTTCAAACTTTTCATCCATCATCCAACCACCTACCCTGGTGTCTATCACAGGTAGCATAGAGGAATACAGGGGTAACACCTTCTGGCAGGATGCCTGTTCATTGCAAAGCAATTACATACATCACTTGTAAACAGTCATGCACTACACGCAATTTAGAGATGCCAATAAACCTACCAGCATGCCTTTGGAAACCAAAGGAACGCAGGAAGAATGTGAAAAACTACATACGCAAAAAAACTTGAACCCTGCAACCGGGAGGCATCTGGCAGTAGTGTCAGCCACTGAGTCCAGATTTTATAACAGAGATTAAGCTTTACATGCATGGCTAAGTGAACACCTGTCTAATGCCTGGCCCAATCAGTGCACTTCTCTCTGGAAACAGGAGCTCACAAGTAGAAAGGCAGCTAAAAGAAGAGTAATTTCCAAAGTAGCTTTCTTTGGACATTCCGTTTTAAAAAGAATAAACCTTAACAGAAGTTCATAGACCACAGGGACCGATGGAGACAGTCATGCCCTCTGTTCACAAGATCACAATATGAATTAATGATTATGATTTAAAGAAAAAAGATTTAAAAGTGAATGGGACAGGTCTGCCAGTGCTCTGAAGTCAAATGTACACAGTACTATAACTATGGATTGAATATTAGGCAAACTCCATCATATGGTTGCCTTGGAGACCGCACCCAGGTGGATCACAATTCACATGTCATATTACTATTAAAACATTGATTCTGTCAATTACGTTTGAAGCGTACAGTCAGCAGGCAGTAAAAGGATCTACTGTTGTAGGCATATAATGGCATCTAAAATTCTATTCCTCCAATATAAAGACAACCTCAGATTTTTAGATGTTTTAATTTGGGGGAAGAAAACCCTCCTATATTTAGGCCAATGCGGAATAAAAGAACTGAGGAATGTCACGAATTCTAGGGAAGACAATAAGGTCAGAACTAGCACTTATTAAAGTAAATGGACTCTTCTGTCAGGGAACACAGCAGCCAGAATCCAGCAAGGCTCTACAGATTAATTACATTTTAATTAATATCATCTTCACCGTTAGTCACTGCACAAAACATGTCTGACAACCTGCGGCCCACTGCTTCAGACAGAGGTCTGCCCCTGGTTAGCCTGGATAACTGGAGGTACACATTAATCAAGTGAAGACACTTCACACATTTTAAAATAGCTCACATGCAACAAAACCATTACACTGGAGTGAACAAATAATGGCAGAAATTTGTGGTGAATATGCGATGGAAAGACTTTTGTAATGTATATTGTAATGCAAGGTGATGGTAATATTAAAACCCAGATTTAAAAATATGCATGACTTTTACAAAACATTCTATAAAGTACCTTTTACTGGGCAATTCCAGCATTACAGAGGCAATATTTAGCCTCATATTGTCAAACAAAATGCCACAGAGAATGGACAAGCTTTGTATTAATGAGTCAATTTGCATACCTTTTCATGTAACCTCTCAGTTATATCAAATATTAATTTACATGTAACAACTACACAGCATTTTATCAGCGTTTTGAATGTGACAGTTGGACCATTGCATTATATAAACATCAGAAAGTCTTGTTTACCGGTGTTAAGAAACAGACTGACTGGATCCTGCAAGCATCTTCCTAGGCTATGTTTTGTTGTCAAGGAAACCTCTTGACAGAGATATAACCATGACAGATCAGAAGGACCTTAAAATAACATTCCCAGTCCAGCACTGAAAAATGCTGATTCACCCAAAAACATGATAGTGTTTCAACTTCCCTCGCCACAACAATCTTCTGGTTGCTGAAGGCACCTTTTGACTAAGGAGGCATAGCATTACAGCACAAGCCCATACAAAGACTCCAAAACTAGATTTCCACAAAACCTATTGGGTCATTCAAGTCAACATATGGTCCATGCTTGACCATCTCAGAAATTAACCATTTTGTTTGCTCTGGACCAATATGAAAAATGCAGAATTTCGCTGGTCTACCTTGTACAGTTTAGAATTACACTGCCTTGAAATTCAAGGAGATTAGCAAAAATGCGTCTTCTGCCATTTTCAGATGCCTAAATCTTCGCAACGGTAACACCTAGGCACCTGGAAAAAATTGTGGATATAGTCTTGGGCATAATATTAAATATGCATTTATTTAGCATTTAGCATGGACACAACTTAAAAATATAATTCTCTAATCAGTCAAGAGACCCAGAATCTCAAGGGATAGTAAAAATCTTCTCACTATCATTGTGTCATTTGAAAGTTCTAAGTTCCCTTTACAACATAAAAAAACAAATTTTCAATAAAACCTTTAAAACAAAATCCTTAAACCCAAAATTTAAAATAGAAAATACCATTCCGGTTTTCTTAATGTTGTGAAAGGGACCTAGAACTTTCAAATGACACAATGAAAGTGACAATATTTTTACCATCCTTTGAGATTCTGGGCATCTTGACAGATTAGAGAAACAATTTATCTTAATTTGGATACATGCTACAAGCTAAATAAATACATATTTGGAATTGGGCCAAAGACTAATCCACAATTTTTTTCAGACAAAAAAATGCCATTGAATGGTTGAATTCTGAGATGGTCGAGCATGGATAATACCAAATATTTGTTAAGCTGAGCCCGAATGACCCTGTTTGCAGGATGCTTTTGACCCATCAAAAAAAAAAAAAAATCATCCTTCCAGAAAAGAAAAATATTTTAGTTTTTTGCTGGGAGGGACCAAAACCTGGACCATCTGTGAGCCCCTGAAGACCAGGCTGGGAAACACTGTCTTAGAGAACCAATGAACAAATCGAACAATTCAATTCTGTTGGTTCGATTCAAGTCTATTCTGATGGTCTCCTAAAACCAATTTCGTGCTAGAGGACACAACCTGCCATTTATTAAATATAAGAGGTGAAAAAAACAAACAAACAAATGATGTGATGAGACATGTTGATTTTACATATTTTTGATAGTCAGCATTCTACAACTGCAGGTGGCAGTGCTGGAAGAGGTGGAACTAAAATTAAAATAAAAACAAGAGCCAGGCGTTAAGAAATCTGAGTAGTTAGGCGTTTTCCCCAGAGGGATGTAACAGCAGTAAGGGAAAATTCCTCACCCAGACTGACACTAACAACATGGACCCATACAAAATAAGTAAAATTCCACAACCCTGCCAAGGGCAAAAAATATTATCTTAGCCTACAAAATACATGACATTTTGGAAAATCTCTAACATTGATACCACATACACTCAAGTGAAATATACTGGGGTGCCAAGTGGAAACTGCATACAGATTCATTCAGCTAGTACTGACATACAATAAATGGGGAAGACAGGAGTGTGCAGGTAGGACAGATAACACTTATGAAGGGAAATCACCTGGCAAGATTGAGCTTGGATTTTTTTTGTGTTTAGTTCAATCTTGCCAAGTAATTTCCCTTCATAAAGGTGAAGGTCCTTCCCATTTGTTGTATGTCAGTTCTAGCTGGTGAGTCTCATGTTCGGCCTGTAGTGTAAAATAGAACATTTTGCATATGGTTAAAATATATGGATATCTGAATGCTTATGCAAACATTTTGACTCTTAAATTTAATGCAGGTCGGTCGGTCAGTCAAACCGGGTACCATCTCACACATCTGCAGCTTCAACCAAATGACATCCTCTGCCCTGAAATTTAAGACTTAACCAGAGTACTACAGTTTACCACTGTCCTCAGATGCACTTCATTACTCCAAAATAAATAAAGGATACATATCAAAACAAGTACAAGACAGTCATTACAAGGAGAACTGGAAAACTCACAAATACACAGATTGGGGTTTTAGACACCGTACGGCAATATCACTGCCGTACATCTTTAAAACAAAGATCAGCATTAGAATAACTGCAAGGATTATTTCATCGGTGTATAACTCCAAAAAAAAAATGACAGTTAGTTCAGCGGCTTAATACTACCTTCACAATCATATAAACAGAAAGAAATGTAGTAAGAAATCACACCAAGCCTCTTCTAATCAATTTCAGTTAAAGGCAAATACAAATGTTTTATGGAACTGGGCAGATAGTTTTCTCAATTAAACTTATAGTTGGGGCACTAATGTATATGACATTTATAAATAACAATAATCCTGATTCTGATTCAACGGCACGCTCCCTGCTATACTCAATGGCTTATAGCGAGATACTCATCCATAGCGTAAATGCAGGGCCAGATGGAGCACAGCGAACTCCAAAGGACCCAGAGCACGTCAGTGGGCTGCGGTAGCTGCGCAGCCGACCGCGCAGGCAGCGCTCACCTGTACTGCGCCGCAGCGCCGTGCGTGAAGCCGAAGTAGTTGCCGGTGGCCATTTTGGCATCTTCACCTAGCCGGCTGGGCACTGCGGAAAGACGGATGGATGGAAAATGAGCACCGGGCGACAGAGCCCGGCTGGCCGGCATTGCGGTGCGGGCTCTCATTCGGCGCACGGCGACGCCTCCCGCAGGATTCACTTCACCGCTGCTGTCACCGACAAATTCTCACAACGCGATTTTTTATGTCCATCTACTTATCATATGCGGGTGACACAAATAGGATTAAGTGCATTTAACTCACCGTAGGTGAAAGAGACCACAGGACATATGGGTATCATTGGTTTCCTGCTCTCCAGCGCACTCTGACTCCTAACCTCTTTCTCACTCGCGGCGCGCCGCGGCGTCGCACAAGAAACGGTTCAGCAAGGAAAAGCGCGCATGCGCGCTGCGTGTTAGAAGAAAATCTGGGAATTTCAAAACGATCTTTTTTTTTAAACCTAGATTCTGTATAGGCTTGTCTGATACAAAACACTTTATGTTAAATTATATCATATCGTACCTCACTTTTAGATTATTTATTCAAACTAGTGGTGTGCGATACTGCTAAATTTGTTATTGATCCGATACCAAGTAAACAGAGAGCCAATATCACCGATACCAATACTTTTTACTTACAGAGGCCGCTTAAGTAGGGTATTGGTGTGCGATAATTTGTTATTGATCCGATACCAAGTAAACACAGGGCCAATATCAATAGCAATGCATCATCAATATGCTGAATCTGAATTCATTTTCATAACCCACCAAATGATTTTGTGATTTCTGCAGTCCACGTTCATTTAGTTCATTATGTGCCTGTTAAAACTCAGGACAGATTTTTTTTAGCAAGTTTTAAGTCAAATGAAAAATGTTTTTATTATTGTAATTAACTAAATTTACAAATGTGAAATCTGCATTAATTATTGGAGAACAAACGTTTTAAATTAAATTAAATTTCTATTTTAAAGTTACTCATTTAGAAAAAACAATCCGAAAAATAATTTCTCCCTTTGATTACGCTTATCTGTTTTACTAAACAAAGTGCACACAGTTATTTGTGAAAATTAAAGTGCCAATAACTAAACAAAAGCACAGACTACTCTTGGCTATACGTCACAGCCTTTGGCTCCTCTTTTTCTCTGCCATGTTGCCGTGTTACTCTCACTCAGCCAGTCTGCTCGCACTCACGCCGCGGAGTCACGTGACACTATGACAACAAACCACAGCAGAGCAAGGGGGAGAAGGAGGAGCAAAGTGAGCTGCAAGATGCAGGCGGAGCAGTGTTTGTTTGCACAGATATGTCTACTTTTGGGAGTGTAGAGGAGAGAAATGGGAATTAAAATATCGATCCCATCACGCTAGTATCGATCCAATATCAACGTTGGTATCGATACTATCGATATTTGGATCGATCCGCCCACCCCTAATTCAACACAAGTACACAACAGAAGTGGCTGTTGGTTGGTTAGAACAAGATCAGTGCAGTGTAGCATAATATTGAGCATGGCTTGAAATTCTTCCTGTTCATGATGTACTAGATCTCTTTGTCCATTCCCAGGGCTGAACTGGGATTAAAAACTGCCCTGGACTGAGGTCCCCCACGATAAATTTTGCTGACTGGCCCCATGATAACTTTTGACCGGAAAATACCTGGCATTCAATATGGTTTTTGCAGCTCTGTCCCTCCCCAACACATATTCTTAATCCATATTCTACTTACTATTACCTACTTATCCCAGTTGAGGTAACAGGGAGCTGGAGCCAGTCCCAAACAACATAAGGCGCAATTAGGCTGGGGTAGGATACCATTACATTACAGGGCACATTCAAGCACACATTATGATCAAGTTGTATAGGTTACATGACTGACACCTCCATTGTCTTTAATGCTGAATGAGAAGATATATACAAAATATATTCAGCTAAGTTAAATCTGCAAATTAAGTTATGATTAAGTATTTTACTGAATGTATATAATATAAAATTTAACACAGAATTTTACTATGTGACGTTACCTAAGTGCTAATCAATTGTGCTAATGTGCTACTGATAATCAATGTAAAATACTGAAAATTGCATATAATTTATTTGGGCAATACTCTGGAATACCAATAGAAAACTAATACTAGAAATTATAACCTATTACACAAAAATCACTTGATGTTAAACACCAGTTCAAGTCAATTCTTATGCAATGCATAGTTTCTTAATCTCTTATTGGCTTATTCCAGGTTGTAAAATCACAAAAATACTTCAAAAGTCTCCAAATATTCTTTATCGAAACAGCCCACTTCATAAATACAGAGGTGGATAGTTCAGGTCCAGAAAGTAAAAATCCAGGCAAAGATTTTGTTTCAACCAACCAGCTGAGTCACAGAGTACTCAGTTGGTTGGCTGAAACAAAATCTTGGTCTGGATTCTTACGTTCTGGACCGGAAATATTCACCTCTGCATAAATACTATGCATAAAGTAAGTTATGTCATTGTAGTAACGCTCACGCCATTAAACGGCAGCAGAACTTTATTTCCCATGAGCCATGTAAGACCACGTGACCAAACGTGGCCAATGGCGTTGCTGCTTTGGTAAAGTGGGTTAACGTCTGCGGGAAAGGCTGAGCGGCGCGCGTGAACACCATCTCAGACAGCAGCTCTACTAACTCTCATGTAAGTAGGGGCGATATCGTATTTTTTATCTAAAAATGGTTGTCATTAAGACGACGGCTGAAGTGTGAAAAATCATGCGCACCTCTTTAACTGTCGGAAGCAGTTAGCAGCTGCAGCACCGCGAAATGCATTTCTGCGGCGTTTGATAAAGATGCGCTCTTCTCCTTTCTGCGTGATTAGATACGTTAAGCTAGCTTAGCCTAGCCTAGCTTAGCCTAGCATAACCTGATCAGAAAGGCGCTGCTTCCACGCAGCGCCCCGTTTCCCGTTGCCAGTCTACCCTGCCTGGCAGACCCCGGGCATCTGCTCAAAACTGTGCGGTCGGGCATATGGGCGGCGAGGGGCGTCCGTCCGTCCGTCCGCCCCCCCGGCTCGGTTCGGCTTCGCCGCCTGCCCCTGAGCGCGCTGCCTAGGCCGGCCGCGAATGGCGCAGCACACAGATCTGCTGCAAAGCTGTGACAAGGGCAGATCCTCATTTACACGACGTCTCAATGACAAACTTCCCATTTGAGGATTACTATTATTATATGCATTGCTTCGATGCAAAATGTCCCTTATAACTTTCTGGCATTTTGATTATGTCTTTGATAGTAAGATGCTGTGACGAAACAATTTTAGTAGCTGGTTAAGTGACTGGGTAAATATGCATGCATGCAGGTGACCAACAGATATTTGATGCAACTGGATTCAGTTTACATGTATGTACTATAGAAATGTGACACCCCCACCCATTACCTGGATAATTATGTGCCAGTGATGCTACCCATAGTGTAGGGATGGTGTTTATTTTTTTTTTCATTGTCTCTGACCTATCTTTGTTCAGCCGGTCGGTTTTCACCTTTGAAGGACTCAGTCCTTGCAGTATCTTAACCTTTTTAAGACCTTCATGGACTCAGTAGAGTGGAATCATTTAAATTATTCACAAACATTTAATGCGCTTTCTATATGTTGTCAAGGCCGAAGAGATGCGTCCTGGCTGTCGTATCCAGATATGGGAATGCGAGCTGGGGGGGGGGGATGAGGATTTATTTGTTTCCAGGATGGTCTCGCGGTTTGGAAGGTGGATCTCCTACCTAGAGGTGGGCAGCAGGTGGCCTCTTGCCTGGTGTGACTAAGCCATCCTGCCCTGTTTGTTTCAGAATGCCCAAGTCAAAAGAGGTGCTGTCGTCCTCCTCCTCTGGCAGTGACTCGGACAGTGAGGTGGAGACAAAGGTGCGGTTCCCCCCGTCTCACGCAGGGCCTCACAGGCCTGATCCGTGCCTCTGTACAGCTTGCCAATGCCACACCTCTCTTTACAAGCAAGTTCTTATTCTGCCACCCCGTGCAATGCCTTGTCACTGTAGCCTGTACGCGCTCTTGCAGGCCAAGAGGAAGGCTCCTGCAGCACAAGAGAAACCAGCGAAGAAGCAGAAGAGTGGCGAGAGCTCCCGGGCAGGTGGCCCATCCAAAGGTGGCAGGAGCAAGGATGACAACATGTTCCAGGTGTGTGCCCAACAGTTTAGTGGGATTGGGTTCTGCACACAGAGGGTAGGGTGGGTTTGAATCCCATGGCATGTAGCATAATTAAATTTGTTTTGGGCCATTGAGTATGTTGCTTTGGAGAAGAACACAACTGCAGTAAGTTCTGTGGGCGCTAATAGTGCACTTAAATTGGCACTATGCCATTTCAGCCTGCGTGGAGTGGCTCTCTGATGTGCATGTTTACTCGGATGAGGCGACCATGTGCACATGTAGCTAAAGGGATCTTCCTAGTGCTCTGAAGCATTGCGTAAAACACGTTACTGTTCTCATTAGATTGTTAGAAATGTCTCTTAAAGCGGTGCTGAGGCTTTAGCCACTGTTTAATCCGCCCCATTTGCCGCCCAGATTGGGAAGATGAGGTATGTCAGCGTCAGGGACTTCAAAGGCAAAGTGCTGATTGACATCCGCGAGTACTGGATGGACCAAGAGGGAGAGATGAAGCCTGGCAGAAAAGGTAATTAATCACCATTAATCACCTGGAGAAACTTCCACTCTGGGAGGAATCATCAATAATGAGACACCTGACTGTTTTGGAGTATATCTGTTTCAGAGTGTAGGATTACTTAGCTGCTGCTGGGTTTACATTTATATGCATCATAGCTGACCAGTGCTTGTTTAGTTATGTAGATTTATCAGATGCATTATGGGAAACAAATAATTGAGCCACCCCCTTTTTTGCTGTGTGGCATTAGAGATGGGGGGGCGGACGGTAAACATTTATTTTGATTGTGCTTGTAACTGGTATTTTGCAGCTAGAAACATCTTATTCCAAAAAGAACCAACTGTGCATCTGTAACCTTCCTCCATTTTGTATGTTTCCAGGCATTTCCTTGAATCCAGAGCAGTGGAACCAACTGAAGGAGCAGATCTCTGAAATTGATGATGCTGTGAGGAGAATATAAGCTTTATAGCCACAAGATGGTGCTGTTTAGTTCTTCCTTTAGTGTTTTTAGATTTTACCACCGACCTTTACACTGACGTATAAGTGTTTTATAAAGGACTGACTTTTTTTAAAATGACTGGTGTGTTTTGCAGTTAATTTGACCTTTAACCTTTTCTGCATGTGCCCTGTAGTGCGTTCTGTGCAACAGCAGTGGTGTGTCGTGTGCGTGTGCGAGGGCCGCTCAAGTGTGTGGGTGGGGGGTGGGTCAAGGTCCCGGGCTGTGTAGATCAGGTCTCCTATCAAATAAAGGCTACATAATAATTTTAGTTTTTGATGTCCTGTTGTGTGTCGATTCCTTGTTTTCCTGCCAGCCTTGTGTGGAGTGAATAAACATTTACATTTACAGCATTTGGCAGACGCACTTAGCCCGAGCAACTTGCATAAGTGCTTTAAGACTCCATAAAGAATTTTTCCCGATACTGGCTCAATAAAACTCAGGCTATGAATACCATCTATCTAATACTCTGTTGGGAACAAAAAGAGCTCAGAGTATAATATCAGAAGTGATAATCCAGAAAGAGGTAGGTTTTAAAAATATAGGCATCCTGCGGGTCACAATGGTGGTTGAGAGCTTGTATCCATTACACCAAAAGGGAGCCAAAGGCAGTTTGCATTAACTGGAAAGATAAGCATGGCTGCTGGACATTTTGTGGCAGAGATGCTCAGGATCAAAGGCCGGAAGTGTATTAGAGGAATTCATTGTTACACGGCTACAGAGATGAACCACGTAGGTCAACAAATGAAAGTTGAAAAATTGCAGTTGATGTCTCCAGCTGACTTTTGGTCTTGCTGCTGTGTTATAACATTTACTTTTCTCAATCCAGCTTACCCCCCCCTCACTGAGGCAGAGGCCAGATGTTGCTGCCACATAAAATCCAGTGCAGACCCTTAATATGTTGGCAAAAGTTTCCCTTCAGTTGGTAATGGGCATGTTTTTACTGGGATTATGGGCAGAGCACATATTTCATTAAGCCTTTGAATTGTACATGCTTTTTTTTATTTGTAAACATTATTTAGTTTGTTCATTCATTCATTCTTCACTGCCTGTCTAGGGGTGGGTTGTGTGGGCAGCAGTCTGAGCAGGGATGCCCAGATCCCCCCTTCTCCCCAGCCACCTCCTCCAGGGAAATACCAAGGTGTTCCCAGACCAGCCAAGAGATATAATCTCTCCAGTGTTTCCTGGGTCTGCCCCGGGGCTTCCTCCTGGTTGGGCATGCTCAAAATACCTCCCCAGGGAGACATACAGGCAACATCCTAGATAGTTGCCCAAACCACTCCATTGGTTCCTTTCAATGCGGAGGAGCACCTCTCTAAGGCAGAACCCAGACACCCTGCAACGGAAAGTCTTTTCTGCCACTTGTATCCAGTCTCATTCCTTTGGTCACTACCCAGAGCTCATGACCGTATTCTGGGGGCATTAGTTGAGTGCTATTCATTGTTTATTCAGTGTTTTATAATGAAACCTTGGAAATGCGAACTACCTGCACAACAAAGACTATGAACAGGGGTTACTATAACTGGAACACATTTTCAGTGTGAAAGTTAAAATGTGTGGTAATTTATCATCATAATAACGTGTATGAACATGTACTTATTTTTTGTGCACTTGCCTGTTATGACAAGAAAATACCGTGCATTTTACCTTTATGCCACAATCCATACACCACCGATCCCTCCCTGGGTTTTAAGAGTATCTGCATAAATGGACTGATATTAAAATTAAAGGAGTAAATATGTTCGTAGCGGAGTTATGACCACAAGATGGCAGCCTTTGCGCAGTTTTACATGTACGTATTTTAACGCCAGATGGCGCTATGCGTTTCTTATAACGTAGTTTTTACCTGTTGAGAACGTTCAGAAAAAATCAGGAATCTGTTGACACCGATGGGAGGAAAGTTTTTAGCATATGCGTCAATACATCTGGTCATATTTCTCTGAACACGTTCATGCTTATTATTTGATTATCGATGTCTAGAAAGTAAGAATTAAAATCATGCTGTAACATTTCAATGATGAAAGGAAGCTCTGTTCCAACTTCCCCTTTTTGTTCTATCTGAGGCTGTTATATGGGTGCTAGCCGTATTAGAGGGACACAACCCTCATATTTGGCTTCACTTCCAGTATATTGTAGCAATTCGGAGGGTTGGGGGCGAAGTTTCCCAGAATGCTTTGGGGCGTAGAAGGGAGAATTGTGTTTAGAATGTGTTAGTTCTGTGTTATTTTAGTACAAGGGGGGTGTTTAGTTATAACAGGGATATTTAGGTTGAACACTTACGGGAATGGTTTAGGAAATAGTTGTTATTCAATTAATCTACCGTTAGCGTGAAGGCTGTTGCTGTTAGTGACCTGCGGGTTTTGGGATGATGATGGCGCTTTTTCCTGAAGTGTGTGTAATAAACGATAGCTCCGGCTTTCCGAAAGCTACGCTTCTCTGTGGTGTGTTTATAGTCGAATCTCACGCCGTTACAATATAATCATTACAATGCATGGAACTGAATTAGAGCATTAGTCCACTGGCTTATTAAAACAAAATGAACTGCCATTCTTGAACACTTTTAACAACAATCTAAGCTTAATGAGGAGTGTGTGCTGAAATGTCAGTTTGAGGCAAAGTGTCTGTGGTTGTATAAGCTAGGTACCGTATCACAAATATGCGGTAGGCTCCTGATATGTCTCAGAGTCTCCTGCAGTGGTTCAGGGAGCCCAGGCTCCAAGAGTAAGGGTCTTGGGCAGAGCGCTGCTTGTTTTGAAAGACTGCCTTTCGCAGTAAGAGAACGTTTCACCAGAATGGATTTTATGATTGACTGAGCCATGTGAAGTGTATTACTGGGGTGGAGGCAAGCTAACGCGTTCAAATGGCTCAGGTCGCCGATGCCTCCGATCTTGAGTGCTTCACATCTGCTTCGGTTTGAGCTCTCCAAAGCCCCGCAATCACAGTTGCCCTTTGAAGTCTGTGGTTTTATTCCTTCTTCTTCTTTTTTTAAGGCTGCCGTTCATGTCACTGAAAGCCTGGCACGAAACATCTCGCTCTGCTACCTCATACTCTGCGCTCTGGTTATTTATCAAAAGAGGATGGGTTTTAAGGGGCTCTCCACTTGTCCTTGTTCTGAAATGATAAAAATTTCACAGCTGGTACGTGATGGATTTCTCATCTTTCTAAAGTTTTGCTTCATCGCGGCTCATATAAAACATCCTGGTTCCTGGAAGTATTGCATTCTTTCTTTGAAATGTGGAACGTGTATTGATTATGACCTATTCACAAGGATTCTGTATGACGCATAGGCCATTGGCTGATTGGTTAGGCTCTATAAACCTCTAAAAATCGTATCGCAACAACAGGGGCATTGTATCAGAAAATGTAAAACCCTGGGGAGAGTTTAAAAAACATTTTGGACCCGATGGGCTCGTTCAACTCCAACTTGGGCGCATTCAGGCGATATTTTCCACAGTTTATTCAGATAACGCATTTTCCATATGAAGCCATTTAGACTATCTTTGGAGGAAAGCCGGGATCTGAGCGAGGCAATTCAGTCCCTTAGAGTATCGCAATCACTATCGAGAAATTTTTAAATTAGTCAAATTATGGACATTAACGTTCCAAGATATGCAAATGTATTTCTTAGAAGAAAGTGTAATTACTTTAACATTGCCTCAAGACATACAGAACAGTGTAAGGATATGATTTAACGAAAAGTGTGACTTGCATCAAGGTAATGAAAACAAATATCTAAAGTCTTTATGACAATTTTTAAGTTTATGAAAAGTAAAGACTGTTTAGTAATCAGGCCTCATGTTATTCAGAAGGAACATGTGCCTGTTTTTATCTGATCAGACAGGAGCCTAGAGCTTAGATGAATTTGAGATGTCAGGGGGAAATTGCAGTGGTGAAATACTGAAATGACTTGTCAGTCTGTGTGGGGGGGTGATCTTTCAGACCGACCGCTGAGTCGCTGTCTATCTCGGAAGCATTTAATATCACACTCCAATTTAATGCAAACGTGGTGTGGAATTCTCAGTGTCAGGAAGCGATGTCAGTATAACCACATAACACCTGAGTGCGGAATTCCACCCTCTGGGAGGGCTGGGATGTTTGCTCGGCTGCCAGTCCTCCCGTGCCCGATCGCCCGATTCAGCCAAGTGTATTCAATGGCTCTTTCTGCCTGCTTTCAACCAGGTGATGGTGGCAATTCATCACGCTGCAGTTTGCCCAGCAACAGTAACAATTCTAATGGGTACAGTTTGGTGGAAAGCTTGTCAATCCTAGATCAAGAGGTCAGTATGAATTGCCATTCAGCCGGCTGAAGCAAGAGCTAATGAATGTAAGGTGAAGCCTGAATGCATGGTGTCGTAGGTGTCATGTGATCACATTTGGGGTCCTGTGTAATGGGTTGGGGTCATTCTTGGCCAGCCTGGGCCTGTGCTTGGAGCAAGTTGAGGCTCTCAAACACCCCCTGCTGCCTTGCAGCTGTTGACGTTGGCTAAGGTTTGCTGTGGAATGCAGTGGACTGTCAGTTGCACCGGGGTGGGGTCACCTCACTGGACATGCTTTCTGGGGTTACCGGGAAGGGGGGGCCGTAAATCTGCTCGACGAACCAGACACCTTATATTCATGTGGTGTTAGAATCCAAGGCATCACGAAGGTGAACTTATGAGTTCAGGATTTTTCTAATAATGAGTGAGATCACCATAGTGTAAGTGTGCATGGCCATGATTTAATCGCAAAAACATGTCAGAAAAATTACTATGGAATGTGCCTGATGTGTTATCAGGAGATTCCAGCAAAATAGTGGCGCTCTCATCCATCGGGAGATGAGTTGATACATCACATGGACCTTGAACAGACAAGTTCTCAGGATCTTTCTAAGAAATCCAACTTGTATATGTCGTTATTTGTCTCATGGCATTCTTCTTCTCTACTGATTGGCCTGCAGTGGTGAGATGTGGTGTCATTTGTGAATTGGTCATACTTTCTAGATCTCGTTCCTTAGATTTTAAACTGCATTAGATCTCAGACTCAAATACTCATTCCTACTTGTTTTTTCTCAATTCACATACTCAACTCGTTAGCCCAGAATAGCTGTACCATGATATTTACAGTCTGAGACTGGTGCACCCCCTATTTTCCCATGGACCCTTGGTTCCAGAATACACTGGATGTGGAGCATGCAAACATATATAAAAACTGAAGAAAAAAAAAAAAAAAATATATATATATATATATTTGATGTATACTTTTGCCCACTATACTTGAGTTGTTCAATAGACACTAGAATCTTCTACAAAGTGCCTTCTGTCCTTGTATGCAGCTGCACATTGTACTGGGCCAGGCCAGGTTAAGTGCCCTGATCAACGGTGCAACACCCACCCCAACACTTTAGCCAATGAGTCTACATCCTTTGCACAACTATTTCTCAAGGAGCTGTTGTGAGTGTAGGTGGCTTGGTGCTGTAGTGTAGCACTTCCAGGGTTGTGGGCTGGAATCCTGCCCCAGACTCTGTCTGAGTGAGGTTTACGTGTTTTAACTGTGTCTGTGTGAGTCTCCACTAGATGCCCTGGTTTCCCCTTATGGATTGGAGTCACAGAGCTGCCCACAACATGTGAGTGTTTTCTTAGCACTGGACTGCCATCCAATCCAGGACATTCTCTGCTCCAAGCTTCCTGTGATGGGCTCCAGGTTCTCTGCGGCTCTGTAACGGTAAATGCTTATGGATGATGGGTGACCTGGGCGACATTTAGAAAGAAGCATCTCAAACTCAGACAAGAACCATCAAAGACCCTAACTGAGTTGGACCAGACAAGAAAAGAAACTGTAGTTTTCTCTAAAACCAATGTCACACTAGAAAATTATAGAAATACACTTTTCGATTGTTTGTTGTACATTTTTGTGCAAGGTCTATTAATGCATCCAGTAAACAAAATTATAATCATTCCATGGTGTTTTTTTCAGTAATCCCTTAATGACTTGATAAATCAGATTTGAAAATTGGTTACAAATGTATAAAAACCGCAGCAGTCTTGGGGTTAATTGAGCCCAGGTTGCCTAATCCAAGGCACATTTCCAGTGTGCATCTCATCCTGTGTTTTATCAGAAGATCATTGTAAACAGGAAATGTCCCTGAAATTATCCATCAATAAGCATATATCAGAATACAGATGAAGCACATCTGTAAATATACCTTATCCAAAGAAACATACATATCTAATAATTGAATCCAGATGTGTGTCTGTTTATTCATTAATTAGAAGGTTTTATAGGATTTTCTCCTGTTTTCTTCTTTTATTTATTAGCTTTTTTCTAGCCCCATTCTTCCTTTGTTGTTCATAAATTATTCTGTTTCATACGCAGTTGTGTTCCCTCCTGCTTGTCCACAGCGAGCTCCCCATAGTGACATCTCCCACAAATCACTCCTCATCACGCGGGTAGCATACAGGAGTCTATAGAGACGACATCCTGCCTATTCTGTGGACCAGCACCAGATCCATGTTGCAGTTGTTGAACAGTAGAGATTTGAACACTTTCAACTAGTTTGATTAAGATGGACTCTTCAGGGCAGTGTTCCCCAGTCTATTTCTTGTGGATCTGCAGACAGCCTTGCAACTCCCTGTAGGAGCAAAAACGTGGACCGTTTGTGGGTCCTTGCAAGGACTGGGTTGGTCTGCTTTAGAGTTTCCCATGCCCAAGGAAGCCAAACTATTACACACAGTACCTTATATATATATATATATATATATATATATTAATTCAAAATGCTATGATCCCATCCAGGGTGTCTCATGTGCCCTATATTGCCAGGGATAGGCTCCAAGTCCCATGCTGTGCCCTGTACTGGTTTGGATGTAATGATAAATGGATGGATTTTCAGATTGGTGACATATTTTTACATGAACTACTGTTGAACTGTGTCCATGGCAATGGCTCAGCTCATTAAACCCCAAAAATGCAACAGTTCTTATAAATACATAGAGAAAATAGTGTCAACACCAGCTATGCCTGATCTAAAAAAAAAAAACAAACCCAAACCCAAGAAATTGGGTTTCATACACCATAAAGTTAATACTATACTCAAGGATGTGACAGGACTGTACAGAACACAATAACTCTCTACCGATGTGATTGCAGCCCTATAGGATGATCCAGATCCAGTATCTGCAGTGAATTACTGAAAATACGTATTCTGCAACAAAGAACAATTTCTAGGAGTCATGTATGAATGCATACAGAGTTTTGTGTGGCCTTCAGAATTCTTTGGTTTTAAATCACCTTTCTGAAGCAAGGCTTAATGGTGCCTTTAGTCTCCGGCAGAAGAACAACATTTTCATAATTGACATACACACCCATCAGAGCTAGCCATGAATGCGCTGCACCGTTGTGTTTCAAAAGTTCGACACTTGAGTGTGTGACCTGACAAGCAGCGTTCGCAACTTTAATAATGCGCTTTGTGATTTATAGGCAAATAAACTGTAAAAGATCCTTGGTCAAACTCCCAGGATAGACTCCTAATCTGTTCCGTTGGCCATAAACTAGCTGTGTAGATGAGACGTTGTTGTGAAATGGAACTGTTTGTTGTCAGAAGGAAATTAAATGCCTGGATTTCTAATTCATGCATTAGAATTTGTTATTTACGAAAGGTTTACTTCTTATGGGTAAGGATAAGCTAAGATGCATAGGCTAACTGGGTACATGATCTGGGACTGATAAGGCAGCCTATAGGCATGGCGTTTGGCGTACAGGCGCCGACTTTGCCCCGTGGGGAAATGGTGCGTAATGGGCTAATTGTTGGACCTGGAGATCCACACAGCTTCACGCTTTCCTGCTGCGGTAACGAGCATCTGAAACGCAGAGTGCCCCTGGCCAGCATTACTTCTTAGGAGCAAAGTTCCACTTCCCCGTTCCTTAGAAAGTTTAATACATGGAGTGCGTTGGACTGAAATGAAGCCCAAATGACGTGGGGAGAGTTTTAATGTGCCCTCCCGGGAGCAGAATCTGAGTCCGGCGGCTTGAGGAACTTTAACTAAATGTTTTGCAGGACAATTTGGAGACATAACCTGGCTTTATATAATTGTTCTGTTCCGAAAATCATTACTTTTACAATGTCAAATTCTGTTTTATTTGTATATTTAAAATGCTTAACTTGTAGTGTAGTGCCTCTGAATTTACCATTTTTACTAATATCCTGTTCTTACAGAAGCCTAATGGTTTAACCCACTTTGAGTTCAGACTTTTTCACTTTAATTCCAGTTACATTTCTAATCCTTGTTCAATTCGCAAGTGTTTTGTGAGTGAGATCAATAATAATAATAATAATAATATTAATAATAATTGTTGTTATTATTATTATGCCAAATTGACGGCACTATGCCGGGATGTCTGTGTGTCACAGGACGGTTTCTCACACTCTCAAACACATGTATTCAGCACAACTGAATAACGAATACCAGGTATGCAAAACATATAAAACATTAGATACTTGTTAATTTAAAATAATTAGACTATAAATAGTTCTTGCGTTTTACAGGAATGCCTTCTTATGACTACTAATGCACACTGACGTGTTTCACCACTCGGCAGCATGAAGATGCTGTTTGTCCAAAGCCCTGGAATGACCCTCCACTCACTCCAGCCAAATGAGAGAAAAAAAATAATACTGTCGTACTGCTTGGGGTTCCTCAGCCACAGCGGGTACATGGCAGCTTTCCTGCATGGCTGCCTTGACCGCGGGGCACTGGGCATTCCTTGCCCTTGCAACATTGGGTTCTGGCTTCTATTAACCCTTGTGTTTTTACATGGCTGCTCAGTCCTGCTGCCATGGCCTAATGGGGGGGGGGGGGGGGGGGGGGTTTCGGGAGGATGCTGCCTTGCGTGTTACGCCACAGCTGAGAATGCTCCGGGAGACAGGGGGTGCAAGTTGCAGCACCACTTTTGACCATGTTAACCGCGTTTTGGACATGCAATACCAAACTTTCTGTTGTCTTCATATCCACTATGTAGTACTCAAACCAAGTCAAGTTAATTCAGAGTTTTATTTGTGCCATACACTCTTATGCTCAGTAGAACATGTAAAATACATGGTTGTCCAGCTCCAAGGCTGTGACACAGGTGACATACGCATGAGAGACAAGAGATTAGACATTAAACGTTAAACACTAATAATAAATATCTATAGTGTGCGATTGGCAGTTGTTACAGGCAGAGCAAAGTGTCTAAAAATAAATAAATATTTACATGTAAGATGTACATGTGTATGTTGTGAGGCTCCTCCAGCACAAAAAAAAAATATGCATCTTGATATATCATTGTGTTTTAATTTGTCGCTCAGGCAGTCAGAGTTATCAAAATAATTGCTGAAGCTGTATATCACAGAAACTGGCTGCATGAAAGCTTCATTTCTGAGGAATCACGCTAAGATATCCTCAATCTTACGCTAAGCTTTGCTGATTCTGGTGTTGTCAGCAGATCCCGAGGATGGCAGATCCGTCTGGCCTTATGTCAAACCATCTTGGACTCTCTGGGAACCAGTTGGAAATGAATCCACAGGAAAACAAAAAGTTGAGAAGGACTCTCTCAGGGTCTACAACCATGAAGGTTTACCACTCAATGAAACCTATTAATGAACCAATGATAAAAATCAAAAGCTGGTGGCCTGTGTGTCTCTGCCTCAACAACCAAGGCAACACTGATTCTTTCCTGATGCTGCATTTTTCCTCCTCATTGACCCTCGCTGGTCCGTGGCGTTGATTGGCGCTAGTTGTTATGAGATGGAACAAGGGCCAGGATTCCGAGCTTATGGATGTCCTGTTTAATTCAATGGGAGCAGAATGGAAACAAGCAGCCCTTCGGAATGTGGCCTGTCAAATAAACCCATGATGAATCAATGATCTCTGACCCGGGACACCTTCTGCTTCTCTTCCCCCCCCCGCCCCCACCCCCCCCGTTACTTGAGACAGCCTGACGGGATGGATTTGGGCATCGTGGTCTTTCTACAGACATTCCTGGTCAGAGGGGTGTATTTCTGGATGCAGTCTGTCAGAAAAATTAGGGTTTTATGGCTGATGAGGTCACGTCACTTTTAAATGCCAGTGTTTTCCCAGTTCGTTGGTCTACAATGAATTGTTCTGAGATTTTTTCTTCTCGCAGTGGTTGATTAGGCTATGTCATTGGGTTAAATTATTGAAATTCTACTAGTTTCACCTCCATTAATGAGGTTCTCACAGTATTTTACAGACATGTCTCATGTTTCAAGTTGAATTATGTGGGAAAAGTTTGTAGGGGTGATTAAACCTTGCTCTGGAGTTAAGGTCCAATGTGATAGACCTTCCTCCTGTACCTGAACAAAAAAATGGTTCTGACAGGCTAGGCAGGTTCTGAAGAAACTAGTTCTTCCATGGGTTCGGGACCAGTGGAGTCCAATCTTGAGAATGATGCATGATAATATTTAAATGGCGGAAAATGTCAAAATAAAACTCAGAAGAAATTGAGAACTAGCATTGTAGCCTACATAGAAACCTCTTCTGTGGTACCAATCTCAGTTAAGTACCGATAAAGATCGTGACCCACTGGAAAGGTAAGAGTGGCTCAGTGGGCTAAGTCTCAACACCCATGATAAGAACATTGTTGGTTTGACCCTCTGCAGAACAGTTGCATGTCTGTGGACCCATGAACAAGTCCCCCCACCTCCAGGGATGCTGCATGTTCGCTGATTCTGTGCTATGGCTTCCAAGCTATGGAGGCCAAGATGGGGTCAACAAAGAGAAGCATTCCAATGTAGTTGTGCAAATAAAGAATTTGTCATTATCCAAAACAAATATTTCTATGCTTGCCCCTTATTCTAACATGTAGATATAAGATTGTATTAGTAGGAGCCAAAAATATCCCAGGAGACTTGAATGACTCAGCCATTTTAAGCTTGCTTCAGGGTTGAATCCTCAGCCTTTCTGCATATCTCAGCTGGATGCTATGTCAGAGTCTCCACGACATTCCAGCCCAATGTTCCAATGGGGGGGGGGGACCCTTCTGTCAGTTCCAGCTAATGGCAGTCACTTATCTAAGCAGAAGATAGGTTGTTGCCAGTTCTGTCTTCTATCTAATCATTTGGGAGTGATCAAAATATTTGAAATGTCTGGGTAGCTGGGTTTGCTCAATTTCACTTGGCTTCAACTAGGTGGATCATTCTTTTTTCTAATTAATTCAGCATTCAGTGACTTGCGGGAATCAGAACAAATTGTTACAGTGGAGACAGCGTGGTCTCTCTCACATTTATATGAAGCCATCAAAGACTGTCTCACAGCAGTAAAGCCCTTGTCAAAAGCTAAACAGCCAATGTTGTGAAAAGCCAGCTCAAGGGAGAGAGGGTTTTACAGCACATCTGAGTGTCAGTTAAACTTGCCAGGGTGACCTGCTGTGCCATTAACAGGGGAAATAAACTCCATGGTTTGCATGTGACCTCTGAGACAATGTGACTGAAAAACAACAGGAAGGAATTAGGGTCTTATCTCACTGTCTGATGATTGAGTGGGTGGAGTCAGTCTGAGAGCCAATCACTGCAGAGAGAACGTCCTTCCAGAGGAGGATGTAACGGCATATCAAAGCCCAAGTGCTCAACATAAAGAAGAGGCCATTGAAAAGTTTAACAAAAACTAGTCTCTTACCCCCTTTTGAAATGTAGCCTGCTTTTCTCACCAAATTACACTCTTGGTTAAGTTTTTACAACGATAACCAAGGTATCCCAAATGATAGTGGTAGTGTTAGGTCAGTTAGGTTTGTGTTTTAAGGTGTTTAACTTGATGTATGTAATATATTCCTATCCATCATCTGTCTTGTTTAAAATAAACTGTGAGAGGGTAGAATATTCAAATTGGGCCCCAAGACCAAATCTGTTGCAGGATGAACAGTATTGTGAAGACCAAAAAATATTTATATTTAATTGGATTCTGTAATTTAGGTTAAATTGATGAGACATGCCCTGCGATGGGCTGGCCCCCCGTCCTGGGTTGTTCCCTGCCTCATGCCCGTGGCTTCCGGGATAGGCTCCGGACCCCCCGCGACCCTGAACTGGATAAGCGGGTTGGGAAATGGATGGATGGATGATGAGACAATTTTGCTAAATGATCACATTTGGCTTTGTATCGACCTGCAATATTGTTTTTATATTTACTGAGATATTTGAACAGCGAATTATTGTACATGATTTAACAAATTGAATAGAGACTAGAGAAAAGCAATTGTAGTGGACTCAAGCTGAAGTGTAATTAAAATAACTTCAATATGGAAATTTCTACTGTCATTATACAATATTAACATTAGCGAATATAATAATAATAGTCTGATTATTGTAGAGATAAGGGCTAGACTCTGTCACAACTTAATTTTAACTTCCTTTGAATGTCTGGTATATTTTTCTTAGTGATACTACCTCTTTTGACACTTTATTTCCAAGGCTCCATTGAGGTGAATGCCTGCGTAATATGAGTCACAGGTACATTGGAGTACTCACATGTCTTTGTACGCTGCCTTGTATATGACTTGTTCTCTGTCTGTGAGTATACTTTCATCCCTATACAAAATGTTGCATTGTCAATGTTTCACTTTTATGCTCGTATCCTCATTTCCATGCTGTGGATCCCGGCAGCTATTTGCTCCAAACGGATACCCTCGCTGATGTTCCCCATGGCCAGCTTCAGCTCTTCACTTGTGCTTGATCCCCACAAAGAAACCCACAAAGTCACCCTTCACCTTAACCTTGGTTTTTGTCCCACTGTTTGATGCAGGAAAGACCATCTGCTAGCGATTAACAAGGTCCAGCTACAGCATTTCAGAGTGCTCCATGCATGGCTAAATCTACACACTACACACATCCTGCCTGTCTAAGAATCTCTCTTACTTGTATTACCTTATCTGCACAGTAGTTACTGGAATAATGTGAAGCAGTGTTTGTGGCCTCATTGAGCAGACATATTATTGTACTCCATTTCCCCATGATGAATAAAGTATCACTATACAAATCAGCTGTTGCCTTTGACCCGATCCATCTGCTGCTTGTCTAATACAGGGTAGCAGTGAGCTTGAAGCTTATCCCTGGAAGCACAGGGCGCAAGGTAGAGGACAACTGGACAGGGAGCCATTGCAGAGGGAACACTGACATACACCAGAGTCACCAGTTTACTTCACCATAGGTTTTTGGAGTGTGAGAAGAAGCCCAGTGAACACAGAAAGAACACGCAAATGCCACACACCAGGCTGGGGCCAGAACTCAAACCCAGACCTGCAGAAGTGTGAGGTCACGGTACCAGACACAGGCACCGCATTCAGGGGCACCTGAGGGACTTTATTTCAGGGTACGCACCCCCCAACAAACACACACAGTAACCTGACATAAATTGCATTCTTGCCTGCCTGTGTCACGTTGATGCTCCGGCCTTCCAGTCGCATCACATTCTTCTAGGACTTTCCCACAGTCGACTTTGATGTCAATAAGCTAGCGAGGTGGCCATTTGTGAGCCTCGCTGAGCTCGCTGGCACAGATTAGTGGAATGATGTTTTTTATTTTATGGAAAAAAGACGATCTATGGGCCAGATTTAATAATGAACTAAAAAGATTTCGCAGGCTGGTACTTTGAGACCTCTTATAAGTGCTGAATGAGATTACTTCCTCCACTACGGAAAATGGCTGATTGTCAAATGCAATCATCACCATTATTTCAGTAGTTGGGTCATTAGTTCTGCCGTTGCTAATTTTGGATATAAAATTTAAATATCGGCATGTTCACCAATATATCGTGCGCCTCTGCATGTTCTTTGTTTTCTTCTTCATTATGACGATATGTAACGCTAAACAATAATACAGAGAGGAATATGTTGTTAAAGAATTGTGAGAGTAAATCGCAATCTTGTTTTCGAGAGAAAAACATTGTGCCGCCCTATTCCTCTTTCTTGCGTGTCTGTTGCAAACAAAAAGAGATAAAAGAAAAAAAACACGTAAAACTAACCAAGTAAAAACAAATCTAAATGCCAAGGGTAGGCACAGTGCGTACATGCACACAGCCCATGATGACATACCCCTGCTGTTTTGGTCCGTTCTCCCTAAAAATCTGTTTGAAAGACATACTTCATGTTCATAATCCACCCCGACTTCCTGCTTCTCCAAAGGCAGCTGATTCTCCAGAAGCAGAGTTTGTGTGCTTTAAGGAGACTCGATATCATTTCACATATACTGTACAGGTGAGAGTGAGGCTGAGGGTCACAGCACAGAGTCACCCATCTGGCACCCCTGGAGCATTTCTTGGAGTTAAGTTCCTTGCTCAAGGGCTCAAATGTGATGAAATTTCTCCATAGATCATGGGATTTGAACCACCCGCCTTCAAATCTCAGGCACAGAGGCCTAATTCACAGAACCAGCCAGCTTAATTTCCTCACTAAGTTTTTCTTTTATGTCTCGGTCTTTCAAATGAAACTTGTTTTTGATTCATTTTTGGGGTATGACTAATGATATTTATAAGTGCATCATTGCTGACAGTCTTCCTGTTTGGGAGCAAAACCCAGTACTTGGCTATATATTTTGACCTTTCGCTGAGTTTTTTTGTTGGACAGCAGGTGGCACAGTGGTTAAGGACATGTGTTTTTAATGCAAAAAGTGCCAATTCAAATGCCCGCTGAGCTATAGTCATTGTACCTTTGAGCTAAAATCAGAACCTTTAACTGAGAGACTCATAATGGAAATACTTATTTAATGGGTAAGGGATGGGTGAAATTACTCAGGGCAGGTATCCCATAAACATAAGGGCTACTCAAATGAATGAATAACATTATTACCGTGTATGTCTCAGCAAAATGGAGCTACAGTAATAACAGGGGATTATGGGTATTATGAAGGAACAGTCTTCACATGTTCTAAATTATCTTTCACTTCACGCTAAAATGGTGCCACAAAATCAATTACATGTTTAATCTGGAAGAACAAATCTTATTTTTGCAGTGAAGATTGAGAGTTTTTCATAAATTGCATGAAATTATTCTTTATAACATTTATTTGATAATCTCGGGTCAACAAATGAGGAGGTTTTGCATTTTTGTATGTCCAGTGCTATCCTATGTGCGTCCTGCAGTGAAAAGAAAATGTGGAAATACATACATAGGTCCTGCCAAGAAAACACCCATCTGCAGGGGAATAAAAAAAAGGATAAGCAGCAATACTGTGGTCTCAGAAGCAGTTCTATTATTTCATGCCAGAACACCTTAGTTTTATGAATTTCTCAGATTACTCCAGAAAAAGTACATTATTTCGCTCTCTTAGAACATTGAATTGAAACCTATTACAAGCCAGCCCATTTTATAACAAAAGGAGGTTCATTTCCAGTAAACAAAAGAGCCAAGACGTCTGAGGTGTGTTCTGTCAGCACCACATTACTTCCTCAGTCTGGCCTCCATCCCAGTCGCAGGTCACTCTGTTTTTCCATGGCCTATTCCAGCCTTGTATTATATGAGAAATACTTTAAAAATCATGATTATTTTCTGGATGAAATCTTGTGTTACTATTCTGTTGGTAGGTTTCCTCCTGTAGAACTCGGACTAGCTGGGATTCTCTATAAACCCCTCCTCATGTGAATGCATCTTGGCCAATTGTCAGCTTTAAACTCACTAACAAAACCTTCCATGTTATACATTCAATTCAATTAAATTCAATTCAATTCAATTCATCTTTATATAGTGCCTTTCACAACAGAGTTGCCCCAAGGTGCTTTACATGAGTGTGTTGTGATACATTACAACATCATTAAAACAAAATAGTACAAAAACAGGGAAAAGACAAAGAAGAAAAAGAAATGAAAGAAAGAAGGTCAAATTGACACAAATACATACAGTAAACTGGTTAAATTTGCAGATGACACCAAGGTGGGTGGTGTAGCAGATACTGATCTAGCAGC
>JAODKL010000040.1:4323826-4340548 GCA_026780765.1 Petrocephalus schoutedeni
GGGGGGGGGGGGGGGGGGGGGGGGGGGGGGGGGGGGGGGGGGGGGGGGGGCTGTTAGTGTATGCACTGTGCTAGTGAGAAAACACAAAACATGGTTGCCATGCAGCTGTGAAAACACAACAGAAAACATGTTTTCGTAGCGTCTGGGTGCTGATTTCTACCGGAACAACTCACCAGGACCGTAGGCAGGACACTTCACTTCACACGTAACACAAGGAACGTGGGACAGGTGGGACTGATGAACAAGGACTGGCTCAGGGAGGGGGGTCTCCCTACTGAGAAATACCGCGGCCCTTCCCCCCCGCCCCCCCACTGGCAGCAATATGAAAACTGATGTGTTACCCCTCCAAAACTCTGCCCTTTGACTGGACCTACCTCAGGGTTTCTCATCTCATTATCAGCATGACCTCCTGTGGACAGAAATACAGCAGCTTTCCCCGGCTGGGGCCACAGTTTGATTAAAAGCCCCGTGAAATGTAGGAGGCTGACACATTTCTATGGCTTATCTCTGTGCTGTTGCTGTGCCGTCCAACAGTGTGTACCATGCGCTTTTGTCCTTAGAGAAAATAACGCGATTTGTTATAGTGTGTTTACTGTCGACGCTGGATTTCATGAATAGAGAGTTTAAATGACAAATCACCAATTAAAACGACAAACAACAAATCACCAGACACCATTATGTCTTGATTGTTGTTTACAGTTTTTTTGTTTTTCTAGTTATTAGTTAAAATAAACTAGTTACTAGTTAAAATAAAGATATTGATAAAAAAAAATACACACAACTTTTGCACTTGGCCGAAAGAAACTTCCAGGCTTTGGTAAAAGTGAACGTAACAGGCAGTAACAGCAAAAACACTGCGGAAACCATGCGGGTGCATCGGCAGGACAGAGAAATGACATGCAGTAGGCACCATTTCTAAAGAAGTGTTGTTTCTATTAATTGTTTCCTTGTAGCTGGTGGCATGACGCAGTAGCTGTTATCCTTTTCTATCTGTACCGATTTTTATACCGAAGACAAAATAAACTGCTGGATTCCAGTTTTATCTGTAGAAAAAAAAAATTTTGAGACATAATATTTGCCCTTTATAGGGATCCAGTATTATTCATTATTCAGTATTGCCATAGTTACCATCACAGTGTGAGCCTCGTTAATCTCCGAAATTATTTAAAAATTTTTATCTCTGTTTTTTGCTAGAGAAGTCGTGGCAGAGGTATTTCTTTGGGATGAGAGCATGGATAGCTGCCAATCTAACAAACAAACAACAGTATTATACCAGCTAGCAAGAAATGCACACGAAAGACCCAAGACGGTTCTGTAGAAGAGGGCAGTCAATAAATCCCCACAGGAATAGCAAATTCGCAGACATCTTTCCACAGCTATCTTGACCCTGACTTCAATCTTAAGAGGATGGTTAATTTTTGGGACTTATCAACTACTATAACCATCAAACATAATAAGTGGTGGCAGTAGCTATCAATACCTCCACTGCCTTCCCATTTTATGCAGAAACAAAATGTTTGACGTTCTCAACATTGTAATTAGTTGGAATACTTTATTTAATATTTATATTTTTTAGATTTTTAATTTTTACTGTTGAGAGTCACAGGAAACCATACATTAATTACTACTGCCCTTTGTACCTTATGGAATATTTCTAGTGTTGTGCCTTAAATGTTTTTTTATATATTACATTTCACATTTATTTGTTTTTCCCTTAAAATAGCTGTTTTTTAGGCCAGTGACCTACATAGTGGTAGTTTTTGTCATTTTTTTTTACCATCATGAGCAACTGTGTGTATTTAAGAAGAAGGTGGAACTGAGAAAAGAGGCAGGAAATGCACCTGAACACAAAAAAAAGAAAAAAACCCAAAAAGATCGAGAACTAAATATAATTTACTAGAAATGGAACAACATACCCAGAGGCAGAGTAAGACACAGTCTAAAGTACAGGGATGTAGAACATTGCTCAAGTATTTAATTTAGGTTTCAACTGAGAGAAGAAGAAGAGCTTAAAATGTCTGCTTTGGGTAAAGCATGGGGATTACATACATCACACAAGAGGTCACGCTGATTCTGATCACGTGTTGACTTGTGGTTGTAACCCTGCTTGCAAAATCTTGTCATCGCTGCCCTCGATAATGCTCTTAGTCTGCTGGGTCACAGCTGGTGTCACAAACCAAAGTGAACGCGGATGGCCACAAGGGCGGCGATGTGGCTTAGATGAGGGTCCCACACAGGGCCATAGCCCCAGCAAAATAACAGCAAACTTTCGGCACAACGTGAGCAGACTACAGTGATGAGTTTTGTAATGGCTTCTGTGCTTTCTAGTACCAGTTTACCTGGGCTGCGTCCCAGGAAACCCACAGCATCAATAGAGGGAACTTCTGGGCTAAAGCTAGATGGAGAGGAAGAGACCAGGTTAGTGTTCATTTAGTTTGTCTACGATGACATGGATGATATTTGCTTTTACATTGTGTGTTGATGTGAAGGTTGTGAAGGGCTTGCATCTGTCACAGGGCTGAGAATTGGGTCACCAATGTTTTTGATGCTGATTAGTTCTGTATTCCAAGCATGAGGTGTTTTCGGTAGTGTTAGTACCATGGCATGCCCAATGGCTGACCTGAGATCTGTAAAGGTGTCCTTTAGCTCTGTCTCCATTATACCGGACCCTGCCCAGTGACTGACCTGAGATCTGTAAAGGTGTCCGTTTGCTCTGTCTCCATTGAACTGGACCCTGCCCAGTGACTGACCTGAGAAATGTGAAGGTCTTCTTTAGCTCTGTCGCCATTATATATTCCTCATAACCTTGCCCAATGCTGACCTGGGATCTCTTCTTCCCTAATTCCCCACAGTCCTCCTTTTATTTTTTTGTAGTGTTGACCCTTGCCCTGCCCTGACCCCATTGTTTCTGAAGAAGAAAACCCCTAACCTTCAATAAGTCCCCCAGGGGCCAATGCCTGTGTAATCTGGGCTGTTTGCCATTTTGATTACAGTGGTTCGAGCCGATTCATTTCCATATGTAACAATTACCAAAGTGACAGTGCAGTTTGCATCATACGTAATAACTATGTTCAACACCACTGTCACAGAACATGTTCACTGGTGAAGTGATTCATTCGTTGATTTCTGATGATAATAATTGTAAAAGTACAAGGATACACTAAATTAAAGTTTAAGGCCATGGTAACAACAACAAATACAGAGGAATCATTCATATAGCCTTGCTTTCTGACCGCAGTATTCAAATCCAATAAAATGTCTCCAGCAAATAGTAAAAAATTGTTAATAACGATCTTTTACAAGATACTGCAAATTCATTAACTAGATTTTAATACAACACTATTAACTGCATCCAATGAAATATCATCATAATTATGGTACAATAGTGTACAAGGACACTACTTCTAGGGAATTTATTATTCGCAGTTTTCAGTGAAACTGAAGTTTTACTGAAGTTTTAAAGGAAGTTTTGCATGCACCAACATTAATCATAATATCTAAAACAACAATACCTTAAGAAATTTATAGAAAAATGCAGATTGCCCTTTGTACATTCTTAGGAATTCTTTAATAATTTAAAGAAGCTTTAAGTACAATAAAACTCTGGTAATGTGCGCTGTTGGCATGGAGCAGGGAAGCAGGAGGCAGAGTCCGAGGATTGGGGATACACAGGGTTTATTTGCCGAACAGGTATGGAGAGGCAGTACAACAGTAACATCAATGACCGGACTGGGGAAACGAACTTAAATGTGGACTAAAATACACAGAATCACTGACACGGAATGATACACAGCTGGCAAAAGCAGGAATTCACACGAGGTTAACAAGGGGACTTGGCACACAGGAGGATCGGATGGGCTGGGCATGACAGAACCCTCCCCCCAAAGGCTCGCACTCCGGGTGGGCCTAAGGTGAGGGATGAGAAGAGACTGGGGACACAGTACCTGGAAGACAAAACAAAATCATCAACGGGAGAAACAGGGGGACGAAAAGCAGACACAGGGGGCACAAAACCAGGTGGAACAAAAATGACCACAAGTGCAGGAATTCATACAAGGTTAACAAGGGGGCGTGGCACACAGGAGAATCGGACGCGCTGGGCATGATATTTCGGGTAGTGTGTAATACCAAATTTTTTATATAGCCTAAAAGAACTGCCCTTATATTTCCGGACTGCATCAGCACACAACTATGTCAAAGTCAGAAGAAATTGCTTTTCTAGAGCCACATATTGCAAAATGTGCTGGGTGTTCGGTGACCAGCCATCTCACTGTATTGAGGGACTGGAGAGTCAGTCAGCCTTGTGGCACATAGCAGCTGTCCTACATAGTAATATGAAACTGGCCGGGCAAGTTCATAAATTAATTCCGCCTACTTCTATGTCTGGGCAATGCCATACTGTAATCAGAGGTGGGCAAAAATACATGAAAATGTATTTTGTTACAAAATACAATATACCCCATTTGTAAATATATCAAAATACAACTGCAAAATACAGCCACCAAGCAAAGTATGAAAATAAACTACAGTAGTTTATATGGCAAAACTTTACTTAAAGCAGTCATTATGCTGCACTACACATACCTTCATACATCATTATAATGCATTCATAATGTAGTATATACCTTTATTTATAATAGGCATAACACATTATAGTGAGGTGTATTATGCATTACAAATGCTCTGCTGAGCTCTCATCTAAGCACCAGTACTTGGATCTTCGTTCTCTTGCAAAAATATCAGGAGTTGGTTTTAGTGGCTGCCGGGCATCTGTTGATAAGGAAAGATTCACTGATCTTGACACCTATTTTCAGTGACATCAAGACCCCCCATGCTCTCCCAGTCTGTCTACTATCTTCATAGGAAGAGTCACCAGAGACAAGAATTTTGCTACTGAGGTAAATGAACCTCTCAACGAGGCCGACATTCTCACAGATAGACACACTGCTGATGGCTGTTCTCAAGAGGTCATTAATGGCCTGGATCTTGGTTTTTATCCAGGACACTCTCAACCCCAGATACCTTAACCATTTGCTCAGTCTCTGGAGAGTCCAGATCAGAGCCTCCATTGACTCTCAATGTCGTCGGCAAAGTCAAGATCCGTGAATCTTTCCTTATCAACAGATGCCCGGCAGCCACTAAAACAAACAACTTTGCCCAACACCGAGTCTATTCAAGTATTAAATAGGAGCAAGTAGGAGCAAAAACACACCCCTGATAAACCCCAAAATCAACTGGGAAGAACAAAGAGGTTCTGCCTCCATTCTGCACAGCACTCACTGTTCCAGGGTACAGGCCGGCCATAACATCCAGCAACTTCATGGGGATCCTGCAAAGTCTCTGGATGTCCCCTAGGGCAGTTTGATCAACTGAATCAAACGCTTTACGAAAACTGAAACAAAGGTTTCCTCTGCTGATATTCATAATTGCGTTCGATGAGAACCCTTGGTGCCAGAATGCAGTCAATGGTAGACTTAGGCGTAAAACCAGACTGCTCCACTCGCTGATAGGCAAGCAAGTCATGATGGATCCTGTTGAGGATGACCCTAGCAAGGACCTTACCTGGCACTGAGAGCAGTGGTATCCCCCTGTAGTTGTCACAATCCAGGCAATTGATCACTTTTCCCTCTACAGATAGAGACAACAAGTCCCCCAAAAAGAAGCAAAGATTGCTTGCAATGCCAAGAGGATAGCCTTACCACCAGCCTGGAGAAATTCACCCCTGATACCACTGATCCCAGCAGCCTTGCATACCTCCAGCTGGTTCAGCAAAAAGAACAGGGAATGAAACCTATTTAGTGTGCCCTCCTCATTCTCTTGGTGCCCCTCTGTCATGAAAAAGGGGAACAACTGGACCATTAATCTTACTTCACCAAACTTCATACTTCATACTGAACTCTCTCAACTAACACTTTTAGCCACCAACTGAACATGTGCTAGTCTGAGAGACAAGTCATAGCCTGAGAGCCATGCGATAGCCTGAGAGCCATGTCATGTGACACACAATACCGAAACAAGGTTAGCCAATACAATACACATCACAGGCTCTCAGACTTATTCTCCTCAATTAGGAGCCCAGGTCATGACCAGTGAGAAACAAAATCAAGATTTGAATATGGTCTGATCGGTAAGTTCGCACAGGTCCAGAGTCATAAGTGTGGGAGGTTCCTAAACTTTTACACCGATAAGGAAGAGGCCACAGAAAGCAACAGAGTTGTTTGCATGGCCTTCTCAAAGGCATTTCCTCTTTATTGGCAAGTCAGAGAACTTACATGGGGGGTCGAGAGCCTGACACATCTAGGGATTCCCAGGAGGATGTTAGCAGAAGCTTTGCTTGATGGAATGATAGATGAACGATTGTGTAACAATCGTGGATGATGGAGACGAGGCGGGCCGGGGCTCACAGCCTGTAGCAATGTTTTTGTACTGTTTACTTCCCGAGCTGATAACAACGGGATGCCTCTGTTCGTAACAGGAGGCTTCCTCCGGGCTTGATTTTTACAGGCCCAAGGACATTTATTTGTTTGCTGCCACTTCCTGTCAGGAAGCAATCGAGATAAGCCCTCTGCGGGAAGGTCCTTTCCGCCTCATCACCCCCACCCCCCCATCGAGATCCTAAGTACAGGGAAATTAGCTGGCCCGTGCTTTTGTTGACTTTCTGAATCCAACATGTGGGAATGTTCCTTTTCTTGCAGCCACGAGATGCCAACCACAAACATTTTCCCCTAGTTATTTATCTCCAACGGTTTGTCCTGACATCCATCCTGGCGGTTCCTACTCATTGTGGCACGCATTCATCGTAGAGTATATTTTGAAAAACAATTGATCAAGACCTTTGCTAAACTGTTTTCACAGAAGCTTGGTGGTCTGTAATTAGTCACCACGAGGAAAATACGTGTGAGAAAGAAGCAGGGACTGACTAGTCTAAATAATCATTTGTCCAGAACAGTTTGCAGTAAACCCCTGAATGCTGAAATGCTTAGCCTTAAAAGCAAAAACCCATGCACCCATAATGCATATTCAATGCAGGGTCACAACAAGCCTGTAGCCTATCCCAGGACACACTGGCTGTGGGTCAGGCCACACCCTGGCAGGGTTACCATATTTGATATTTTATTGAATTTAGTTTGAACAGAATAAAAACATATAAAAGACAAAACAAAAAGGCAGTTTGTGCTGGAACTCCATGTCAGGACATGGGTACAGTAAGGGGAGGTAAGAGTTTAAAATCAATTCCTATTGTTTTTGGCTTTTGACCTTTTGAAATTCGCAGCTATACAGGATAATGATATGAACACTTATGTTGCATATTCTGAATCAGTTTCTGCTAAAAGGTACAGTATGTTTAGGACATGTTTAAAAGCAGAGATCTGATTTACTGTCACAAATTACTCTGTAAATATTATGCGTGTTCCTTTTTAAAATGTTACTTTACTAGATTCCCTATTACATCACTCTGGCTGCTACAAAAATTCCATTTGATTCAATTCAATTCCACTCCGCTCCATTGCATTTAGTTTCATACTTTCTAACACTGCTGTGCAAGGAATATTCAAATATTCACATAACAAATGACAAGAAACTAATTATGAAAAGCATTATTGTGTGTGGACATTCTGTCCAGAGTGCTACCTGAGTAGTGTGCCCTGTACGGCCCGGAAGAGACGCCAGGCCTCTCTGTGCAAGATAGCTGACTGCCCACAGTGTCTTTGGCACCTGTGAGCATGTGTCCTGCTGTGGACTGGCACATTATCCTGGCATCCTGTGCCGTGTGTTCCAAGCTTCCTGATTGATGGATTATCACACTTATCACACATAACAATATGATGCAAAAAAAAAACAGTGACATCATAAGAGGCCCCAGGGAAGCTAGCCATCAGCCTTGAAAACCTTTTAGAATCCAGGAAGAAAATCAGGAAAACAGTTCAGGAATTTAAGGCAATTTTATTATATAAGAAAGACCTTGATTTGCCACGCACTAAGGTAGCATCACATTAAATTATGATAAAACACGTTTTTAATCTTTCTCCATACTTCTGCTGCCACTGCCTGTCCCATGAAGGCGTCAGAACCTCAGGCTATGACATGGCTCTTAGGCTATGACATGGCTCTCAGGCTATCGCATGGCTCTCAGGCTATGACATGGCTCTCTCTCAGGCTATGACATGGCTCTCAGGCTATCGCATGGCTCTCAGGATATCGCATGGCTCTCAGGCTATGACATGGCTCTCAGGCTATCGCATGGCTCTTAGGCTATGACATGGCTCTCAGGCTATCGCATGGCTCTTAGGCTATGACATGGCTCTCAGGCTATGACATGGCTCTCAGGCTATGACATGGCTCTCAGGCTATCGCATGGCTCTCAGGCTATGACATGGCTCTCAGGCTATCGCATGGCTCTCAGGCTATGACATGGCTCTCAGGCTATGACATGGCTGTCGCTCGCTCTCGTTCTCTTTGGCAGAAGACGAAGGTGAACTCCTCCGACTCTGCCGCCAGGTGTGAAAGGTCGGCCAGTGCTACACGGTCCAGCCGGATCTCACCAGTGCCATGGAATTCGGAAAAGGCCTAAATATGACCCAAGGGTCCTGACTGCTCTGGCAGTCGGCTCCGCCATTCCGGTCAGGCTCCCGGGAACTCCAGCGTCCTACGAAACACAAGCGGCACGCCTGACTGGACGCAAGACTGCGCTTTCATGGAAATGTCCCCGGGGGCGTCATTTTGAGAGCTATCAGCTTTTTTAGCAGCCATGAAGAAGTGTGTTAACAGAGGAGAACAGCGGCCAAAACTTTAGTGTCCCCGCTGGACTTCAGCGTGCTTCTCACACTGGATCTACGACTAAATTAGGGTGTCCTGGAAGACCTATATAACTACAGGCGAAATGCGTAATTAAACTGAAATGCTGTGAAAATATGCAAACTTGTTAATACGTGAGCATTTTTAGCATTTACCCTGAACACTGCTCTGATTATCTTTTTAAATTTGTAGCACGTCACCTAACAGGGGTTTCAGATATGCGCTTTCAAATCAACCATTTCCAAAATGTCACTGCATGCAATTAACTGCACTGCTTTCACCTCCACTGCATCTTATTTCATATTGGGATTAGCACTGCGTCTCTAAACAAACCAAAGATCTAAACATAGAAAGGAAAGTGATATAAAGGTGAGCGAGTATCACTCAAAAGAACTGGAAATAAATCATGGACAAACTGTAGAATGGAGACAAACTGAAGAAAGTCATAACATAAATAATGGGAAAAAAACTCAGCAGATCATAATGGGAATGATGTCAGGACATCTATAATGGTAGCGGAGAAGCACTGAAGAAGATCCAGTTCCGACAGCAAAAATAATAAAGAACAGCATCATTCCTTCACTGAAAAATTAGACTCCAAACAGTACTTGAATTTGTCTAAACCAGTGTCTCTCAACCCGGGCCTTGGGACCCACAGACGGTCCACATCTTTGCTCCCTCCTATCTACCGGTAGGAACAAAAATGTGGACTGTCCGCAAGGACCACATTGGGAAATACTGGTCTAAACTAACAGTGGTCAATTGACTATGCATTCGTGAATAAGAAGAAGAATGTCCAGCATCAAGTGGTATCAACTGAGAATGTTATTCGCATGAAGCCTCTTAGGAGTTCAGGTTGCTTCAGCAGACTGATGCAGGCCCACAGACAGCCACACTTTGCAGAAGCGTGTTATTTGAACCTGAAAAAGCATCACTGGGAGAAAACAGCAGTCTTGCGGTGAAATAGTTTCCCTCTCTCGTTCTCTGATTGTTCAGTCGAAGGCCATACTGGTATTTTTTCATTCATGTGTATGTGTGTGTGTGTGTTTTATTTGAGTTAAATCCTTCCATGGAAAAGGACATTTTTGATACACTGCTCATATGTTAGACTGAGTTTATGAAAAATACTGATTAACTTTAGTCACAGACAAAAAACATAAGGTGCAATTCCACATTATGGTCAATTAGGAAGAAGGTTTAACATCAGGGAGGTCTTGGCCCAAGTCTCAAGTATGATCCTTGCATGTTAAAGCATTAGGCAATTGGAGACATATCTCCAGGATGGAACTGAGGCATATCTCCTGACATTCCTCTGGAGGATGTATTGAGGCTTGGAGCCCTGGAAAAAAGTCAGCCTAAGGTAGTCAGCAGGAAGGAGAATGTATCAGATAAGCATCAGGGGCAAATGACTTGTTCTTCCTGAGAAGAGGACAAGCGCTTATCAGGCGCTGAGCTGTCCCAGCCGTGCTTCTGCAAGAGTTTCTCTCAAAATGTTGAAACAAAACATGGGAGAATTTGGCCCTAATGTTCTACACTCTGGTTAGAGTCGCTCTTTGAGTTCGCAGCACGTACTCTGACCTTGTTCAAGTACTGGACGAACGGGGGTAATAATTTGCCACTCTGATCAAAAATGCCAGAAAATGCTGTTCTTGTATAAATTAAGTGGCTTGCCTCAGTGCTCTGGCTCTTCTTTAAACGGACCACTAGTTAACCAGCCCCTAATTAACGTGCTTTAAGATACCGTAGCTATGCTAGCCAGTACTGTGGTTGTCTTTTTGGTTATGTTTTCATCCCTCCTATTGAGCTGGTACCTGGCTTATCCCTTTAAACAGATATCACGCATGTCCCATGTGCCTGTTCGGTGTGTTCTCTCACCTCTGGAGTTCTGAGACATTTTTTTTCTTCCCTCCATTCAGGATTTAGCCTCGGAGGCCTCGAAGGATCTCTCCAGGAGTGGGAGCGCCATCCCAGCTGTCGGAGAGTAGCATTCCTCTCGCATGCATCACCACCATTGTGGCAGACGACCTCTCAATCGGGATTTTCACTGGGAGAGGGAAAAGCGTACAATATATAGATGGAAAGAATGGGAAACATCTGGGCTGTATTAGAAAGCACATTAGCGACTCCAAAACTATTTGCATATATGTATTCATTCAACAATAAGAAAACGACATGTGGAGCGAAGAAACTTTGCCTTTGCTTCCATGATATTTTTCATTGCATACCGTGCACAGCAAGGAGAGACCTGCCCATTTCAATGGCAGATTAAGCAATCGTGTGATTTTTTCTAGGAAACCTACTGGCCTCACTCGACTGATGAGTCAATATTGAAATCAGTTGCTGCCAGCTAACGAGGACAAGCACGCAGTTGGCGTGACAACGTGTGATATCATGACGATGATGAGTGGTGATGATCATGATGTTTTTGTTTCCTTGCTCATCCGTTGTGTCTTGCCTGTGGAAGCTTTGCTGTTGGTGGCTTTCCTTATCTAACAAGGTTTCCTATACTAATTTGCCCGCGTTTGCTGGTTTGTGTTCCAGCCTTAACCCCCTCAGTGCCATCCACGCAAGAGCGTGAGTACAAAAAATGGGAAAAATCTGAACCCAAATGCTCGGTGATGAATCGTACATTCCACATTAAGCTTCACAAATAAATCAAATAACTCGCGATGCAAATTCCTCTGGATGTTAATTAAAGCGTGTGTGTGAAATGCACTGTCCGTCTGGATCTTTTCAAGATGACTGACAAGCTTGTTCTCAACCAAAAACATCTTGATGAGCAAATCTTGTCTTCATAAATTCTGTGTTCACTTTCATAAATTATATTCTCCAGAGAGATATTTAAAGAATACCTTTCAGTTATAAGCAGTTCTCATAGCTATAAAATTAGAGATGTTCAAAAATTTGAAGGAATCTTTATTCTTTCTTGTGAATCTTCATAGCACACATTAGGTCAAGTGATACAAATCAGACTATGACTGATTTCATTCAAAACCTGCAAATAAAAACATTGCCAAATGATACTGCACAATGTAATATTTGTGTAGCACAAAAACCCACTCCTGGCTTTATGGTGACATTCACATCAGTCATTCTGAAACTATAGGATTCATCTTGAATCCTGAACGTTAAAGAACCACAGCAGTTACCAATTACCAGCAGTTACATACACTTTGAAGAAAAACACACTTTTCCCTGTCATATAACCTGCAGACAATTCTGCTCCAGTCTAGAATTGTTAGAATTAGAATTGTTAGAATTGATTTTATGAGGTCAACATCTGCTGTATTGTGACATACATATTAAGATACACTTCTGTCTTTTCTGAGTGGGATTTGCATCTGACGTTTTTCATTACAGCATCCATGCTATGAAAGTGAAGTGGCCCAAATCAGACATTCGCAGACGCCACGCTTTTTCTTCCAGCTAAGCCGTCTGTTAGTTTGCCATGATTGAATTTTTCATAGAAGCTATCACACAAACACTAACACTACTTAATGACTCATTATTTGTCAAAAATGTCTTCCTTAAATTTGTGTTAATCAATTGCCTGTGTTTTATGTTAAAAAATTCTGTTAAAATCCTCAAATTTAGAAAGGCGAGCATGCACACTCAGTATAGAAAGAGCAAGGATTTGATCCAAACCCCCAACTCTGGAAGTAAGAGACAACAGTCAGTACCCCCCCCCCCAAAAACACAGCACCACCTGTCATTTTTTTTTTTTTTTGCCGCTTTTTGAAATTTGCAACAATTTACCAAGAACTGGCCCCTCCCTAGGTTGGCAACTCTTACTGAGGGGGACCCCCTTCTGGACCCCTGTTGTGAGATGCTACCTCTACCACTGCCGACAATGCAAAACACAGAGTCACAGTGCCACCTTATTTACATAGGGGTGGCTTCCCCCCTGCATTAATTAAATTCTCCCATTCATCATTTAAAGAGTCCAAGTTCCACGTTTTGCTTGTTGCCAAAAGCATTGAAGGTGTAACCCTCTTTTTTTGCTTAATGAATTCATTATACTTTTTGCATGACTGCCCCTTCTTTGGGTTATATTTGGTATAACCGTGACCGTGCCGATGGGGGCAGAATACGTGTAACTCAAAAGCACGTAACTTTGTAAGTGATTTTTTGATTTAAAATAACAGATTGGAGAATAAACCCCATAATAAATACTTTATTGCTGTTTTATATACTTAAACACTTTTATATACTATTGTGTTGTACAGTTTTTATATAACTGTATGAGTTATTCACATGTGTTTTAGATTGTAACATTTACTTCTAAATGTATAATAAATTTTAAAAGTTTTGTTAAATGTTCGGCTTTCAGAGCACTACAATATATTTGACCATATAGGGGCGCGTGACTCAATACAGCCCCCCAGAACGTGCAGGGATGCCACTAGAGATTTACGCCCATATTTTGGTGTTTCTCCGCCCAATGTGCGTATCTAGAATAAGTGCGCGTAAACCCCAGACTTAAGTCGATGGGAGAAAATAGCATGTAGCTACGCATATGGGAGAATCAACCCTTTTGTCTCTATTGTTTGATTTTGATTTAATTCCAGTTATCTTACTTTATATCACGTTCCCTTCAGTGTTTGGCATTTCGTGTTTGGTTTATTTGTTTTAAACACTTTGATTCTGTCCATTAAGTTTTTAATTTTCAGATTCAGCTTTATTGTCATTCCAACCATTGATTGTTATACATAAGGCAGAATAAAAATACATTTCCTTTTTGGTTGTCTGACCGATTGGTCAGCGGAGTCCATTATCTGTCGCTTCTTTGAATTATTTACAAACTAAAACTTTTACGTTATTTTCAAATTAAGCAATTAAACAATTTTTAGCAATATGGAGAAACAGCAACGCAACATATCTTAATCTTTCTGGAAACATTATGCTAAATATGTACGCTAAAACTGCAAAGCTTTCTGTTGCCGACGGATGACTGAGGGTGAGCCAGCCAGACAGCGGAATATTCATGTTTAACCCAGAAAATGTTTAAAAAAAATGTGTTCACTTTGAAAGGCACCCAACCGGGAGGAGACTCGCTTCGAATTATTCCTGAGACGGAGTGAAAAACGGAGCACATTTGCCTTCACAGTAACGTGAAAAACTGAAGGTTTTTGTGTCTGGTCGTATTTAAATTATTTAAATATGTGGTTCCCTGCCGACAATGGAAGGAATTTTATTAAGATGTAATTGCTGTTATTAAATTTCCCTATGCGCTGTCAAAATCCTTACCGATAATTTATTGTCTCGCTAAGATACTTGGCACCAGAACAGAGAGCACTGAGGTTTTTACAAACCCAGAAGGCTTTGAATATACTCCCTGTCTTTGATAGGGGACAGATTTGCCACCTGTTCTTCGGTCTGATGGTTGAAGCTGAAGTGCGTGAGCCAGTAAATAGGCTGGAACTGCACGTGCAGACCGTTCCATTCTTGCCAATAGGGGACTGTTATTCTTTTGTTCTGTTATTTAGTTTTCTTAGAAGTGACTTTTATCCAACCATTTCCTACATAGCTTACAGTTTCATAGTAGCAAGAATGCAGCTGGATTTAAACAGCCAAATCAAAGGCAGACTCTATATCTCTCACAAGGTACAAAGCTTTCAACGGGAGCCAGCCTTTTCAACATCTGCACCTGCTGAAAATGCTTTTGTCCAGGATGGCCTTCAGTCTGGTGTCAGATGGTAACATGATACCACAAATTTGGCCTCTGCATTTTCCCATACGATGTCTAAAGGCTGGTAAGGAGTAGTTACTGATAGACCTCAAAACATTAATACACTATATGGTCAAAAGTATGTGGACACACCATTTATTTAGAATAACTGCCTAATTAAGGCTCAGCTATTGCTGACTTAGTGGTATAATTAAGCACAATGTCACTCGATATCATGCAATGGAAGCTTAGATGAAATATATTTTTGTGGGTCACACTCACATTGACACTGAGGTTTTCAAAATTCACCCTAATAAAAGAAAAAAATTAAGGACCCACATCCAAACACCGCCTGAACACTCTCTCAAAACTACTGGGGCTTCACCATAGGCAGAATAACAATTTGCTGGTTTCTGAGTAAGGAAGAACATGTTACGTAATTGGTAATTACAAGACACTCAACAAACAAAGGCATGCAGTGATATCATGACAGGTATAATACACAATATATACAGAATTACATCACAATAATTACACAGTACCGCGAGTGCTGATGGAATTATAACCCCAATATTTATAACTCCAGTTATTAGATGTAATGGTCTGGAATAGTACATTCCATTCTGCATGGGTTGGACAAGTAGTATGCTAGGGAAAATATATCATGTCATGTAACTATGCTGGAATTACGAGGTCATACCACACCGTCAGGTTAAATAATTCCTCACACCCAGCTGGGATCACAGGCATCTGGGAGGTGCTGAGGAACTGGATGGCTACACCTGGGAATGGTACTCCAGTCCATCGTAGGGACGTGCTGATTCACCAATGGATCTCCGGGAACACCAGTTCACTTGAGCAGACTGCAGTAGGAAACACAATGAGAGCATGCAGGTCTCGAAGAAACAGAGCTGGCTCCTGCTGTGAAGCAGCATTGCGGCTCAGGGGGCAGCCACCCCCCTCCATTTTACCACATTATTCACAGGACTGTCATTCCCGGTAATAGTATTTATGTGGTTCAGCGGCTTAGGACCCAGTGTCTGTAATTGGATGGTCACTGGTTCAAATCACCAGGTCAGCAGAGTAAATTTACTGTTGGTCCCTTAAAAAAATGCTTTTGGCTTTGGATATAGGTGTCTGCTGCATAGGTGAAATGTAAGTTAGGGCAAAATAAATTCTGTGTTTATATCTGATGATTTGTCTCTTGCCCTACATTTCAGTATTTAATAATTATGAGTATAAAACATGAGACACAAAAGTCTGAGATAACCTTGTTTTCTGAAAAGCACAACTGTTTTTAGCAGCTAAATAAAATGTACTTCATCTTAAACTGAGTGAACTGAACACATTCAAATAAGCACCATCCATCCACCACCCAGCCACTCGTCCAGTACAGGGGTACGGGCCTGATGGCTGGCATGGAAAATTATTTAACTTGAGTAAATTTCAGCCATTTCTTCGACTGTAATATAATTCACCTTGTGTGTTTCACATGCAAATTTGATATTTCTTCTAGATGGTCTGTATTTTGCCAATTTTATATATACTTTAGATGAAAAAAAACATATATATTTTAGCCAGACATTACGAACAGGCAAATATTCAGTGATATCAATCAGATTAGCAATGAATAGACTTTTATAATATTCATATAGTTCATATAATTCTGTAATAAGTGGAAAACCTCCTTTCTGACACTGGTGTGTAACAACAATTGCCATGCTAATCTTTTCTCCATTTGTGTTTTTGATGGCTTGCCTTTTGTGACCAGATCCGCCTCACACTCTCCTCATAAGAGGTTACATCGGTTCCACTGTTGCCAAGGTAAACCACTCACCTAATGTTAAGCTAATGTCCCTGAAATGGCAAAACTCACAAGAACAATTTTAGCAAGGAAAACATCATTAAGCCAAAAGTTCACCAGGCTGCAAGTTAAAAATTTATTGCAGTCGGCATTGCTCATAACGCCTGTATTGGTTGGATTAGATTCTTAAATTCTTTTTGGGATGTTTTTTAATGTTATAATGTTATACTTTACAAAATGCATAAATAATAAGATTGTCCTTTAACCAGATCGAAAATAAAAATACATTTGCTCAAAATGCAAATTGCTGATAACAAAGGTACAGCATGTTGTAGTTAAATAAATTCCAGTGATTTAAATACAGCGGCAAATATGGCACCATGTCCGAGCAAAGCAACAGATCCCCGTGGCCGTCCTTTGATATTGGGGGGGGGGAGGGGGGGGGGGGGGGGAA
>JAODKL010000040.1:4340648-4353033 GCA_026780765.1 Petrocephalus schoutedeni
GGGGGCATGACTGGGGCACACATTTTTTTCCAGTGCCTCCTTTTATTTATATTTTATAGGCTTCACATCTGTATAAATGTCACATTTCTGGCAGGAAACATGTCTGGCCAGCACAGGTGCACAGAAGTGCTTTTCAAAGGGGCTCTGCATGCAGATTCCATTCCCATTTAACGTGAAAAGGGGCAAAGGCAACATTTTCGTCGTCACTGAGGGCAATGGGCCTGGACCCAACCTGCCTCAGCCTTCCCTCCAGAGGCTTCTGCACTGCCCTCTGATATTTTGTACTCATAAAGATGAAAAACCAGCTGAAGGGTTTTTTTTCTAAATGCCTGTGGCTTATATATTTTATCTTTTCGATGCTTTTTTAAATTCACCACCTCTGTTTTAGACAAATAAATAATATTTGGAGTGCATTGACCTTGTCAAAGGTACTGCTGTGCGCAGGAAGGCCTTAATTACCTTCTGTGAAAGTGGACTGTATGTACATAAAGACCTTTAAATTAGTGTTCAAAGACACAGTGCAAGTTCTGTGTTAGTAACACTGGATACAAAAGCAATTAAAAACAGGGGAAGGTTCTTTAATATATCACAATATAAGGTCCTGAAATACTTTGTATTTCTTGCAGGAAGTTTCTTGGGTGACTCGGAAAAAAATTCAATAACAAAAATTACCCTTGAAAAACCAACAACACTTCTCCTAGTGTTAGTGTTTGATATTCATTAAATTTTATCAGATTCATTTAAATGAGATTATTACTATGTTATCTTAAATTCAGTACAGAAAATCATTAATTTCCTTAAGACAATCACTGTTTATTAGAACATGTTATGATTCTGCATCTGATTCACATATACTGATAAAAACATATTTATGGCAGTACATTTTTTCACTTTTGCATTTTTCTTCATTTCGGTTCTGGTATTTTTTATTTAGTCATTAGGCTTTCCCTTGTTTACCATGCTCATTTTAACTATGAATGATGCATTTTTAAATACAATAATTAAGCTATGATTATATCTCCAATACGGCAATAGAAAATGTGAATAAAAAAGAAGGTTATTCTGGGAGATTGCACTGTCCTCTCACCCTCCATCATGACTGGTACAGAGAGGACCAGAAGTTGTGTTTTAATCCAGCTGTATACACAAAATTGTCTCAGGAATTTAACAAAGGAACAGCGCATCACACATTTACAATTCAGTATTTACTCTCCATTCTTCGCCTCACACACTCCAGTGAAAAGAATGCACTTGTGATCCCTGCTATTCCACATCTTAAACATGTTTGCGATATTGCTTCGGAACCCAAATATACACGCAAGGAAACTTTGAAATATTGCATGTTGAAATGCTGATTAATATATTCTGAATGTGTGCATGAGAATTTTAGGATTGTTTGTAGTTTATCTCTTGGTAGAAACCAGATGTAGATATGTTATTTTGGAAGACCGTAATCCCCAGGCAGACCATCTGTGTGCCATTTTAAAATGAAAATAGTCTCGCACTCTAGGTTTCAAAGGATGATAGATTTCACAGTGTTCTTCACTCACATTCAGTGTCCTTGATGTGGAATGGAGGGGCTACTCAGGTACTACTGAATTTTCATTTTACATTATGCGTCACAAGGCCTCAGCTTGACACTGTGATCTATTTGAAGTTATTCATTTAAGTTAAAGCTGTGCATGACAGCACTGGTTTTACAAGGTTTAAAGAGGTCAGCATTTGGTTAATAAATGTGAATGTGTCATACCATTGTCTCACCATAACCACTGGGACCATCAAAGACTGATTCATGGATCAGTATATGGTCACAGAATGAATACAGACAACTTTAGCCTGCTGTTAATGCCTAATGATAGCATCTCTGTAACGGAAAACCACAAATTGCACATTGTGATTCATTGTTTAAAGGCTGTTTTTCCATTCTTCAACTTTCCCGGTTCAGAAACATTAACTGACCTTCATTTTTCCTCATCTAAGTTGTATTGTGCTGCTTCAGGCTTTGAAATGATGAGCATAAAATCAGCCCTAGCTAAACGGCAGGCAGGAATCCTGCTTGAGCAATTAATATTATGACAGTCCTGCATTTTTACAGAAAATCAAAATGACTGGTTTAAAGCACTGAAGGACCCAAAATGGCCAAGGTGTCTATGGGTGTGAATAGAATTTAGGTGTTTGGTTCCACAGCCCCGATCAACTAAACACTGTAGCACTTTTTCTCTGGATCCTGCCTGGCTGCATTGTCTGTTATTAGATGTACATATCCAGGCCTGAGGGAACACAGAATAGAATTGAATTTATATCCAGTTGCAATAGGGGAATTTAGATGACAAGATAGTTCTAAAACCCAATCCTTGCTTGTTTCAAACATGTGGCATCAGACACTCGACTTCAGCCCAGTTAGATGTAAATGTGCCACAATTCATTGAAAGATGAATTTACTCTCTTACATTTATTTACTTTATTGCCTTATATCTTACATTTGCCATATGGAAATAAAATCGATCACCCAGATGTTTTGAATATGAAAAAGGCATTCCTTTTTTTAAAGACTTGGCTAAGAAAAATTAAAAAGCAAGACTTTTGCCTACTAAATTGCGTACAAAGGACTAAGAAGTGATCATTTTGCATACCTAGAATGGCCCAAACCTTTTGAACTACCCAACGTGTAATGAAATCTGCCCCATTCTCAACATAGTCTAATCCTACCAGATAAATCACATGTAAATGGGCTGTAATGGAATTTCTGATTTCTCAGGTTAGCGTTAAATAATGTCCAGTCAGTCAGTGCCATTATGCAAAGCATATGTTCTACCACATTTAAACCCTAGTAAATTAATATCACACTAGTGTCCTGTGGAGCTGGGAGCCGTGGTGTTTAGGCTGACAGAAAACCTGAAGAGAATTTAAGGAGATTGCTGATGAACTTTTTTCTAGTGCATTCTGGGAAAAACCAGTAGTCACACTTTTGCTTCTTTCTGCAGGGTTCTGGGGAAACGGGGTCTGTATGCTGTTTGTGCAAGGTTTCAGCGAATGATATATTATGTAATTTAGGATGCTGGCAAAATAGACAACATGGACTTATTTAACTTAATTACACTATTACACATACACTAGCCTCCATTGTGCTATCTACTTGTCACAAACAGGATTTGGTCTGTACTCAAGTTACAAGAATAATTTTGTCATGACAGCGTTTTTCTTGGGAGACAGCCATAATAACCTGGGCATAATGCACTTAATGTTGTGTGATCTACAGTTCTGATGGGTGACCTCCAGATGTACAGTCACGGATCACTAAATGGGGTCTCCCTATGTAATACCCTATTTGTCTCAGGAGCCACTTGACGAGTTGCAGGTTGAGAGTAGCCTCTTTGCACACCACTGTTGTAGTGAGCTGACATTTTGAACATGTGGGCTTTTCACCAAACAAGCTATCTTCATACACCAGTGACACAGCCCATGAGTTTTCAGCTGATATCACCATTCTTTGTAAACTCTAAATTTAGACATTGTGATGCATAAAAATCCCCTGCAGGGTTCCTGCTTCTGATAGGCTGGAACCACCACGTCTGGCACCAGCGATCACAGCACATTTAAAATCACTTAGAACATATGTCTTAGCTATTCCACTGCTTGGCCAAACAGTAACTGAACCACGGATGGCACATGCCGTCTGCTGTATTTATTCAGTTGCGGCTACACGATTCGCTGTGTGGAGGAGCAGGCTGTTTGCGTTGACAAGCAGGTGTACCTAATAAAGTGGCCACTGAGTGTATTTTCAGTCATAACATAAAGGTTTTTACATATCAAAGCTTTGGATATTTTTGTGCTAATCCAGGGGAAAGGAGACCCTCAATCAGAAGCCACCTCCCCTGGCAGTTAATTAACAGTTAAATTCTGTCAGAAGATAAATTTTTTCTTTTAATGCATGATTTCCACTGTCGACCTAAGGCCCAGATATCAGTGGGATGTCAATCAAATGAAAACTTCCTTTCATTTTGCATCACATATGATTTTGAAGTTCTGGGCCTCAGCAGAACAAGTGCTTAGAAGGTGACCGCGTTCCAGTCTTGGGCCTATTAATTGCACAAACCGGCAGGGTCACCAAGCATCAGGCTGGATAGCTGGGATTCTTGTTCCTAAATTGGTAGATCCCACTTGATAGGAAGGAATTAGGCTGCTGCGTGAATCAAGTGATGAAAAGGAACTTGACATCTGGAAGGAATTTCCTGGTGAGAAGTAGACATCTTCATTAGGAAACCACATTCAAATTGTGACATTACAGAGGCAGCACTGACTCTTTGCTAATGTGTCATAACCAGATAATTCCTGTTAAAATATCCAACTGTTATACTTCATAATAGGAATTAGAACATAGCTCCACATATCTGGATTGGCCTGGAGCCTTGCGTAAGGTCCAGAACTAATACTCTGTGGTCCGTCTGCTCCTCTGTTGATCTTGGCGTACCGGATACTAAAATTGTTGGCCGTGTGATAATGGGGAAATGCAGGTGGACCCCAAATGTGTCTCTTGGAATTTGGGCAGACGATTCCCCCGCGCAGGGACCGCAAATTAAAAATACACAGAGCAGTCTGGGTATTTAGGAGATAAAAGAAAATAAGGACATCGGAAATTCTGTGAGCGGGGGTTTGGGAGGGTTGCAGGTCAGGCCACTTTTCTAGTACATAAGTACGTTAAATCTGAGTATTGATAGAAAAAAAAATTCTAGGGATTTATGCTACTTAACTTTTAATAAAGTATATTCCAAATCTTATCCACCTTTTGTGTAAAAGAATGTTTTATACATTCTGACCTGTAATATAAATAAGTGATATTAATAATCTATCAGAATAATTCTCACTATGAGCACAGTTTACTCCTTGTTTTTATTAAAACTGGCACACTATCCAAGAAGTTAACTGCCATCCTATCTGTAAAATGCCACTCTATCTGTAAACTATCACGCTGCCCGTAAAGTAAACTGCCACACTGCCTATAATGTACACTACCACGTTATCTGTAAGGCAAACTGCCATGCTATCTGTAAACTGCCACACTATCTGTAAAGTAAAATACCATGCTATCTATAAGGTAAACTGCTATACTATCTGTAAAGTAAACTGCCAAGCTGTCTGTATGGTACACTGCCACGGTATCTGTACACTGCCACGCTATCTGTTAAGTAAAATTCCATACAATTTGTAAAGTAACTGCCACGCTATCTGTAAGGTGAACTGCCAAGCTATCTGTAAACCGCCACACTATCTGTTAAGTAAACTACCATTCTATCTGTGAACTGCCACACTATCTGTTAAGTAAATTGCCATTCTATTTGTAAACTGCCATGCTATCAGTAAAGTAATGCTTCATGCTATCTGTGAAGTAAACTGCCACGCTATCTGTGTCCATTTTCATTCATAGTTAAGTATCTTACTGATCTTTCCCTCCTTGTGCATGAGTGCACAATATTTACAAAACACTGGAAAATCTGATCAAATGAGCATTTGTTTGAAGTTCTGTAAACTTCCTGAAAGCATCAATCCTTGATTTGTCTTGGGACAAATAATTTTCCTCCAAAATGTTCACTCAAGGTCACTCAAATGAGTCACATTGAAATTTTGTGTGTTTCTGAGAAGTCGTCCATTTTGAAGTAATGATACTACTAACTGGCTAACCATATACCACGACGTTGGGAGACACTATGCGGTCCAGCATGTCTGGCTGCAGGCTTGTGATTGGAAGGTTGCTGGTTCTAGTCCTGTGGTCAGCAAAGATTTTACCATTGGGCCCATTAGCAAAGCCCTTAGCCCCAAGTGCTCCAGGCACTGTCTGACCAGACTCTCCCAAAAAAAAAAAAGGACGTTGCTTTGATTAAAAGTGCGTGTTATGTAAGTAGAATAACCAACTGGATCTTTAGCAACCTTATGGGAAAGTACAGTATCCATGAAATTTGGTCCACGCCACCATAGCAGCAGTGTCCTCCACAACCCAACTCTGAAGTCAGCCACTGCAAACTCTGCGAAGGCGAGATGTTTTCTTTCGGGCATCTGAGAAAGTTGGATGTGGGGGGCTTCCTTTTCCTGCAAACAAAGGTGCTGCGGCTGGTGACAGCATTCAGGCGTGTCATGGCAGGCTCACGGCCCAGTGTTTAGCCAAGCTAATCACCCAGTTTATTTTCCTGCTTTTCCAGAACTCTCCACTTGCATATAACATCTCCTCGAGGCAGCCAGGCATTTAAAATGAACGCAAAGCTGGCACGCTTGACATGAGAATATTATGCAGTGCATGTGTTCTTCCCAAGTACTGTAACTCCTGTTAATAAGAATGAAGTGAGTATTTTGAAGCTGGGAAAGGCATTGATCTGTGAAATTAAATGACACTGTTAACATATCGTTGAAGCAATGAGTTAGTATAATCTACTCGGGTGACATTTGCATCCAAAGGTTCAATGCAAACTTGTAGTAATTTACTATTGACCCACTATGATGTTTTCAGATTTAAGCTCCATTTATGTTGTCATTTTAATTTAATCAGTTTAATCAATTCCTTGTTTTTATTATGAATTTACACTGTAGCATTGGTCATTTATGTTATTTTTCAGGTCTGGAGCTGTCCATGTTTGAACAAGGAACATGTTTCTGTTCACCTAGTCCCAGGAAATTTGACTTTATATGATCCACTGAACTGACCCGCTACATGATTCACTTACAGTTACAGGAATTTTCATGGGTTTACCTCTTCATATTTCATAAGGAGGCATTCTGTGGAACTTCACACTTGTGAAGTTCCACAGAATGCCTCCTGCGACCTGTTAACTGGTTTATGACAGATGTATCCAATCAAGTACTAAATATGTCAAATTATTTACTGAGGCTTGCTCGATGCCAGATGAATATGCTGAAAATAGATATTAATCCACCAGCACATGTTCCAAAGTATTTTTACTTTATTTAAATGATAAGTAACTTACTTATAGGGGGACAGAGTACAATTGAGCTATGGAAGGGATGTAGCAGGCAAGCTGCATCCCCAACCCTCATGGAAATCTCAGCTGGACCCACTCTCCATGCCGGGTTGATGAACGCAATGACGGAGATCTGGTGATTTCTGACTGCAGTGACCTTGGTTATGACGTTGGTTATGATCTTGTTTGCTTTCTTAGTTCTGCACTGGGCAAATCCAATTCTATTTCACATCCATTTATTTTCATATAGTTTCTTTGCCAGTAGGGCTACACCCAAAGAAGCTTAACATAACATCTAGAAACAACATTACAAGGATAAATGTTTTTGTTCTGTCCATGTACAGGACTACCATCTGCAATTGGTGTTGTTAAAAATAAAATCTGTCCATCCAGATAAATACGACAGAGATGACTAGGGTCCGATACACTCATCCTGGCCACGCACAGTCACATGGCTCCCCGAGCTTGTCAGGGTCAGTTATCGCGACAGAGGTCAGATGTTTGTCTAGTCATGTGAGGAGCAGACAGAAATGTCACAGCAATGGAGACGGCCACTCCTACAGCTTTGAAGAGTTTATAAGATACAAGACTTCTTCTGAATTTTTAGTAATTAATAAGCAGAACAAGAATGCTTTGAAATGTCCTGAAATGTTTTTCCACGCAGCGGTAGTCCTTATACAACCTACAGTGAGGCTTGAAAAAAATTCCCAGAGAGGCAATACAGAACACCCCCCCCCCCCCAAAAAAAACTAGCAAATAAAATGCATGTCATTTAGAAGAATGTGAAAATAAACTGCTGATTTGGGTTCTCGAGAAGGGCTGTGGAAACTAGGTTCTCATGGCAACAAAAGCAGGCTAAAGGAAATGCATGCTGCTACAGTGGTATATATGCTGAAGCTGGCAGTTTGCTTAATGCTCTCTTTTCAGGGAGAAAATTACACCCGTCTCACAAATGTTGAGAGAATCAAACAGAGACACAATACATTTAAAAAACATTATTTGTAAAGTGTAGATGAATCGAGGTAAACCTGCAATTAAATAGCATTAGCATTCAGATTCAGATGACATTACATTGGTTAAAATTTTCATTACAAAAGTTTAACTCGGTAAATTAATGTGTTCCATTCATCCACCCATCCATCCATCTTCTAAGCACTTGTCCTCGTCAAGGTCTGTAGCGTGACCAGGTAATCCATGTCAGGAGGATACATTGAGCTAGAACATGATTTGTAAATTAACGTTTCAGTTAAAAGGACTCGGATTTCACTTAAGCGCCGAGTTCTTGCGAGGTGCTGATTGGTCAATCTCCTGTAATCATGCGTGAGTCACTGGTGTCAATGTGACACAGCTGGATGCGTCTTTCAATCAAGGAAATAAACCAGTCAAAGCGCAAGAAGAACTGAACTCTTCAGCCAAGCACAGGAGCCTTTCAGTTTTATAGTAATTTGTAAAACCTGCAGTAGTTCATAGTGTCCCACCTGGCAGAGATTATCCGGTCACCCTATGGTTGTGGGGGGGCCTGGACCCTATCCTAGAAAAGACAGGGCAAATGGCTGTACCCTGGATGGAATGCCAGAGAAGGTAAGTGTCCCCATGCTAAAATCTTTAGAGGATAATGAACATCAGCATTGAACGCCAGTATGACTTTGCTGTCGTGTCGCACTTGTCACTGGCCAAGCTGCAGTACTGATTTTGTTCAGGGCAGCACACTGTCACAGAGTGCTTTACAGTGATTTACGGTGATTCTCCCGGCAGGGAATGAAAAGGAAGAGAAAAATGTCAGTGTGGGGGGAGAGATGAAGACAATCAAGCAGCCCTCCTGGAAAGTACTGTCCATCAAAGTACAGATGGTAAAAGCTGCTATGTGCAGAAGTTGTTCAGGGGGGAGGGGGGACTTGGAAACGACCAGTGCAGATCACTGCGCTTGTGCATCGTGCAGTACAGGAACGCCAGCCCTAGATATCACTGTCTGCACTTGCCTGTATCTCTGAAAGTCTTCCTTAATGGAATTCTGGGAAATATCAATAGACGCTTCCTTTCAATCTTCAATCATTTTGTCCTGTGCCCCCCCCCCCCCCCTCCCCCCCTTTTTAAAGACAGGCACTTTTAACAACAGACAGATCTTTGTAAGATTGATAAATGTCACACAGCAATGAAAGGCACAACGGCTTATTTTTGTTCCAAATCCTTCATTCAACACCAAAGCTCAAGAATTTGTTTATTTACCTTGGCCTCCATACCCCTTCATTTCAGTCGTCTCGGATACACAGTATATACCTTTTACTGAGTGATTGAAACCAGCAAATTACACCTTATATATTGCCAAAAATTAAACAACAGGCTCACACTATTTGGCTTTTTTGTGGCGATTTTTCTTTTAAAGAAATACGGATGCCCTTTGACAAGATAAGTGTAACTGAGGCCCATTTAGGTGCTTAGAGAGGAACTGATAAAGAAACAGAACTTGAATCTGAGCACAGAAAAAAGCAATGTGTAATGAGGCAAGGGTGGAAAAAAGAGAAATGTTAATTTAAGATGCATAACGCCATGGGTACGAGTGGGCAGCAGGTGACCCAGGGAGCTGAGGATCGAGGGGTTTGGATGAAGAGGTTGCGGGTTTAAATCCCAGAAGGAGTGTTCTTAGCTTGCAGCAAAGGTTGACCAACCCAGCTGTGTAAATGGGTCAAGGTACGAAGTTGCAGGTAATGTAAGTCGCTTTGCATAAAGCTGCCGGCTAAGAAAATAAATCGGCTGGAAAGGGCAAACCGCGCTCTGTTTTCCTTCATTACTGAGATTCAGTCCGGCCATCTGTTTTCCTTCCGCCGCGCGGCAGCCGGCTCAGGGAATCTGCGATGGGACCGCAGACATGATTTCACTGCGTGCGACGCGGAAGCCCGAGCAGCACAGGGAATCTGCAGACAGCGTGAGCCAGTGGCCCACGTGGAGCGCAGATGCATACCACAGCGCCTCCTATGGGTCATCGTGTAACGATATGGGCCTGCATTCGATTGCAAGGGGGACTGACACAGGGCCAGAGGTCATAGTCAAGAATGTCTGACATAAAAGATGGTTTTCTACAGCCTTCTGGAGACATTAGGCTCAAATATTCAAGCATGCCGTTTCTCGTTAGCGTGCCTTCTGCCTTGTCGGGCTGCTACTTTCTCTGGTGAATTTCTTCTTAAGCTCTCTTTTCTCTCTGTGTCAGTCATGCCTTCCTGTACCGTCTCTTCTCTGGCTACGCTTTTTCGTCACATCTATCGAGAACTCCTTTCCACGCTGCCCCAGTGCCAAAACCATTGCCGGCTGCGTCTGTTTCCAGGCGTGTAACGGCACACGCAAGCAAAGAATTTCATCCAGATGCCGGGTGCCCGATAAAAACCTGTGGCTGAAATGTTTTCATGCCATAATACGTTTATTAGGAACATACTGGGAGCATCGTACAGCAACAGAGGGCCGTCAAGTTTGCAGGCTGCGGCTCATCACGGTGGGTCCCCCGGACAGCCACGTCTGCCGAACACCTGCCATGCCTCAGCCGGACCCCCGCGCGGGCTGGACCTCCTCCGTGTGACAGGATGTGCCTTGCGGTCCTCTCAGACTCTCAGTTGTTCTCACAATCACCACTGTTTAACTTTGACATTCTTCGGAATTCCTTTTGCATTCTTCCCGTGTCCATGATGATTCCATCACAGAGCAGAGTCTCTTCAGCTGTGTTGTTGCTGTCCTTTTGGAGAACTTGTCGATACTGCCTCTTAAACCTGTATAATAATTGATCACTGACTGAATTGGGGAAATATATACGGTCCAAAGATGACGCCACACTAATCTGCTAAAGGCTACAAGCTCATATTGGACACCACAGGTCACCCCCCCACCTAATAACCCACCATGGAGGTACACGCTGGACAGGATCACAGACTATCACAGCACCCACTGTGGGTCATTTATAGACACCAACCTGCACGTCTTCATGTTTTGAGTCTACTGATCTGGGATCTCTCTGGCCATTAGCTAATTTGCACATTCACATTTTATTTATTCAGCAGATGCTTTTATCCGAAGTGGCATGCAGTTGAGAAGGAGCAGGATCAACCAGTCTGCTCAAGCTTTTCTGGGAGTCCTCTGATCTGTCTGTCTGCTTTCTGGGCCTTCTGGTTTCTGGGCACAGCGTTCTTAACCAGTGAGCCACAGACATACAAAAAGCCATAGCATTATGCAATTAACGCTTTGAACAATGGCTTAATTAACTACCTAAGCACCGAGATATATATAAAAAAAAAACAGATGTCTTGGTTCAAAGAGGTGTCAATCCCAAGGTTTACAGGTATTTATTTCCATACTCTTCCTCTTTTAATCATTATCTATCCATAGGGTAACACAACAGCACCCAATAACTGTCAAAAAATAACAGGAATATACCATGGTAAAAAAACAAGTCTGAGGACTATGAATTTTTCAAGTTATTTCATAGGATTTCTCCAGTCTGTGCTTCGGTAATGTATGATGATTACATATCTGAGATTAAAATCACAAGGAAATTATATGGCAGTGGTTGAAAGGCATTAACAGTGCAACTCAATTGGACCACCCACGAATGTGCCTCCCACACAGGACACTCAGATCCTTAGCTGCTCCATGCTAGACCAAGGCACTTCCTGACCCATAACTTCCCCTCTGTGATCTCTTATAACAGCTTGGCCTCTGTAGCTACCCCCAGCACAGAATGGGTAAACTTTGCCCGGGTGAATTTAGAGGATGAAACGACAACATAGCCATGGGCAGAAGCTCAGTGTTGCCCATTTTACACCAAAAAGTAACTGATTTGCCAGACCTGCCTCTGTTTTTCTGGTTCGTCTAGGATGCTAGTAGGAGACGGATAGAGGAATCACTCTCAGCACTGATAAATCCCACTGAAAACAAAAGCTGGCTGCTGAGCAGCAACCCCATCTCTGGCTGGAGGGCACACCTTCGTCCGGAATGCCTCGCATAGACAGGCCAGTGCTCACGACTACTGCAGCATGTCACATCTAAGCAGCACGTGCACACTAACCAAGCATGCATGAGACTCACTGCACCCCAAGGACATCCCTGCCTGAATATTATATTTCTGTTTATTAGTATTTATTGACCAGTAACTAACCAGTAAGTCACAGGCCCCTATCTCAAAGCTGGCCTTGAGTACCACTCATTCCTCATTTCATGACACGTTGTACTTGTATAACTGTATATGTGACAAATAAAGAATCTTGAATCTCTTGATATCAAAGTCAAGTCAAAGTACCTTTTATCATCGACTTATCGATATATGACACATGGCGTCACACACTAAGCTGAAATATTATTTATCAAAGTCAAGTCAAAGTACCTTTTATCATCGACTTATCGATATATGACACATGGCGTCACACACTAAGCTGAAA
>JAODKL010000040.1:4356415-4369257 GCA_026780765.1 Petrocephalus schoutedeni
GGGAGGGGGGCTAGACATTCTGTATTGATTTAATCCACCTGTTCCATGATCCTCTATAAATCTGTCTTTCTCTCTGGTCCTCAAGTAATCTGATACTGACCACCAGTTTGCCACCCCTTTCATTCACATTCCAGACACCCTGCCCCACATTCCTGCTTCTCCCATCCCACGAAAGCTGCATTTGTTTTTTCCCCATCCTTCACATCCACCAGCTCTGTCACGCTGATCCCATTCCTCCTCAACCCAAACTCTTTCCCCCATGCCCGTCTCCATGCCACAAGGTCCTGTCTGCCATATGAGGCTCAGCCCAGCTGTTATAGATATAGATATACTGTTAGCTGAAGCAGAGGCAGGAATACACTCTATCACAGCTGTCCTGCTTTGACGCTGTATTGAGATTTAGCCTAATGAACACGATGGTAACTGATGATAATTTGTATGCATTTTTGTATAAGATGGGGGGAGAATGGGGGACTGAAGCAGGTAATCAAAGGCATTCTCGGTAATCAGTACAAAAGATGTGGGTTTTTCCTGGTTTGCTTTTCATGTCATTTTGTGCCAGCAGCACAAAGCTGCAAATGTGAAAATTTTACAAACACAAGAATGTAGGAAGCTTCATTCCTAGTGATGAGTAGTTAGCATTATTGGTTATTTTTAATTTACTGTATAATGAAATACATGTGAGAAGAAGAATGTACTGTATCTTGCCACAGAATGTCATTTTGCCTAGCTATAAATGGCAAGATGGAGATCGGGGCTCCACTCAGGCCAAATGGGAGTACTTACACCCGATACAGTCCATCAGTGGGGGAACAGCAGCATTTAAACAGACACAAGGACTTTATTACCAGAATAATCTCACCTGCATAACTACTAGCTGAAAACCATGAAAAAAAGTAATGGAAAAACTCCTAAAAGCCAAACAAAAACACAGCTTATAGTTTATGACAAAGTAGTTCAATGAACCAACAGAGTTTAAACACCTCATACTCCCCAAATCTCCTCAGATCCCTCCAGCTGACCTTATTTAAACTCCAATGAGGATAGCAGTCTAATCAAGACCAGCTTTTTGGCCTGTGTTTGGTGATCAATTGCCATGATGATGCATTTGATCGACTTAACTGGGCGTCTGCTACTGCTTTGTTTCCAGCCAGTTCAGAGCATCAACATAGTGTTTCAGAATATCTGGCTTGCTTATTATTCTCTTGTTTTATCCTATTACCCTGTGTCCTTGACCATAACAAGCAGTTAGAAGATGGGTGAATAGACAGATGGGTGGATGATCTCATTGTCATTTACACAAATTCCAGATGTGTATTAGTACATCAGCAGATTTTAAATTACAGACAGTCCCTGGGTTAAGAATGTCTAACTTACAGATAACAAAAACTTAAGAATGGACTGCCATAGAGCGTACTAAACTAAAAATGGGTTAAATACAATGATCCATAATAATGAATACATGCAATACTTATGCTTCTAAAAACATTGCTTCAGAAGTTCATGAGGTACAATGTACTGTCTTTACATTTATTATTACTGTATAATTATTATTATGAAATGTATTACTACTTTTCTGATTTACCAACAGATTTGGGTGGGATATCAAATTAAAGCTTCACTTACAGTCCATTTATACAAACACCCCACAGGAATGAAGTAGCCATACCACCTGTAGTTCAGACTCTGTAATCCTTCTGAAGCTAAGGGTTGGCCTACCCAGTACTTGGGTTGGAGACCAACTATGAAAGCTGGGTTTTTGCTGGATGGAGGGTTGGTGTGGCCAGTAGGTTAGCCCATCCTGTGGTCTCTGTGCATCCCAGTGCCCCAGTACAGTGATGGGGGCACTGTGCTGTAAAAATGGGGCCCTGACTCTCTGAGGTCATAAAACCTCTCCTCCCCCTTCACCACCTTAGCTACTGTGTGCTGAGTGTACTGCCGCAGAATGGCTGCCTGTCGCGTCATCAGGGTGGGGCAGCATTGTGGTGGTGGTTAGAGTAGCTACCCATTGCTTCTGAAAAAATCTGCTTTGGGTGTCTTAAGAAGCTCTATATAAATGTAACATACGTTCATACATTCAAGTCGAATATTGAGTGTTTTGCATTAACATTTTTTTGGTTTTCAGTAACTCTACAGTTGATACATAAACATGTTTAGCATAAAAATGCATTTATACGTGTAGTAATAAGTATGTTAGCAATGATAACAGTACTGATAATACAAAAAAAGCTTAATACTCTTTGGAGACCACTCCTGTCAACACCAGTACTTCCTGATCTCACATCTCCCCAACGGCCTGGACTGCGGTGTCAGTGGTGCATCCTCCTGCTATCTGCTGTTCTCACAAAACAGATATTCCCTGGAATGAGGAACCATGCAATCCCAGCCGATGATAGTCCCTATTGTGTTTCTTTTTTTCTGCGTTGTCCATTAATCAGGGAGAAATCAAAAAATGAGGAGATGATGCATTTAGACCATCAATAACAGCCTGGGAATAATACCTTCTTCTGCTCCTTTATTTTTACTGAGATTGTGGAGAATTACCAGTACATACAGCTCTCTTGGATTTCTGTTATATATTTATATAATGCTTGCTCATCCTTATTGAATAGATAATGAATTATCTATTAGTATCTGCATGGTGTTTAATAAATATTACTTCTAAAGAAAAAAGACACAATAACAAATAATAAATAAACAAATGATGCACCAGAGAAGAAAAGGAAAACATTAATATACAGTACTAAGGAACGAATGATGAAGATGTTTAAAACTTGTATGCAAAAGGGTGGCAAGATGACAGCTTTTCTTTATATTAGCCTGGGATTTCATGTACACTGGGATGGCCATCGATAATTGAACAAAATTGAACATGGCATCTTGGAATCTCTCGAGCACTGGTCATTCCGTCTCATTAAAAACCCAACTGCCGTCATGATGATAATGTGTCAGGTAAGCCCTCTGACACAGATGAGGCCTCCGATCTCAAAACTATGAAACAGACCCTGGGCAGTAAAACAGGGTGGATCACATGCATTCTTACAGCCTGAGTTCTTCCTCAGATTTACATCCCATAACAGTTTCAAAGTCACACGTTATTTGCCTGCCATGCTAAGTGGGCCCTGGACAGCTTTGAGCAGAGGAGGAGCCCGCTTTAAGCCAACACACTTCACTCCAGATCTGAGGCAAACGACGTCTGACATTAGAGTTGTTGTACCCACGAGAGGTCACGTGACACCGCCCAGCCTGAGACTCTTGAATCTGAATCACATTTTTTTAGGAGGATATTTCAAAGTTTGCACAAAAACAGCCACACCACAGACCCTCCAGACGGATAGCCTGACACTCACCAAGCCATGTTCGTGCAAAAATCAAATCCTATTAGGATGATTCTAACTCCTGTTTTCATTTTCACGTCTATGGCATTCTTTCTGAGAAACTAAACATTTCTTATTATGGTGCTGGAACAAATGAAAACAGAATGGTGTGACATTCTGGTACTGTATGAACTCTATATAGAAAATTAAAAACTGATGAAGTAAACGGGCTATTATTATAATGTCCATGTAATTAGTTAATGTAGAAAACTACATGTCATTCGTTTGTGTATAAACATCCAGGGCCTATACCAGATTCTCTCCTTTTCCAGCACTTATTTGCGCCACTTTTTAACAAAGCCTAACAGTTTAATATAATGACTCTATTGTTGCCAAAGCCCATAATTCTGTTGAGACATCCCCAGTGTTCATCTTATTCGATTTTTTAAAATGATTTTCGTTTTCCCATTTACTGATCTTTTTATCGTCAGTCAATAAACAGACACGCACAGACGGCAAGTTTACTACAGTGCACCAGTCCCTGAGCATTAAGGGCACAGGGTTGCAGCATTTAGGCTGCTAATCCCATCTTGATGTGTTGCAGGGTTGGAGTATTGCAACACACTGGCTTACCAGAGAAAGGCCATTTTTGGGATTTATAAAGTGTAGTAGTTTAAATGCTGTTGCATCATAGCTAAAGTTTGCATGCTTTTCTGCAAATTTCAATTATGTGTGGACATACATTACTTTGGTAAAATGGGATTCAACCATATGCTTGACTATAATATAGTAAAACTGGTAAACAATGTCACTCCCATTGGATAAAATTGCCAAGCTTAAAATACAACAATGACAGTAACAGCATTACGATATAATCCTTCATGTGGACAAACAGAGGAACAAAGGCGGGGTAATTTTAATAGTGCATCACTGCATCAAATATTACATCTGCTATGACTCCCCAGTCTAGGGGGTGGGGGAGCAACAACCATGGCACACAGAACAGGGTGGTATAATAGGGAGTGTTTTTACAAAGTGGCTCACCAAGATGTATATACGGACTTTGGGAGTGGCCCAGGCCAACGCAACAAACAAAATAATCTTACGCACCGAAACCCAGCTATCTTCCCTACAAGAAAACAAATCGAAACAAAAGACAATCATGTATCCTAATTCCCTAACCAAATATACAAAGAACAGGTCAAAATAAAACAGCAGTCACTCCTTACAGGGTACACACTACAAACAATAATAACCGAGACATCAGAACCAAGGAATAGGCTTAATCGTAGTTAGTGGCTGAAGCACAGGGGTTGGCAATCAGAGAGGCTTACGCAGGGAAATAGCGAGAAAGCCAGGAAACAAACCAAGGTCATACACAAATAGGCAAAAATTACAATAATCAGGCAGCAAAAGCAAAAGTCAGCAAGAGCTTCCAGCCTCGGTGTTGTCGGTCCTTTTCTGCGTAGGGGCTGAGAATAACGACTTCTATTATTCGCCCAGGTCATCCATGAATTAAAGGTACGGCATACTGTTTCCAGTGCGTATCACCCAGAGAGTCATGGATCTCTGGAACTTTTCCACCAGTCCTTTAAAAACATGCTGCACTCCTATTGTTTTGAAGCCAGAACGGAATGGGATGAGGGCGTCCCATTTCTCCTACTTGCCATTCATGACGTCGTACAGGAATCGACTGGCTTTAGTCCCGCCAAGTTAGTATTTAGACACGCCATGTGGGGGCCCCTGAAAATTCTGCAGGAACAGTGGTTATCTCTGACCATGTCTTCTCCATCCCAAAATGATCTTAGTTATGTAAGCTCAATCTGAGAGCAGTTGACAGCAGCTCGAGAACTAGCAAAGCGTTCTTTAGGTAATTCCCAATAAGCGATGAAAACCCGCTTCGACTGGAAAATGAAAGCACGTGCTTTCCAGGTTGGTCATGTAATGTATGTCCACACATAATTGATGATCAGGTACTTGTATTACTCCCTTTACCTGGGTCCTACCTTCGTGCTTGATTCTATGTTGAGTCCCACAGACCTTGTGATAGAAACACCAAACTGCAGAAGGAAATCCCGTGTGTGCCATATCAATACGCTAAAACTGGTCGGTCACTGCTCCTTTGCTAGATACTTCTTGCCCCCCCTCTCTGTAGCTCTGATTGCTCCACCTAGTGACTACTCTCCAGAAAGCCATATCTTGGCCAGAACTGTTTACCCTGCACACGTTCACCAAACTCAGAGGCCATAAAGTCACTGCCAGATAAGCTCGCCCATTTGCCAATACCCAGCTAAAAGGATATCATGTCCCTGATCCAGTGTTTTCCATTTATATTTGCTGACACCCCTTCCCAAACTCATGTCGTAGAACATGATATTGATGTTGACAACCATTGCCCCATTAAGCAACATCCCTACTGGGTGAACACACACAAACAAGTGTTGTTCGAACAAGAAACTGCCTATTTGATCGAAAATAGTCTTGCTAGTTCTAGCCTGTGGAGTTCACCATGTCTGCTTGTACCTAAGCCCAATGGTACAATTCAGGTTCTGATTATAGAGAGGTGAATGCTGTGACTAAGCCTGACACTTTTCCCCTCCCCAGGATTGAGGATTGTGTTGATCGCATAGGATCTGCTCGATATGTTATAAAGTTGGATCTCTTGAAAGGTCTTGAAGGGTACCCCTGACACCTCGTGCAACCGAGATTTCCCCGTTTGTTATGTCAGATACCTTTATACTGTTATGCTGTCTTGTTTATCATGGTGTTTACTGAGAGTCACCAACAGCCGGAAACAAATTCCTTGTGTGTTTCACACACTTGGCAAATAAACCTGATTCTGATTCCTCCAGTACACAGTCGTGCCTTTCGGGTTTCGTAAGACGCATGCTACCATTCAGTGCTTAATGCAGAAGGTTTTAGGGAGCATAATCAATTGCGAGGCATACCTCTATGATGTAGTAATTTATTTGTGTACCCGGGATGAGCAAATAAACACCCTGAAACGAGTATTCCTGTGCCTACACCAGGATTCACTGGTCCCAAACCTGGAAAAAATGTGATTTTGGCCAAGGTACTGTCACTTATCTTGGAAAATTAGTTGGTCAAGGAACAGTACGGCCCCTCAATGCAAGAGTGCAAGCTATTGAATCTTTTCCAGTACCTACTACAAAACGGGAACTTAAAAGTTTCTTGGGCATAATCGGTTGCTACCAGTGTTTCTGCAGGAATTTTTCCGATGTCGCGCTTCACCTCTCCAAGCTGCTTGGGTAGAATACCCCGTTTGATTGGTTCTCCGCTTTCCAGTCCGCCTTTTTCTCTGTTAAGGCATTGCTTAGTAATTCACCTGTTAGCCGGGCCTTGAATTGATAACCCCTTCAAATTGGAAGTAGATGCCAGCGCCACTAGGATGGGGGCTGTCCTCCTATAGGAAGATGATAGTGGGCTTGATCATCTAGTTTGTTATTTGCAAACTCTCAAAACACAAACTAGCATCCAGCACTATCGAAAAGGAAGCCCTTGCTCTTTTATTGGCGCTACTGCTCTTTTACTTGTCACATGTTTACTGGCCACAACCTGCTGGTTTTCTTGGGTCAGATGAGTAACACCAATGAGCATTTAATGCTTTGGACCCTAATCGTCCAAGCCTTCAATAGGTAACAATTCCTTGAACAAGTTTTTGGTAAGGGACCTACACAATCAATCAACACATATTCCAAGGGTTTCCCTATTACGGGTATGGGACATATAGGGGCAGGCGTGATGGTCTGATTTGGTTTCTCTACTACTTGACACATATGACAACTTATTGTACCGTTTAACCCCTGGCCAAAAGAAACACAACACGGTATACCTGACACCCAGGTGTGCTGAATAGGGGTAGTCATGACCCAATGACAACACATATTTCCGACATGTTTTGGGAACAATAATTTGGAAAACCGAACTCCGGGCGCGCAAGAGGGAAGGCAACAGAACGAGACCGGGGACACAGGACCAGAAAACAAGAACCATCAACGAGGGACCGGGAACAGAACAGACACACAGAACAGGCAAACAGGCAACAACACCGACAGAAGCTGACAGACCACGGGCAGGGCAAGCCGACACAAGGGCAATAGAACAGGGGACACAGAGGGACCAGAAGGGAACACAGGAGGCACAAAAGGACGAGGAGGAAACGGAGGCGCGACAGGGGGACGAGGAGCAGAGACAGACGGGACAAAACCAGGGGGCAGAAAGGCAGAAGGCGGAGGAGGACGGGGAGTCCGAGGGAGCCTCCACAGACGAGGGGTGGCAGCCGCAGGGGCCGCAGGCGACCGTGAGGCGGGAGCAGGAGGGGACCCCGCAGGGGGCGAGGAGAGAGATGGAGGGACGGGCGCAGGAGGCGAGGAGGGAGTCGAAGGAGGCACCCCGGAAGGCGAGGAGGGAGGCAACCGCGCAGCAAAAAGCCGCCGTAGGCGTCGCCGACCGAGGAGGTTGGAGGGGGGACGCCGCAGGCGACCGACAAGCTGCTGGAGTCAGGACCGAGGGTGACCGAAGAGCCGTTGGAGGGGGATCCACAGGTGACAGTCGAGCAGGAGCCGGAGGAACCACGGGCGCCCCATGAGCCCCAACCAGGGCGACCGAAGGTGACCTGAGGGGGAGGGCGGGCGGGAACTGACCCCGCCGTAAATGTCCTATTCCCTTCCGGGACACGGAGAGGCGGGACCACCTCTGGGATCTGCACCATCGTGGGGGTGACGGAGGATCAGGCGCAGGCGGGACTGCAGGAACAGGAACAGGCACAGGCGGAACTGTAGGAATGGGAACAGGCGCAGGCGGGACAGCAGGCGCAGACGGGGCTGCAGGCAGGGCTGCAGGAACTGGCACAGAAGGGGCTGCAGGCGTGGCTACAGGCGCAGACGGTGGCGCCGTGGCGTCATCTCCCCGACGAGACGGGAGCATTGTGGCGTTTCGGGTGAGACTCCTCTGCCAGCGCAGCAGGTCTCGCATCATTCCCCGTACCTTCTCCTGCTCCAAGGGCAAGGAGATCCGGGTGATGGCGGCCAACGCCCGCTGTAGGGAGTCGAAGGACTGGGAGGCTTCGGGATCCTCGCGCAGCGTTGGGTCTACCGCTAACCTCCACCACAGCTCTTGTAGGGTGAAGAATTCTCTTGCTTGCATTAGCGCAGAGGCAGCCGCCTCAGGCGCTCGAACTCCCACTGGACCCTCCGGGGACGGAGGAGCTGTAGCGGAATGCGGGGAAGCGGAAGCGGTGTCCGTGGCGAATGCCGCCGAATCCAGTTTCGGGAGTGGGTTCACCAGACACGCAGTGGAGCATACGGAGATCGCTGGAGTACAGCCGCTGGGTCATTTGTTAGGGTCGGTTATTATGTCACGGTTGGAGCGGGATCTACGACCCATGATGCAGGCTGCGATTCACAAGACGTTTATTCAGACGGAACAGGACGAGCAAACACACGTAGCAGGAGCATAGACATCGACAAAGCACAAAATAACCGACAACGGGAACATTACGCAGACCGACTAAATAAGGGAAGACATCAAGGAGTAACACAGGGCAGGCGGGCATGATCGGGGAAACGCACGTGGATAACAAGGGGGCGTGGCACACATGAGGATCACACGAGCAGATCGTAACACAGTGACAGTGGTAAGGCATGGAAATAGCATAAACTGTCAGCCTTTCCCATGGGATTATTAGGAGGATTATTCAAATGATTGATTTGCTAAGAAAATGATATTGCTAATTTGTTATTTAAATCACTTGATCTGAATAGCCCTGCTGATTGGTTCTCCAGTGACCAATGGAATCCCAAATGGCTGTTCAATTGTCGAGGAGCTTCTAAAATAAGCTTAAAACCACATAATCAAGCTGGTTTAGCAGAAAGGCATTGTAAATTATTTAACATTTCCATAATGTATATCCCATTATAGAAATGATTTGGCCATGTAAGTGTGATCATCTAAATTGTGTCTAAAATGTGCTACCAAAATATTCATATAAACTGGTGTCAAGAGTTTTTACCCTTGTTTTTAACCACAAAAATCTATTTAAGCAACTTTGAGAGTGGCGTAAAGTTCACAAAGAGGCCCATATTACAAAACATTTAATGCTTTTTTTCCACGGAAAACATCAGCAGAATGTGAAATGGTGTGTTTATTTGTTCTACAGGAAGTTTATTTAAAGTTGCCTCGGTTTGCCCGCTGTTTTGGTCATATGACAGTTATTGACAGAGAGCAGATACCTTGAGCAAGGCTATTCTCCAGATGTATATGAACCTGACATTCAGGAACCTCAGTCTCTCAGTGGGTGCCATCATGCTCTCCTTTTTTAAGGCATGCATAAGCATAGAGGTGAGAACAAAGCACTGGGGTCTGATTGCAGGGTCAGCTGTCCATCCAGGACCCTCGCAGTAATGAGTCTCAGTTCTTCAGCAGAGGATGGTTTCGATCCATCAACCTCTGGGTTATGGCTTCCGCTGCACCACTCGGCACCACATAGCCAAAGGGCGCTCTCTGCGGCTTAATACTGAATACCACCACCATCATTCTTATGGACCACTGAATTAAGCACCAAGGTGCCTCTGACGCTGTTTGCAGTTGCTCTTTCTTTTGGGGCCAGAGACATGACTTCTCTCCCTTCCCCATAACCTTAGGCCTCAGAAGGCTAATTCTTAAAGCTACAAACACGTCTCGTGTGGCCTGTATTTCTCAAAGCCTATCCGGTTACGGAATTCTGCACTGGGAGTACCTGGGGGGTGGGGGGGGGGGAACTGAGAAAAGGAAACCCGACCGAGAACCTCTGTGGTTTGACAGCGCTCCAGATCCTTTCAGACTTGCTTGGCCGGGGGCCAAATGTAAGTACAACTGCTTCCTTTAGTAATGTAGCACAGACTACGGCTTTTACATTTTTTTATATGCTGGAGCCGGAAGGTTAATGGAAAAAATGCATGCACAGCTGCATGGTATGCGCACTAGCTGGTCATGTGACTGTTTAACGTCACAGCACTGTTATTCTCATGTACTTTCCGAGTATTAAATGAAAATTAGTTTTTTTTTCTGTGGTGTTTTTTTGGCCAATACAATATTAATTCTATCAGCAGTTTAACAACAATCCTAAACAACAGTTTATCTAGTTGTTTTGGAGTATCAACAAACCAGCTCCTGGCACATTTAACATTAAAAATAATAGCACTGATAATTGGAATGCTACTGCTCCTGTAATTATAATAAATAATAATAACAGTAATAATAATAATACTAATAATAAACACTTGAATTATGGAGATCATTTAAAAATTTAGTTCATAAAATGCAAATTTTTGATATTGTACTGGCAGCATCCGTCAGGGGGTGTACAACCAAAGCCACACTTTTCTTCAAGCCCCTCACCTAAACACACATGGCCCAACCTTTCATAGGGGCTGGGGGCTGGGGGGTACATTAGCAGGAAGGCTAAATTAGTCAAGAGTGACCCATATCGATGAGAAAGGAAGCCACGAATCAACGAGGAAGGAAGCCCAAGTAGACTTTCAGACTCAAAATACAAAGAAATTTGGAATGGGAAGGTAGGATCATATTGTGACTGATAAGCCATCTCTGACGTCCTCCAGGAGAAGCAGCCGGAGCCACACAAGTGGAGGCAGGCCCTGGACATCGCGGCCTGGCCGAGGGAACACGGGGGGGGAGCACTGGGCCCCTGGCTGCTGAGGATGATTTGGGATGGTGGCTGTGTTTGTTTTGTTTGCTAAACGCCGATGCTAATCTGCCTGCTGAGTTTACCGCCGCGAGTCGCTTTCATGTGGGACCCAGCTAAGAACATTCTTCCCCAGTCTCGCCGCTCACAACACATGCAGCTCAGTCAATGTTTGCTTCGCTCACATGAATCCTCACTGCGTAAAAGCTTAAGGATTCCGGCAACACACTCGGAGTCCTGCAAATGTGCAAGTCGCGAATAATTTACATTATTTAAAAGAAATTACACTTCATGTGCATAAGAACATTGGAATGCTTTTCACATATCCCATCAAGCTCTCTTTTCAAACATGCATATATACAGTCCAAGCAAAGCTAGGGGTCTGCCTGCAGGGTGTGTCCTTTATCCAGCAATCTGGCAGCATTTCTGGGGATTAAGGGCCTTGCTGAAGGGTCGAATGGCTATTCTTCCAACGACAGGACTTGTGACCAAACCCACTGAGCCACAGACCACCACCCATCTCAATGGGAATTTTACTCTATAGGATTTATGGTACTTTGTGCTTAAGCACACTATGCCAATGATAATTAGTACAAAAACAAAATACATTATCAGCATCTATCCATCTCCGAACCACGTAACCAATAGTCAGATGGTGGCCTGGAGCCAATACCAGCAGGCACTGTTCCATCATAGACGCATCCGCATGCAAGCTCACACACTATGGGCAAACTAGAATGCCAGTTTGCATAATTGCATGCCATTGAAGGAAACCAGAGTACCCAGAAGGCCCCAGCACAGTGGCAAGCAGGGATGGGATGCGAGCCTCCCACCATGGAGGCATGAAACAGCACCACTAATCACTGGGTCATCCTCATTATCATTATTTCTTAATGCATTCTCAGTGAATGTGTGCAATTGATTGAGCTGACTAGCTAAAATCAGGGGGCAATGAGTGTAATATATTTTAGAGTTGAGGCCTGGTTCGGTAACAGTGCAGACACTACTGCTGTAATTCCAGTGACACGTGGGGGACACAGCCACCGCTGAGCGAAACAGGTAGCAGCTGTCCATCAGAGCCAGACCACCGACAGCTAAAGCTAGCTTTCATCTTGGTTGCCTGTGGCGTACTTAACAACGCTGCTTCTGGCTTAAGGGGATTTGCAGCCAAAAAGCCACTGTGCCACAATTTCCAAAGAGCAATTTCCTAAGCAAATTTTCCAAGTCATGTCTCTGCCTTAGCTCTCCTGCTCTCTCTCCATTCTCTCTCTCTTACTCACTCTCTTTCTCTCTCTCTCTCTCCCTACATCTCCATCCATCACTGTTTTAAAATTCAGTACCATAAATGTATAAATGAAAAAGCAAAGTTAGAGGCACTTGCAGCATTTTTCATCTGCATATAGCGGATCCACGGTTTGGCCAGATCTTGAAGTCTTTGACTGTTTCCGATCGCTATGCCTTAAGTGGTGACCCTTTAATCTGAACGGGCCCTGGAATGCTTTGATGGGCACCTCTGATGCACAGCACTGCTGCATTCTTCCTCATTATCTGGGCGTTTCTCTTGTACCCAGAACTGCAGACTGTGCGGTGCGTGTGCAGCTCTGCAGATCGGCACGGCATGGCACGGAGGCAGGCTGCGGGTGCCGGGCTGCGGGGGGGCAGCCATATGAACACCAACCTGCTGTGTCCGGTTTGAACTGGTATCACAACGCACAGACCAAAAAGACCGAGTGCCAGTCATCGTTTTCCATCCATCCATCCATCCATTTTCCTACCCACTTATCCTGTTCAGGGTCGCGGGGGGTCCGGAGCCTATCCCGGAA